>WOVY01001999.1:0-78569 GCA_013436015.1 Rhipicephalus annulatus | reverse complement strand
GCAATAGTACTTTGGCGTTCCAGTGCCTTGAGGCATTCCTTGAGTGAACTTTGTCAGAGCCCATTGTTGACATATCGTTTTATCCTTGTCACGCTCCTTTTGCCGCAGTATCTTAAAGTTATGTACCAACGAGCTCACTAACAAGCTTAAGCAACTGTTCATTTTGCGCGCTGCCTGAATGTATCTCCGAGGCACTTGAACGAAGCACTTGGTGGGGATCTCACCGCCAGATGCCGCCAATAATCATAGCTTCTCGGAAGGAAACCGTATGCCCTTCCTATGGGCTCATTACCCGCCACGGTGGTCTATTAGCTAAGGCACTCGGCTGCTGACCCGTAGGTCGCGGAATCAAATAAAATCCAAGCTGTGCAGGCTGCATTTCGGTGGAGGCAAAAATGCTGTAGGAATTTGTGCTCATATTTGGGGTGCACGTCAAGAACCCCAGTATAAATGTCGGAGCCCTTCACTACGTATGGGGCCTCATATGGTGGTTTTGAACGTTAAACCACACATATAAATAAATCAATCGTTCCCGAAATATTCTTAGGTATACTTGGACTTCATTTAGTTTTGCATGTTTAAGTCAATGGTACAGGTGTACTATTGCCATTACTAGCATTGCTACTGCAAGTGTTGTTGACGACTGGTAAGGAGATAGTAATAATTCATGATTAGTAAGACGGTCAATCATCTGGCTTTAGAGTATATTAAACTGATGCAACCTAACGGCATTCTCAGGCGTATATCTTCCTCCACGTGCACAGGCGCGCACAGGCCGTTTTAACGACCGTGTCCCTAACGCCTCCATGTGCAACGCAAAATGCACGAACGTTTAGCCTAGTAGTGATATCACGCATGCGCAGAGCCTCCTGCATTTTGACGGTGAGCTCCGCTGACCCAACGTATAGGTCCAACTTTCCAAATTATTTCATGGACACTTAATTTATACATCATAGTATCATTCTCTTCCTTTCGGGGAAACACTATTTTTCTTGCAGGAAGACGTGGGAATCTTCGAAAGCTTGCACCCTTTCATCATCATTTGCAACCAAGGACTCGAAGGTTACGCTGGGCCTTTTCTTCCTGACCATCCACGACATAGGTGATTGCTTCGAAATGATTCGCTTTTGCGCAAGTTGGTGCTTAAATATGTCAGGAGTGCTCGATTTTGGCGGAAAACACCTTCCGTAAAAACTGGAATATGAAAGAGAAGAGGGTGAATAGGCAATCTAAACAATTGAATAAGGACGTTCTCAGTAACGAAGAGGGTGGCGATTTCGAGGTTGTTGGTATAGTAGCGTGATAATTGATGATAGCGCAGGTTGAGGACTCGGAAAGAAGCGTGGTGTATTGAATGTTCTTTTTTTTGTCTCTTAGGCTGCGCTACCATCAATTATGAAGCTCTCATAAACGCACAGGAAAAGAAAAAAACATTTTCTGTTCGCACTTTTAGGGCCATGAAGTATGCCGTATGACTATATACTAGGTCATACCATGTTGTTATGTGGTTTCTGATATAACATGTTATAAAAATGGGCTTCCCGCTAGTACAGTTCCAGAAACTATACATTTCCCACCAAAATCTCTGAATATGACGCCAGGGCTATCACAGTGGCTTTTTTTCCTGGCCGCAATAACTCAGCAAAATTTTTCAAACTTGTTGTGATAAGTCTCTTGCTTGCTCGGAAGACAATGTACTTCATATATAGCCTTTAGAAGCCTCGTAAGCCGTAGTAGTCACCACTGAAATCTGTGAAGTCATGGTGATTCTTGCGAGAAGTTAAAGGTGGTATTGCCACCCGTCTTTACATTCTGCGTTTTCTATTGCTTACCAAGCGTCTTATCATTGAAACCATGGCGCTTCGTGTTGTGAAATACGAATTCTGATAATATGAATAAATATATAGGTTTCCTTATAGCGCTTATTCAATCAAAAACATGTCATAGCTGCTCAATATTTTCTGTGTAAATAAATGATGCATCCCTTCTATCAGACAGCACGTGCACGCTGTACTACGCGAGGCGCCTCTTTGGCCAATAAAACATGACTTGCAGCCCAGTGCTTGCGTTGCCTTTTGTTCAGCGATCCTTCATTATTAACGAATAACAAGGTATACAACGTTCCCTGTTGACAGAACTGACACTGAGTTCCAAAGGAATCGCGACCTTCCGGACAACGGGTGGCCTTCTGGACGTGTTCTTCTTCTTCGGCCCTGACCCAACGTCGGTTGCGAAGCAGTACCTCCGCCTGGTGGGCTTTCCGTCACTGCCGTCGCTGCTGCTTCTGAGAAACGGCATAAGCCGCCCCGTCGCCTACATTCTCGACGGCGGCATTTATAATTCGAAAACACTGGACGTCCAGGTGAGAAACGGACCCATACTCTGCCATGGGAATTCGTTGCTGGGTTGCACTCGCTAACATCAGAAAAAAAAGGCCTCCTCCCATAGAACTGCGGCGCGCCTGCCAACAGCTGTGGGCGACAGTTTGCTATCTCCTTTTTGTAGCAACCGTAAACACTTTTGTTGAGCAAATTTGAAAGGTAAGCATAGTATGAAATATTGGTTTGATATTATCACCTAAAATATATTATTTGAATGAGTGGTAACGCAATATTCTATTACAAAATTTACCAGGACGTTCTGGATTTGGTTGTAAAACGAGTAACACGAAAGTGAGTCTGCACGGTTGGGTCAGTTATTTAAAACATCTTGAAAGTCAACGTAAAGCTGTATTTTTCAAGGGTTCTGCGTTTAGGCTCCTATGCGTAGCGCTGGTGGGATAGCAGCATGTTCTTCATACGCCAGTCTTACGGACTGTAGGCGAGAGGAACACAGGACGGCTTTAAAGCTCTCCCATAGTAGAGTACCCTGAACTCTAAATCGTTACCCACTCTTTTCTAACCCACCCTTCATTATTAGCGGCAATTATTAGCTGCAAATTTGTTCTGAATTCCCCATTCGCCGACAACGAATAATGGTCCACGTTTTTCCGCTTTTGACCCAATTACAGATGGCGTGAACGGTGTTTTGCCGGGATAGGCTTCGGCAAAGCCACTCTCGGCAGGAAGGCGGCTTTGCCACGGCTATTCGCAAAGCCTTGAACCCGGTATTTACGTGGCGTTGTGGAGAGTATGAGAACAAAGTCACAGTTTTGCTAAAAGGGTAACGCAATAGCGCAATGAATGCGATAGCAACATATTTGAATGTTTTACGAATCAAGGCCAGAGAATTACAATGTTATACGACATGAGGCTGGCAGTCAACTCTTTTAGATAGATCCGATCTCTTGTAATCAAACAAAACTACAAAACACTGGTGTAAGAAAACACGGCTGCTCCAGGCACACTTTCGGTACCACTTTGTCGTGTTGAGATCGCACCCCATAGAAGCTCCCCCTTGCTGTGGGGGCAAAAAATGCCTGCTGATCGTTGCCGCGGTCACCATAGGCGCCCCCTTGCTCCCCCCCCCCCTCTTGTTCGCTCACGAGATAAGCGCGCACGCAGTCGACCCCGACCTGAAAGGCGATGTTCACTCCGTAGAAAGATGAGGCTAGCGCATTCTTTTCCGTATTATATGGATATAGAGGCATGTATGGCGGCTCCGGCAGCGATGACGATGGCGGCAAAAACCTGCCAAAACTCTCCGTATAATTGCTATCGCAATAAAGATTTATTGCAATAGAGGAACACGTCGACGCCAACTTTCCAAGAGCGGTTGCCGAACGGCTCGTGGATTCGGTGCTGCTGGTGTGAGCAAGAATCACGTGCCTCGCGAGGCAGTTATTCCTCCTCACGTCGCACAGAGAGGGTGAACACCCTCTTTTCGCGGCGCCAGAGCCGGTCCCATGTTTTTTAAACTATTTAGCGATGAATTCTTGGCTATTTCTGTTAATTATATCATTTTCAACATTGTGGACTAGAGCATCGCCAGCCTTCTTTTAGGTCTGTACTGAGCATTCGATTGTCAGCGTGATCACGCCGCTAGTGTCAAGCCAGGCCAAACCAGATGTGCTACGCGCCTAAAAAAATGTCCCAGCTGCTCGGTTACCGTGAGACCTGTGCGTCGCACGGGCACTTATTGGTTTCCCGTTCGTGCAGGTTTACGAACCTGCTTGGTTTACGAACCTGGTTTACGAACTAAGCAGGTTTACGAACCTGCTTAGTTCGTAAACTAAGCAGGCCACACTGCTTGGTTTACTAAAGCCTCAATGAAGCCAGCGTTTGAGGTAAGCGTGTAGGGTTTCCTACAAGCATACGTCGCTGTGGAGGGCTCTGCAAATTCCGACAATCGGGCGTTCTTGAACGTGCACTGACATGTCACAGTACACGGACCTCAACCACTTCGCCTCCGTCGACAGGCGACTGCCGTGGCCAGGATAAAACTTGCGACCTCCGGGTCAGCAGCAGAGCACCATAGCCACTGATCCACCGAGGCAGGCTGTTCACAGTCGAGGCTTCCCCTGTCCGACGGCATAGCGGTGTTTTTACGTACGTCAAAGTTCGGCGAGAGTGAGGCTCCCAGGCAAGGGAGCCTCACTGTCCCGAGTGTAGTAAGGCTGAAACTTCACGAGTGAACCGGAGAGGCGAGTTAGGAGGTCCTACGCCACTTCCTGCCGCCGATCCCCTACGACGACGACAGCGCAGCTCTGGCCGACCTGGTTAGCCCTACGCCATCTCTTGTTGCCGACAAGAGCTCTCGCAAGTGGTGCCCCGTCCTCGGACTCCTGTGACCGTGTTTCACCTTTCCTATCTCACTTATGTCGTCACTCGCTGTCCTTGTCTCTCTCTGTCTCTCTCTCTCTACCTTTAATCCTATCCTTCTGATCCCTCCTCAACCCTATTCCTTGTGAGCTACTGTTGATGTGTCGCACGCTGATGCAGACAGTTACGGGGCTCACTTTTCTTTTCTTTTCCTTCTTATAACCCCTATCATCAAGTATGAGAGTGAGGCTCACCGGAGGAATCCAGCCGTTTTCCGAGAATCAGATCAAAGAGTGCCTCGGTGGAGTATAAAGAAGGGCACTGGTTTCTTGTAAGCTTGCACTTACATAATGGCCTAAGACTGACCCAGAGGAAGAAGTCGCGCGACGTTAGGTTTAGTGCGAGCTGACGTGGCAATGGGAAGATCGTCGCCGAAGCGACCACGAGATTCGCGCAAGAGGGCTTAAACTCTAACCGCCAACGAAAGGGGTGAGGTGGCGAGTATGATAGCCTTATGAAAGAGGGACATCAGCTTTTTAGTTTCGACAGCTCTCGCCAATAGGAGCAAACCGGATTTTCTTTCGAATCATGACTGTTAATTCTAGCATATGGTTACCTTCTTCTGTAATAAAACAATTGAAATGCCAGAAACTCAACACACGTCGTTAACAAAGCCATACGAGTCATCCACAAAACAACCTAGTAAACAATACTTTTTAGACATTCTCTCTGCACGCACTATGGCTTCAGTATGTCGCACTATTGTCGGGGGGGGGGGGGAGGGGGAGGCTAAGAGTACACTGAGCTGTCCTGGTGCAAGTAGTAGGCTGGTAACTGGTGTCTCTCGGCGAACGTTTTAGGACAAGCAAACCTCCCAGTTACTATTATTTGTATGAGTACTAAATATGAACCATCATTTTTTTGCAGGGGACTTATGATGAAAATGTTTTTCCAAGTAGAAAGAGGACACGGCGACAGCAGTGCGGGGTGAGCATTGTGTTTCTGTTCTTTTTTTAATTTTAAAAATCTTCAGATTCTTCTCAGTATAAAGCACGCTTCCACAAGTACTCTTGATCTGACGGATGTTTCGTGCCAGTGTACACATTAGACCCATCAGATGATATCCTGAACTCGGTAAACACTATACCAGTATCTGAGCCACAGCTTTGACCAGAAAAATTAAGTCCACCACGTGAAGGTATCATGGTAGTTTTAGAGACAAAAAAAAAAGACCTATCACTCGAACAGCGCTCACCTCACCATGCAAATCTCTTTTTTTTCTTTTTACTTGTGATAGTTCAGAACTAAGCAAATTCTCATTGCTAGACTGCGATTGTGTTTCTTAAACGTTCACAGGAGCAATCACTACGCTGTCACCAACGTACACGCACACAGTAAATTGGACCCTATGTTAAAGCAAGGTGCATGAATGGGTAATTTGCTAATGAATTAGCAAAATCACACCGAAATTATTTATTTGACTCGTTGGAAGAGAATCTTCACCATACATGATTAGTGCTTGAGTGTTATGAGACGGTTATTGATTGACACGCTGTCGCACGTGCTATTTAGAGGGAAGGGCAGAGGGTGTAGGATAAATCTGGCGTCCGCTAGTAAAGTATTCGTTGGAAGTTTAGCACCGTGTGTGTGTGTGTGTGTGTGTGTGTGTGTGTGTGTGTGTGTGTGTGTGTGTGTGTGTGTGTGTGTGTGTGTGTGTGTGTGTGTGTGTGTGTGTGTGTGTGTGTGTGTGTGTGTGTGTGTGTGTGTGTGTGTGTGTGTGTGTGTGTGTGTGTGTGTGTGTGTGGTGTGTGTGTGTGTGTGTGTGTGTGTGTGTGGTGTGTGTGTGTGTGTGTGTGTGTGTGTGTGTGTGTGTGTGTGTGTGTGTGTGTGTGTGTGTGTGTGTGTGTGTGTGTGTGTGTGTGTGTGTGTGTGGGTGTGTGTGGTGTGTGTTGTGTGTGTGTGTGTGTGTGTGGTGTGTTGCGCGCGGTGCGCGTGCGCGCGCGCACGAGAGAGTTAGTTGTTGTGCATTTTGTCCCCGTTTGTTTCGTCGACAAGTATTTGGAAACATACGACGTCTGTTTTAACGTCATTGACACTTCGCCTGATGGGCACAGAGAGAGTGTATGGTGTATTGGTAGTAATTGGACCACCACTCCTGCGGGCTGCATTTTTTTTTTCGAAATGGATGCGGCCTGAAGCAACGAGGGCCGGTAAGCTACATGGCAGCAGTGAACGGGAAGATGGGTGAACAGTTGGTGGTGAAGGAGATCAGTGTCCATGTGGTGAAGGTGAGTGACTGTAATACATTTCGCAAGCACAATGTTCGGTGGCATATTACCCAGGAAGGGCGCACAATTAAGTGACTTAGCGTCGAAACAGGTCACAATGATCGAGGTGACGAGCAGCACGGGCCGCGGCAGTAACGACAGTTGCTTTGCCCAATGAGGGGACAGGTGAAGCATATCGGGTGGCCGTCTGCGATTCACCCCGTCCGGTTGCGATAACGTGGAAAGAACTCTCGCTTTCGAGAGAACCACAGCAGAGGTGTATTCAGTGAGTCTGGCAGTGGTGATATAAGTAGAATGCATTCAAATGTTTTCAAAGTGATATAACAAATTCAAGATGGGACAGGAGGAACTGGAACATAAATCGCATTGGAGCTGAGCCAATATAACGCGTATGGTACCTTCGCGTCCATTTCACGTCGAAGGACTCGAGTTAGGTCTACTTATGTTGGAGGAGGTTTCACTGTTTGCAATCGTCACACGTCCACTTGGTAGCAGCAGTCGGGAATGAAGCGAACGGCTGCAGAATGCGAAGACCTTTTGCTTGTTCGCACTGACGACACCTCCTGACGATCGCATCAATGGTGGATAAGCTCTGGTTCATGAGAGTAAGTGCGTCATCGGCATTACCTTTCATGACGTGCCCGACCTTCTTACCTTCCGTCATGTCACTGTCAGCTTTACGGCACCGAGCCAGCAGGTCCTGCACGTAGGAGAAGTAGGATTCTGCGCAAGATTGGGTGCTGCAGGCCTATTCCTTTCTTTCGGTGATCTGCAGGCCGATGGCTTTGCCGCACACCTCTCGAAGACTTTCTATGCATTTTTTCCCAACAGATCTTTTTTTTCTTTTATACCAAACTTTTACCATGCATCTCAAATAAAAATAATGCATTAACCAGTTGAAGTGAGTGCTTTTCCGGTGGAGGCGGAAACGTGGTAGGCGCGTGTGCTCAGATTTGGGTGCAGGTTAAAGAACCACCGGTGGTCGAAATTTCCGGAGCCCTCCACTACGGCGTCTCTCAAAATCATATGATCATTTTGGCACGTTAAACCCCACATATCAATCAATCAGTTGAAGTGAGGAATCATGCCAGGTACACTAGTGCTTTCAAACATGACCAGGCAATCTTCAACGTCGATGCCGAAGTCCCCACAGATTGTACCGGGATCTTTCGGTGGTACGAATAAAGAAACGTAAGAACTTCAGCCACGCCGTCTTCGGGGCTCCGTTGCCTGCTGTAGTATCCAGCAACTTAACCAGTATGTTACGAATGCGGATATTCAGCATGCATTTACAGGAATCAACAGTGGCAAAGGTAAAGATGGCCGACCAGTGGACTTGGTACGTGGTGGCTTTTCAAACTTAACCATCCTTTAAGCTAGCGTTAAAGTTTGGTCCGGTAAAAATAAGAAAGGACAGGCGAAGAACGAACGGTGCTCGTAGTGAATATGACGTATTGCTACGAGCCATTACGTCATTCTTGTCGAGTGCCAGACATTACTTACTTTGAAAAGGCCCGACTTCATGAAATTAGCCAGTGGACATTCTTTTTAACATTTCGGCACACACACTATAGAACAAAAAAAAAACGAAAGTCCTTTCGTTTTTCCGTCGATTGTGAGAACCGGAATATTCTAAGAATCTGAAACCGAGGCGTTAACCACTGAGCCACTAAGGAGCACAACTTTTTCCAAGAATATCCTCAAACAAACTCGCCCAACTGTCCATACTATACTACAGCCAGTGGGTTTAACTGTTTGCTGGCGTTCCAAAGGGAGATACTGCCAATTGTAAAAATAGGGCTTGTTTATTGCGTGCAGCAAGACCTCGGTAGCAAGGCCGAAACGCAATTTCTGTTTTTTATTTAGACTATTGGTCGGTGCTTGCTATTTTCCGATACGTACTTAGGCTGTGCTCTGCAGGTCACTTTTCTTCGGATGTACCTGGGTTCGAATCTTGCCTCCCGGGGAAAGTTTTGCTGCCAGAGTACAACTGTATCTTTATTTCTTTGGTTGTACGTACTTGTGGCCTTCAGCTAGCCGCCGTCACATCGCAGTCGTTTCTCGGATGTGAAGAGGTGGATGCTTATGACAGAGTTTCCTAAAACTGACTAGGGTGGACATTGGCGCTGCGATCGTTCAGCAAGCATGGGAATGATGAATACAACACTTTTTTTTCCTAGTATTCGTGCTTGAGGAATTCGAATGCACATGTTGGTTTGTTTCTTGCCGTCTCTGTGTTTTGTTCCAAATAAAAGAACGTGTAGTTTCGAACTTCCGCACCTAATTTAAAATGATGAGCCCAAAAATATAGGGCGCGAAGTGCTACTGCTAAACATCTGCTGATTGTCGTCTCAAAGAAGCTCTAAACCAATCGACGCCAAAAGGAACCAAAAGTATGAACATTAGACAAGTTTGTGTAGTGCCTACCATTTGCGTGCTCGCTGAGGTGTCTTGCGTTGCAGCTCTTATAGACACAATTTATTAGGAAGCTCTGGGGATTGTGGGAGCGTGGCATATGGGGAGACGTAAGGGAACTTTCACTTTTCAGCTGAGGTTACATGCACTTTGATACACCGGTGTCCTTTCTTCTTTTTTTCCTTCCCGTCACTCTAATAAAAATGCGGAATCGAACCTGCGTTGTTGCGTTCAGCTGCGCAACAGATAGTCGCAAACCTAATGCGGTTGTTAGGTGACTGTATGAAGCATCAGTTTTGTTAACTGTTATGACACCCACTAACGTCTTGCAGGGAGCGCTAACTGGTCACTGCAGCCCGTGCGCGGTCAAGACGCCGTTGTCCTGCATCACTTTGTACGGCCTCAAGCGACGGCCATCAGCCGTGGAGATCAACGGACGCCTGCTTCCATTCAACACCACCGACAGGGTAAGCACGCGCCTTTTGCACTCTTTACTTATCGGTCGTGAGTGCCGAGTGCAAATCTCATTTCCAAAGCCCTTCCGGTCGGTAACCTGCTTCCGTTGCTCTGAAGGCTCGAAAAACCTTGTCAGAAAGTATGACGCATAGGAAATCTGTGCGTCTGGTTCAAGCTACGTGATATTAAATATAATATCGGAGCATAAAGTAACCAAGGTAAGAACCAATTGACTGGCAGAAAAATCTATCAGAATTGTTTGAATGAGTTCATTGAAAGATCGGGTACCTTTCTTGCGAGCAGCTGCGATTGTTACGGCATGGCAGAGCATTCCTAAACCACACGCCTCTTTCGGAGTGGCCTTTGAGATCTGCTGGTGCAGCGCGATGAAACGCAAGGTTACCTATTTTAAACGCCACATGGGGCGAGCCACAACTATCTGAGTCAAATTTTGACAAAGTTACTTCAAGGCACTCGACACCCTTTTGCAACAAACATTACACAGTTGTGTGTTATGTGAGAATTATTTTTACTCCGGTTGCGATTCAATATGTTGTTAACCTGATGTTAATCGCGCTCGGCCCTAGCATAAACAGAATAACATTTCAGGTTTTAAATATGGCTAGCACTCGCTTTTTGTTATGTTTAGTGCGAGTAAAGAAAAAGTGAGGTTTTCGCCTGCCTCACGCAAAGTGGCACGACCAATGACTCGTCGAATATGTCGGTGTTTTTAGGAAAGTTATTGTATGCAAGAGTGCCCTGCAAAGTAAAGTTAAACGCAGACGCATTTCTTACGAAGGATGTTGAACTTAATCCTTCGTCAGTTTATCCTGCTCTTTCACAACCACTAGCAAACAAATTTGGCAAAAATAAGTGTAGTACGCGACTATATGCAACGCTTCAGCATGCGAACACCGTCTTGTCAGTGCCACAATTGGACACCAAAGTCAAAAGTAGGGTTGGCTTTTTTTTATGGGTGGGCAAAATGCACGCTGACCAAGCTTCAGTGTTTTCTAAGGGAAAGTTCTTCGCTATGGAACTCGGCCGAACATGTGGCAACCTGACATGCGCGGACACAGCTCGAAATTTGCTGCCACGAGTGTGCCACTATATAATGTCCCTTCACGCCGCCGCAACCGCAAGTGACGCTGCATGCATGTAAATCCCCTTCTCTTCCGCTGAGAAAAAGAATGCATCTTTCGTACGTAACTCAAAGTAAATTCATCTGCCGTATATGTGCTTGTGCCCTCAGAACAAACGAATTCTTGATCATTTCGCTTGTTCATTGCATCAACAGCCGTTGAAGTGCGTTATATTGTTTTTCGTTCCTTTGTTTTTGTTCCATGCAGTTGCTGACCGCAAAAGGCGTGAACCACGACGCCACCTCGCCGTTTCTGATTATTGTCTCTTAGAGAGCATGTTTCGAACCGAATAAAGCAACACGATTTTATGTGATTGACCTTTCGTCGCCCTCTTATTTGATTTACTTATTTGAAAAAAAAAACTATTGAGGTCCCGCGGGACGCACTCTAGCACGCAGTGAGAAACTTCCACGCCGGGACTTTCAGGCCAAGCCTGTAGGTTGCTTCGTGGGCCTGCTGGACAGCCCAAGCCTGTTGAATGAACTAGGTTTCTCTTTTTTCGTTTTTTTTGTAGCTTAAGGAGAACAGGCAAAATGGTGGCGACCTTACGAAACGCTGACAGTAAAGCTATTCTAGAAGTTACCATCTCATGAACACGTCCACATAAACCTGACTTCTTCAAAACGTGTTTTGTTTTGCTTTGTTTTGTTTTTGTCGCCTATAGAAGATCTTGGCTCATACTCACAAGAGGGATGGTCCACACTGTGCCTTATAACGTAAATTCTTATACAATGCTTGCTGAAAGAGAAAGAAATCGCATTAGAACAAGATGAATAATAACGCTTGTTTAGTTGCCGTACAAAGCCACAAGCGATGACAATAGGTGCCGCGAGCGTTCAACCTTATTTGGCCGTTACCTGCTATCACAGAGTCGGCATTAATGCACGGCCTCCGAGGTTCGCGCGGAGTAGGCAGGCGATGTGCTGTTCCAAGTGATGATGATGATAATTACGATGGCCAAAAAGCATGGCTCACCCCCCCCCCCTCCGGGGGATTGGCCAAGAAGCGAGTAATTAGATAGAAGAGATCACATTTTACTTGTGGTAATAATGAATTCTTAAATGGTTAGAAGAAAATAAACTTCACTAATTCAGATATTTGCAATCGAAACCGCCTTCGTTCGATGAAAAATCTTTCCAAGTGGCAGGTGCCAGCTTGCTCTTTATTTTTTTTCCTTGTATCCTAGTGTATCTCTATATAATTAATAATAATAATAATAATAATAATAATAATAATAATAATAATAATAATAATAATAATAATAATAATAATAATAATAATAATAATAATAATAATAATAATAATAATAATAATAATAAAGTGGTGCACCCTTAAGCTACGCCTTTAGGAGTTGAACGCGACAGCGATATCTTGTCACCAGTGCGGTACTGAGTTCAATATAGCTTGTGTCAGTGAAGCTTTCGCATACGGTGGCTTCATTCTATGTGATGGGTAACAATGCTTTAACCCTTTCAGATCTGGATTTTTTATTTTGTTCGGATACACTTTTTGTGCGCGTTTGTCTCGTAGTTAGGACCTCAGAAGACCACAAACAAAAAATTGAGCCACTGGTACAAGCATTTTGTGATTAGTTAACGTGGGATCAAATCAGGTGATCAGGGCCCAGTGATTGGAAAATGAAAAAAATGGCTTCTTTTTTCCTGCTAATCAATGGTGTGCACAAAATGGCAACCAACGTCTTACTTTTCAGCCTATCAATCACTGAAACAGCTTCGGTACGCCGTCCCGAAAATGGCGCTTACCCGCTTCATCTTACGCACCTCGGCTTCATGGAAGACCTCGGTCGCACTTCTTTTTTTCGGCTGCTACCTCCGCAAACGTGCAACAATATTGGTGTCAATTGCAGTGGAGATCATTGAAGAACTGTGCCCCCAAGAATGAGTAGAATTGGTTACGTTTCCGAGATACTAGGGGAAATGTGCGGTGGTGTCAATTGACACCGCCAGGGCCGGAAGGGTTAATACACAGGCACTTGTTGTGCGCGTGAAATCTTTTCGAGATTGCCATGCATTCACCACGTGGCCTTAAGAGAAAATGCGCAGTAACGTGTGCGCCTTTTTTTCTAGTAGGAGACGCGTTTAAAACCATGAAGTCATGATAATCGTATGTCCTCACGCTCGATCGCAGTGTACGCTTGTACCGCGCATTATTAGTGCTACATTAGAGGTTGCATTGTGAAGCATGCATACAAGACGCGTGAGTTCGTATACCATGCAAGTTACTTTAAATGTATTTCCAAGCAGGTGCGTAGGTCTGTGGTATAAAACATCCGCCTGTCACTCAAACGAACCGGATTTGATCCTCACTCAGATCCAGAATTTTTCTAAATTATCTACTCTATTTGCATCTTTCACGATTTTTTCGGTTACGCACAGGGTGATGATTTTTCGCTCACAACCAATGTCGGTGTCGCAGCCGACACCGGCACCTGAATTTCTGAGAAACGGGCTCTTTAATGCTATCGCCACAACAACAACAACAACAACCATTATTATTATTATTATTATTATTATTATTATTATTATTATTATTATTATTATTATTATTATTATTATTATTATTATTATTATTATTATTATTATTATTATTATTATTATTATTTGAGAAAAGTGTCTTGTGTTTGATTCCATCCCGAGCATGGTCTATACTGGCTTGCTGCGTGTGCTTTGGGTTTCGCGCGGGATTGGAGGAGCGATTTCAGTAACGTGCGTTTTCCCCCTATTGTGTCTTTTGCAGAACGATTAGTTCCCGGTTGTGAGTAGTGGAGGTTGCCCTAATTTTGTGCCACATGCGTTGTAAATGCGAAGCATTTCTTTGCAAAGTGCACACACTTTTGGTGTCTTTCTTCGTATCTATCTATCTATCTATCTATCTATCTATCTATCTATCTAGCCGCTTACGCCTGTATGCTCTTGTGATCGCCCCTTTTACTTGGTGTGAACTAAAATTAGTATGGGAGGGATAGCTAATTCGACGAAATGACGGCTGGGTCGAGGCATCAATAATGTCACAATTCCATAGCGTACATCGCCGAATCCTTCCCGACAACCAGTAGCACATACCCGTGGTCGGGTATGTGCCACTGGCATGCGGGTATGTACCACAGGTGATTGACCCTCAGTGTCTACTCAGGAACGAAGATAACGGGTAAGCGTTGAGAGAAACCCGATATGGTAAGCGTTGACCCAACGAATGCAAAGAATAAATGTCTGGGTCCCAACAGTAATCGCAACCAAGCATTCTACCACACAGGTGCCACGCCAGGTGTCGGAATAACTTGTTTTCAAATAGACCCTAATGTGGCTATGCAATTCAGTGAAGATCGCATATCTACTCCTATGATACAGCCGTCACGTGGAGTGAACGTCGCTTGTAAATAGGTGCTGCAGTTTATGCAGTGTCAAGGGTTACCACCCTCGCGAGCGCAAGCGCTTCATATCAGCTTCTCACTTTTGATGTTGCTAATACGCATGTTCCTGTTGGCATCGTTGCTCAAGTGAAATAACTGGTACTATAAACAATTGCAACTCTTCAACATATAATGGTGCGTTTAACACATATATATGATGTTACGGAGCAGCACATAATAACTCGATAGGGAAGAAGACGATGTTCGATATCTCCTGCAGACAGGGCTCCATCTGTTAGTTTTCTTTTCGCCAGTATTTAAATATATACATTCGTTTGTTTGTTTTTAAGCTACCCGATTCTTGGCCGATCCCCCAAGGTGGGTGTTGGCCACAAGGTTAGGATCTTCATCTACATCTACATCTTGCACAGCACGTCCCGGCATAATACTTCAGGTTTTTCGCGATTTTTTGTCAGTATCATCTCCAGAGCTCTGGAAGCACATCAGATTGCTCGCATGGGTCTTATAGCAATGCGCAACAACGCCAATGACTACTCTTCAATACCCGCCACCGCGATGTCCTCTACCATCGTGTTGACAGGGTCTTTCACTGGACGCCATCACGGCGAGTTGGCCTGTGGGAAAAGCTGACTTCGCCGTACTCGGATTCGTGCTGTGTCGTGCGCCAAGTCACCGACCTGACCTCTGAAATTGAACCACCTCACAGCACCAGCGCGCGCTCGTGTTCTGACGTTGTTGACGTCACTCGACAGAAGCGACACCACTCGGATCACCCAAGCACCGAGGCGGTGCCTTCGCCGTGAGTGGTGCATTTCCCACGCCTAAAGAATAATTTGACTGAATTCAAATGGATCTCACTACTTCAACTATTCTGTCTTTGGGAACTTCCTCATTAGGTCAATGACTGCGGAATCGCTTCTCCGCTATTGAAAAAATATTTTATTGAAGTACAATACTTTTGAGTGGGAGTTTGGAAATGACACATAATATATTGTTTTTTGTTTAAATTTTAACAGCAATATAACAAACGTATGTTCAATTTCAAGCAATTCGCCTCATGGCTTATTTCCCAGGAGCCGGTGACGTAAGTCATCATCCTCATTATCAACACTACTGCACTCCATTTTTCTCATCATCATCAAGAATTAGAACAGCGAGATGGGTAAGCAAGAGAACGTCGATTTCAGGCGTCGGAAAACACGTTTTTTTTCCTTAAGTTTTAGAATATAAGCTGAGCTCCGAGATCAAAGTTGTGATCTGTCGCACGCTATCCGCTCTACAGAGACATTAGAGGTTGCACAAACAAATAACGGCGTTGCACTGTTGCGTGTCATTTGCACGTCTTCTGAGTGGAGGCTGGGCCTTGTGTAATCGTAACCGGGGACATACCCCGAATGACCCTACTTCAACGGCATAACCGAAGGCCTCTCCGGAAGAAATTTCCCCGTGCCGTGAGGCTTCTTTCTAAGAAAAATAAAAAGAACATTGTGATTCTTTTTTTCTGTTTGCTTTCTTTAATCTTTCTTTACGATGTATGATCACCTTTATTTTCTCGGCAGCTCTTCTAAGTGAGATCTACCAAGCTTCCTTGCGTAAGTATACAAGTTCAAATATGTGTAAAAAGTGCGTGTTTCTTCGTGGTTTGCTAAATTGGCATGCATATTATATTCAATCAACTTGAAAAAGCCAACTTTTTTATGTTGTATACTCTCAAGACACGCTGTTTTTACGGGGCTTCTTATAAAGCCTCACTTGTTCGCACGTGTCGGCCAACTTCCCAAAGATCACTCATTCATTCACGTGAACTGTGTCTAGAAAAAGTTAACGATTTAGAGTACGAGGTACTCTACTATGGAAGAGCAGAAGCCGTCCCAAAGACCCACTTGATGAGGCAAGACCGTGGCCTAGAGGCTCATAAAATGGCAGACAATGGCGTGTAGTACCTCTCAACCAAATACTGGTTCTCAGCGTTAGTGCTCTCGATTACGAAATCCTTCGCTTTTCAATAGGGCTTTCAGAACCCACATTCGCGGTAGAAGTTTAGTTATTTGATTGGGTTAGAAACTATACAAACACTCGAGGATGTTGCGTGTTACGACAAACTCGGTGCCGAACACCCCTCCCGCGTCCCCTGTCCTTTAATCTATGTTCTTCTGAAGGCTGCAAACGATAGTGCGGCTCAATCCGAGATGTTAATGCGACCCGACTCCATGGGGCTGCCGAGCATGAAGGGGTGGTTATGCTGGGGGTGAGGGGGCTTCATTTGTAATTGTGACCTTCCATCAAAATACGTGCGTGCCATCTCGATAGAGATCATTGGATGGTTGATACCCTTGTGCGCGCTGTGCTCCCGCCGCTTACTCCGCCTTGAGGCGACACAGAGCGCCAAAACCACTTCGCTAGACCCATCACGTGTGTCCGGAAGCCAGCTTTTTGTGGAGTTACGTGAGGCCGGATCCTGAGGGAGTTATCTGCTAGCCTTACATCGTTTGCAATTTTAATTGGTTGCAATCGCGCTGACAAGCTACATCATGGTATGCGCTACATGTGAATGAAAGCTTGCGAGGACGGCCGACAATCACTGCTCAAAGGGAAGATCAGGGTCATCTACAGTTATTCTTGACGAAAAAAATCTACAAGGGGGTAAGGATGGGGAGGGGATGCATGGCTCTAGCAGGAATTGCGCACGTTCAACTGCGGGCGTTGTCACGTGAGGCCTATCATGGCATGCATACATCCTCAGCGTTAAATTTTAAAGGCGAATGCATTTCTTAGTCGGGCTATATGTCAGGCGTCCGTCGGGATCCATCGACCGCCCTCTTCCATAGCAACAGCTGCGGGTGCGCGCGCCCCTAGCAACTGGAGCCATTATCATGTCACGCTTCAGCGTCGGCAGCTGTCGGCAACAGATGCGGGTGCGCACCCTTTTTAACTGTGCACGCTAGCTACTAAAGCTGGAACCGTGTACCGCGTTCCTCGCGACAGAAAAAACGCCACGTGTGGCAAACGGGACTATTGGCTGCATGCATGGTGTAAGAAAAAAAAAACATTATTTTTCCAACACTGGGTTTTCCCGGGCGAAACGCTGTTATGGACGCTACGCAATACATTCGCACTTCCTCATGATTCCCTTCAGGAAGGTGGGGGCATTATTTTATTGAAGTCGTAGAGAGCACGAATATAATATTGATCGTTGGAGCGGCCACGTTTCCTGGTACACCAGAGTTTTTGTTGAGTTACACCAGGTCGGATTGCTGAGGAACTTGGTTGCTTACTCGTACGATATTTCAAACAGTTATGATTTCATTATTTCACAGCGTGAACGTAACACAACGTGAACAATATCATACAGCAGGGGTAGCACCAGAAGCACCACAACGGCAACCTGAGAACATAACTTGCCTTCATCTATTATTGCTACACCATTCTGTTGTAGATGTTGGCGTGCAAGATTCAGTTTGACAGATCCCCTGAGAAAACAATTTTCTGGACTAGAATCAACTTAATACAGTAAACTAAATGAAGTAAAAACTATAATATGGAACTATGATTAAGATGAATGACAAACTAGCATATTAGGGGCAAAAAAAACTTCATTCTGAAGCCCCTTTATGGCAAAAATTAGACACATTTGAATCATGCCAGCTCTGTGTATACAATTCTGCCAATGCCTAATGTTGACCGCATATGACTTACTGTTAGCTGGAGTTGAATAGCGCGACCTTTGCATGCCTCGCATACTCCACAGTTTTTGATAGAAATATAAGCAACGTATATATTTTTTTTCTTGTCCAGGTCCTCACGATCCTAAGTCACCCTTGCCAGGTAAGCGTTCTGAGGCTTGTATTCTTGCCTGTTCATGTGCACAATTTATAAGCGCTTGTGTCGGGGTTCTCCAACACAGCAACTCCAGTGTTATTTTTGCACAGGCGGAAGAAGTTCATATAAGACATAGCAATGTTTGTTTGAAAAAAAAATTGACTGCAAAACAAACTTTCGGACATTCAAACCGTAGCAATAGGTGTATCAAATTTTACAATTGATAGGCGGAAATGTGCTATGTTGTTGGCCATAGATGGCGTCGCAACTTTCCGACGCCTTGTTTCCTTTCACCGGTGGCACTCCAGACGAGACTGGCTACCACGACCACCCCGCGACGCCACCGTTGTGGCTGCTACACTACCACTACCCTGCCCACCATCCAGACTACTGGCAGCCGCCTCCTCCACCGCCTCCTCCTCCTGCTGGTGTTACTTTCGTCCCGTTTGAAGAGGTTCTACTAGAGGCACGCCGATCCAACAAGGCTGAAGGTAAAACTAAGAAAGTGTCAAAACTGAGTCACGGTGCCCTCTCACTTGGCCCCTTTTTGAAGGCAGAAGCTGAAAAAGGGAGACCCCATAGGAGTGTTACGAGGCAGAGTATTCTGATTCCCTCAAGAGTGGTGAAGTGATCGTTCAGATAAGAGTACCTTCACTCTATCTAAGAGGGTCAAAGTACTCTCTAGAGCGTGCCGACACTGATCCACCAATATAGTCACTTTGCTTCATTAAAAAGAGTCGTATATGCGGCAAATCGGAACTCTCTTAAGAAATTCACACATACTTTTTTTCTCTTAGAATGTAGGCGTAGACGCTAATTTCCCGTTCGATCACTCTATCACGTGCTTATCGAAGGCACGTGAAAGTGATCGAACGGGAAATTCCAGGAGTATTTGTTATTAACTATTTCATCAAGAATGCCAGTAAACTGGCCCCAGCTTCAAAGTGAAAGTAGATTGTTGACTCAAAAGGGCAGACCGTGCGAACATGGACACACACAAAAAACACAAAACACCATAAGCACCCTACAGTGTAAACTGCCCTAGGACCTAATACATTGAAACGAAAGTGTATTATGTCGTCGTCCAACAACTCTTCCGTGACATCATTTTCGGCACTTATGTGACTTAAAAGAAAAAAATAAACTACCCATTTCTACGAAGTGAATGATGCCAACTGAGTGCAGCTCGGTCCTCACGTCCCTAATGTCGACGTTGAGGTAGCCGGTTAGTATGCAGGGTTTGTGCGTGTAAGTGTTTTATATTGTTCCGTTCCAATTGAGACTGGTATCAGTGTATTGTTCAACCTTATTTTGTGTATGACGTACGTCAGCCGAGCATTGTCCCCTATAATGTAAATTTATTACCTTAAAGTGACTGAAAGAGTCGATGACAAAGTTCAATCCTAAGGTCCAAAAAGTTCTCGTTGAAGTCACTGACTAGTATAAAGGGTTTCTGTTGTAGGTGTTTTATATTGTTTCGTGATATTTATAATTGTTGTTTCCTCCATTGTAAACCTTCTTTATTCATATACATTTGTTTCGACTATAGCAATGGTTTTCCAACCACCATCACAGAGGACACTGAGCGTCGACGACAAACTCCATACCATGGTCCAGATAGTGTACGTTCAAGTCACCAACTAGTGCTAATTACTTGTGCATTTAGGAGTTTTGTATTGATTGGTCACAATCATGATTAATACTGGTCAACGAAAAACCAGCCCTGTATGCGCTTCACATACCATATTCCTTTCATACTGACTTCCGGGCAATCACAGTGGCATTGGCGAGCGTGTCCGCTGTGAAAGATAGTGAAATCTCCATGTTAAAGTGAACGTGTATTTTTTTAGTTATGTGAATCACGTTACTGACACTCTATGTTCATTCATCTTGAATTTTTTGTTGCGTTGCAGGGAAAGGCAAACGGTACACGTAAGTGTGCTACAATAGTTCAGCCAGAGTTTACCAGTGCACGGATATTTCTTGCATCTTTGCTGATTTCTCTGCTAGCAGGACTTGTCTGAGATACTCGGAGAAGTATGCCGAAATACAGATATTGAAATACATGGGCTTGACGCGTATTGAATGGATATATTTTGATACGTTTACCAATGAGGTAACGAAATATTATCGTGACACTTTTTTTTCAAAATGACAAAAAACGGTATCCCGAAATGCAGATATAGAAATACAGATACTAGTATACTTCCTTCCGGCCGAGATTTTTATGCTCTATAGCTATATTTGTTGAGTGCAGGATAACAGAGCAAATAATTTAGCATTTCATCGAAAATTCCATGGCAAGAAAAAAATCACGCCTCCCCCCCCCCCTTTTTTTGAGGGTGGAATCATTCCCAGAATTTGGGAACATCTGTACGTTGCGCCCTCTCTCGGCGGCAGCAATGGCGTTGCGCCATAACTGATAGAAAATAGACGAAAAAAAATCATATATTTTGAAATAGGCTAGTTATAAATATTGACACGTGCGGTTCTTTTGGTTTACAAAGAAAGCCGCTATCACTTTCTGTTAAGCGCAACGCAGGCCGCGTTTATCTTGTATGCCACTCTGGAACGCGTTATGACGCGTGTATCTGTTAAGCGCAACGCAGGCCGCGTTTATCTTGTATGCCACTCTGGAACGCGTTATGACGCGTGTATCTGTTAAGCGCAACGCAGGCCGCGTTTATCTTGTATGCCACTCTGGAACGCGTTACGACGCGTGTATAAAAGCCGGCGCAGTGCGCCACTGGGAGTCTTTTTTTTCCGTCGGCCGACGACTGTTCACGCCGCTGTTGCTGTGAGTTGTGTTTGGCCTTGTTTTGCTGAACACAAGTTCGCCCAATAAACAGTTCGCCTGACACCGCCCTGACTCCTGCGTGCATCCTCTCAAGTGCTGCGTGTGTTACAACCTCGTGACATCTGGTGGAGGTGCTTCTCGGTCCATGTACCGTACGCCCCCGTCCAGCCGTGAGCCAAGCCCAAGCCGCCAAGAGGACGACGCCGACCCGGTCGTTCGAGTGAGCCGAAGACAACAAGGACTACCGCCCGAATACCTGCCGCTCCCCGACAAGCACAAGAAAACAAAGGCTGCTACGAAGCCGGCATCCACGATGACGGAAGCAAGGTCTTCGGCAACCGTGGTCGTCAACCAGCCCAAAGAGCCGCCTACCTTCCGCGGATCGACCTACGAAGACCCGGAAAACTGGCTTGACATTTACGACCGCGTCGCAGCCCTCAATAAGTGGGACCCGGACGACAAGCTGCGTCATGTGTATTTTTACCTGGAAGACGCCGCAAGGACTTGGTTTGAGAACCGCGAGTCAACGCTTCGAACCTAAGACGACTTCCGCGTTGCTTTCCTGCGCACCTTTGCAAGCGTCGTGCGGAAGGAAAGAGCCGCATCACTGCTTGAAACTCGGGTGCAGCTCCCCAACGAAAACGTAACGATCTTCACGGAGGAGATGACGCGACTTTTCCGCCACGCCGACGCCGACATGTCTGAGGACAAGAAGGTTCGCCTGCTTATGCGAGGAGTGAAGCAGGAGCTCTTCGCCGGACTGATCAGAAACCCGCCAAAGACGGTACAAGAGTTCCTCTCCGAGGCTACTACCATCGAGAAGACTCTTAAATGCGGACCCGCCAATACGATCGGCGCATGTCACCAGACGTCACAGAAGTCCGAAGACTCTGCCCCGACGACCTGCGCGAGACCATACGCGCTATTGTTCGTGAAGAACTGCGCCGCATGTTGCCATCGTCTCAGCTCCAAATCGCCTCTCTCGAAGACGTAGTCCGCGAGGAACT
The DNA here is from genome assembly GCA_013436015.1 of Rhipicephalus annulatus. Lineage (NCBI taxonomy): Eukaryota > Metazoa > Arthropoda > Arachnida > Ixodida > Ixodidae > Rhipicephalus > Rhipicephalus annulatus. The sequence continues at coordinate 56,554 of WOVY01001999.1, read as the reverse complement.
ACAGCGCTCACTGAGCGTTCCTGAACGGCCACAGCCCCAACCGGAGGCGATGACCTACGCCGCTACTGCACGACGACCTGTCGCTTCTCCTCGCCGACACCAGGACCCAACGTCTCCGCAGTTTCGTCGCCAGCCACCGCCGCCACCCCCGACGCCTTCCCGCTCGCCAGTAATGCAGCGCTCGCCGAGGAAAACTGACGTTTGGCGCACCCCGAACCACCGCCCACTATGCTACCACTGCGGCGAAGCCGGGCACACCTACCGCTACTGCCAGTACCGTGAGATGGGACTGCGTGGCTTCGACGTGAACGCGCCGCGTCCGCGCCCAGGTGAGCGACCTCGCGACATCGCCGACTACATCGCCGGATCGCAGTGGCAACAACGACGACCATCCCGTTCACCTTCGCCTGGCCGCTACGTCTCCCCGGATAGCCGCCAGTACACCGGCCCTAACCGGGGCCGATCCCCAAGCCCCTACCCGGGAAACTAAAGGCAGCAACCGATGGAGGTGCGGTTGCTGCACGACGCAATGCCGAAGATCCTCCTCCGCCGCCGCCGCCGCTGCCGATGACGACGACCACGACGCACGAACTTTCCCGACGTAGTCGCAGTACGCCGCCTGAGCAGAGTCTTTACGACAAAGCCTTGCCGCCGACGCGACATAACAGCACCGGACCAAGCCGACGCAGCCGTGATCCGACGCCCCGACCTAACCGGAACGCCAGACGACGAACCACCGACCTCGACGTGATCATCGACGGCCACAGCGTCACCGCCCTAGTCGATACCGGCGCCGACTACTCTATCATCAGTGGTCTCTTCGCCGCTAAGCTCAAGAAGGTAAAGACTGCATGGGAAGGACCGGATATCCGAACAGCAGGGGGCCACCTTATAACACCGACTGGAACCTGCACGGCAAGAGTCACGATTCACAGCCAGACGTATTCTGTGAATTTTGTGGTCCTGCAGCAATGCTCGCGAGACGTCATTTTAGGCATGGATTTCCTGGACCAGCAAGGTGCAGTCATCGACCTAAGATCCGGGTCAATCACGCTGTCCACGGATAATGCAACGGCGTCAGACTGCAACGTCGCTCACAACGCCTTGAATGTGACAGAAGAGCAGGTAACCATCCCGCCACTGTCGAGCGTCATCATTTCCGTCGGCACCGAAGCGTCTACCAGCTTACAAGGTGTCATCGAAGGCGACCAGCACCTGCTCCTAAACCGTCAGATGTGCGTCGCAAGAGGCATAGCCAAGCTTCATAACGGCGAAGCCAAGGTAATGGTGACGAACTTCAGCAACGATTATAGGCACTTGAATAGGGGCACGACGGTAGCACATCTAAGCGAATTTGTGGAAGCGAGCAATGCCTTCGCCCTCACCGATTCTCAGGGAGCCGCAACGTCGACAGCAGTGTCCGCGCCCGCCTTCGACGTCAATCAAAGCCTTTCCAGGCAGCAACAAAAGGAGCTCAAAGCCTTACTCCACCAATACAAGGACTGCTTCTCGTCGTCATCGAGGCTTCGTCAGACCCCTCTCGCGAAACATCGCATCGTAACCGACGAATATGCCCGTCCGCTCCGTCAGAGCCCCTACCGAGTTTCTGCACGGGAACGCGAGGCCATCAAGCAACAAATCGACGAAATGCTGCGTGACGACATCATTCAGCCGTCTACGAGTCCGTGGGCATCACTCGTGGTGTTGGTGAAGAAGAAGGACGGAACCCTACGTTTTTGCGTCGATTATCGTCGCCTGAACAAGATAACGAAGAAAGACGTGTATCCCCTCCCACGGATAGACGATGCTCTGGACAGACTCTACAACGCCAAGTATTTTTCGTCGATGGATCTCAAAACCGGCTACTGGCAAATCGAAGTAGACGAGAGAGACCGAGAGAAGACTGCCTTCATAACACCAGACGGCCTATTCGAGTTTAAGGTCATGCCCTTTGGTCTTTGCTCGGCGCCTGCGACGTTCCAACGGGTTATGGACACAGTACTCACAGGCTTGAAGTGGCAGACTTGCCTCGTCTACTTGGACGACGTAGTCGTATTTTCTTCCAACTTCGACGAGCACCTCCGGCGCCTTGAAGCTGTTCTTCGGGTAATCAAAGCCTCGGGACTTACCCTGAAGCCAGAAAAGTGCCGCTTCGCCTACGAGGAACTATTGTTCCTTGGCCACGTTATCAGCAAGTCGGGAGTGCTCCCTGATCCATAGAAAACAGCTGCGATCGCCGACTTCCCTGCACCCACCGACAAAAAAGCAGTACGCCGATTTCTTGGCCTCTGCGCTTATTACAGACGCTTCGTGAAGAACTTTTCGCGGATCGCCGAGCCACTGACGTACCTCACGAAGGCCGACGTCGACTTCAAATGGGAAACGCCGCAAGTCGAGGCATTTCAAGAATTAAAGCGACGCCTGCAAACGCCGCCAATACTGGCGCACTTCGACGAAGAAGCTGACACCGAAATTCACACGGACGCAAGCAGCACAGGGCTCGGCGCCGTGATCGTGCAGAGGACCGACGGACTTGAAAGGGTCATCAGTTACGCTAGCCGGTCACTTTCGAAGGCAGAAGCCAATTATTCCACGACAGAAAAGGAATGCCTTGCCATCATCTGGGCTACATCAAAGTTCCGCCCCTACCTGTACGGCAGGCCTTTCAAAGTCGTGAGTGACCACCACGCCTTGTGTTGGCTAGCTAACTTGAAGGATCCATCAGGGCGCCTCGCACGGTGGAGTCTCAGACTACAAGAATTTGACATCACCGTCGTCTACAAGAGCGGACGAAAGCACTCCGACGCCGACTGCTTGTCTCGCGCCCCTGTCGATCCGCCGCCCCAGGATGACCAGGACGACGACTCTTTCCTGGGACCCATAAGTACCGACGACTTCGCGGAACGCCAACGAGCTGACCCAGAGCTCAAGATCCTCATGGACTACCTGCAAGGCAAGACCGCCGACGTGCCGAAAGTATTCCGCCGAGGACTGGCTTCGTTTTTCCTGCGAAACAACGTCCTCCTGAAGAAGAACTTCTCGCCGCTCCGCGCCGACCACCTCCTCGTGGTGCCTTCAGCGTTACGTCCAGAGGTTCTGGAAGCATTACACGACGACCCGACAGCCGGACATCTTGGTGTTTCCCGCACACTGTCACGAATACAAGAGAAGTACTATTGGCCTCGCCTCACTGCCGACGTCGCCCACTACGTAAAGACATGCAGAGACTGTCAGCGACGCAAGACGCCGACAACTAGGCCAGCCGGACTTCTGCAACCCATCGAACCACCTCGACGGCCATTCCAACAAATCGGCATGGACTTACTGGGGCCGTTCCCGACGTCAACTTCTGGCAACAGATGGATTGTCGTAGCGACTGACTACCTCACCCGCAATGCCGAAACAAGGGCCTTGCTCAAGGGCACTGCCGCCGAGGTCGCAAAGTTCTTCATTGAGAACATCGTCCTCCGCCACGGAGCCCCCGAGGTCCTCATCACCGACAGAGGTACGGCCTTTACGGCTGACCTAACGCAGGCGATCTTGAGGTACAGTCAGACAAGCCACCGCCGAACCACCGCGTACCACCCACAGACGAATGGCCTCACCGAGCGTCTAAATAAGACCATCGCCGACATGCTGGCCATGTACGTGGACGTCGAACACAAGACGTGGGACGCCATACTCCCGTATGTAACCTTCGCGTACAGCACGGCCGTGCAGGAAACGACGCAGTTTGCTCCATACAAGCTCGTCTACGGACGGAGCCCAACAACGACGCTTGACGCCATGCTACCGGTCGGCACCGACAAAGAAGACCTCGACGTCGCCAGCTACCTGGATCGCGCTGAAGAAGCTCGACAGCTAGCCCGCCTGCGTATCAAGAGCCAACAGACGGTCGACAGGCGCCACTACAACCTTCGACGACACCACACCGAATACCAGCCCGGCGACCTTGTCTGGGTCTGGACGCCGATACGACGACGGGGATTGTCCGAGAAGCTCCTGCGACGCTACTTTGGACCCTACAAGGTAGTCCGACGTCGTGGTGAACTGGACTATGTGGTCGTGCCCGATGGCTTAACGTCATCCCAACGACGCCGTGCACGACCCGAAGTCGTACACGTGGTGCGACTTAAACCTTATTACGCGCGCTGATTAGCTGTGACGCATTGTTAATGTAATTTATTGCATGTACTCTCTCTTATGTTCTGTCTTTAGCATCAGGACGATGCTTTTTCAGAGGGGGGTAGTGACACGTGCGGTTCTTTTGGTTTACAAAGAAAGCCGCTATCACTTTCTGTTAAGCGCAACGCAGGCCGCGTTTATCTTGTATGCCACTCTGGAACGCGTTATGACGCGTGTATCTGTTAAGCGCAACGCAGGCCGCGTTTATCTTGTATGCCACTCTGGAACGCGTTATGACGCGTGTATCTGTTAAGCGCAACGCAGGCCGCGTTTATCTTGTATGCCACTCTGGAACGCGTTACGACGCGTGTATAAAAGCCGGCGCAGTGCGCCACTGGGAGTCTTTTTTTTTTCCGTCGGCCGACGACTGTTCACGCCGCTGTTGCTGTGAGTTGTGTTTGGCCTTGTTTTGCTGAACACAAGTTCGCCCAATAAACAGTTCGCCTGACACCGCCCTGACTCCTGCGTGCTTCCTCTCAAGTGCTGCGTGTGTTACAACCTCGTGACAATATAGACTCCGGCGGCTACACAGCAGAGAAGTGCTCGAACATTTTAGTGAGATTTCAGTATTACCCTTCAAAATGTGTGGCTTTCCAGGGCAATAAACACCATCTATTGGAAATACATGGGCCCTCATTATTAAATATAAACACTCTGGGAAGTCGTCATGTTTGCATTACGGCATTGTAACGTTGTCACAATTTTCGAATAAGTCTCTGCTGAATAGAACCGGCATCCGTTTTTGATAAATACATTTTTTTTCACCAGATAAAAATTTTGTCGCCTATTTCCCGCTCAGTTACGGTAGGAGCCGCTGTTGCCGTCGCTAGATAGAGCTAAGTGCAAATACAGAATAGGGAGCCTGCATGAACGGCCGTTTTTAGGGTGATGTCAGCCTTTGACCCACTACATGCCGCCAACGCACCGCCGCCCGCCAAAACACAATGTTGCCAGACAGCAACGCCGCGCTGTCGCCCCATCTTGGTGCCCGCACTGCGTCTACGCCCGGTTGCGTTTAGTTCTCAATAATACGGCTTCGAACGTTGCGGTAGCGTGTTAAACGCTACCGGTGAAGCCTTAGAATGCCTGGATGCTGCGTACCGCTCTGCATTAACCACAACAGAAAGGGGGTGCGAATGTTCCGCTTCCCAGCGAGCCCTGGCCGACGACAACTATGGCTGGCTCAAGTGAAGCGAGACGGCTGGGAGCCTACCAGTGCGTCTCGTATTTGCTCTGTAAGTACTGCGTATTTCGTTCACTGTTTTTTCCTGCGGCACACGTATATGTGTTTCGCGGTGTTCGCGAATGAGTAGATAACCGAAGTTGTCGTTGCTGCGTCCACGCATTGCGAGTAGGAAGCCCACAAACGGGACGCGTCCGCGCGTTCGTACGGAGACGCGCTCGCTAGTCTGAGCTGTTGCCACGCTTGCGTTCGTGTCAGCGTAACCTCAGTATTATGTCGCAAGTGTGTGTGTGGGCTGCGAATTTCTTCGTGCGCTCACTTTGAGAAGTGGGTCGCTTACACGACCCTGAGAACCACAGCTGTCAAAAGCCCAGGTGTTGTGTGTTGACTGGCTCCAAAATGGCGGCGCACAGAAAACTATGCTGAATTTGGTGGAAGCTGGCAACAGCGTGCCCCGTTGCCCGCTGGTTTTGGCTGAGTTTTTTGAAGGCACTTATTAAGATGTCCCCACCCTAAAAACGGCCGTTCATGTAGGCTCCCTACGTCCGGCCTCCCTTCGTCACGAAAAGAGAAAGACACAGTGTTGTGTGGGTAATGCATCAGTGCGAAATGCAGCAGCATGTTGCATCTCGCGCCGGTTACCATCGGGCTGCGCCGACGGATGCTGGTGGCGCCTGGCGTCAGACTACAGAGTGCTCGCGTTTTGCTAACGTAGGGTCCTTGTGCCCAGAGTGCGCACGCGTCAACGCTACATTGGAGTATATTGGGCCCTTCATGATGCGCTAGTGGCCGTTTCGCTAGCTCCACATATACCACATTTGGTGTTACGTGACGTCAATGGATGACAAAATATGCGAAGGGGGAAAACATGATAATACCGACGCGCGTGTCGTGTAACAACATAACATACCACGCTCATGGCGTGCTCACGGCCGTTTCGTTAGCTACACCTATACTAAATTTGGTATCATCTGATGCGAATAGATGACGAAGGTAAACGACACATCCAAACATAATAATCATGACACGGAAGTCATGTACGGCATGTACCTCCACCTCATAACGTTGTGCTGATTTTGAAGTGACATATGAACATTTCTTATGCGTGCTTCGGATAACATCGATTCCCGCTGTACGTAGGATCTGCCTAGTTTTGTCCCCGAGAAAAGTCAAACCGGGAGTGAACTACAGCTTGAAACCTATCCCTGGCGATTATTGACACATTACACTGTTTTTGGCATGCAGTTGCTCGCTTAAGAAATGTCGTAATTAAAGACGAGAAGGCGCCTTCGAGTGAATTGCCGTCAGGTTCTAGAAAGTTTCTTCCTCGTGATACCCATTGAGTAATATTAATAAAATCTTGCAGTATAACCGGTAAGAGTACGACGGCTTTTCGGGAACGCACACATTCGCTGACGGTTCAAAGACGTGCCGCTATTGTTATAATTCTTTTGTGTTTGCGAGCCGCGTCGTGCACGGGACAGCTTTATGCGCTGCCATAGTAGAGTACAAGTACTCTGAATTGTTAACCATTCTTTCTAAACACTCATCAAGTGTGAGGCCCACGGGACGGCGTAATGCTCTCCCGTAGTAGAGTACCAAGTACTCTGGATCGTAAACCACTTTACTAAACGTGCACGCAATGCGTAGCACACGGGCCTACAGCTATTTTGGGGCAGAATTTTTCTCTAAGTCTTTAAAACGAACGGACTACTGCTGCGAACCCGTGTTCGAGAACGCGGAGGTCGTGAGCAAAGAAAAAGTGAAGTAGCACGGGAAATTGTAAAGGCGGCTGCAGTTATCGATAGGAAGGAAGAATGCAGTAGTTGCACATCGATTGCTCTAGCTTTGAAAGTTTGTAAGTATTAACACGTGACACTGTTTCATTTTCCTATCTTTTGTTGCTCTTGTATAAGCGAATTGGTTGCCCCTGCTGTGCTCTTGATTTTGTTTGTTGCAACAGGCACACATCAAGTGTGTACAATACGTAAGTCGACTACTGAAAGCGATTCGTCTCATAATAAAAATTGTTAGAAGTTTAGCGCTTGTGTCGTCCCTTTGTGTGCGTGTTCTTTGTGTAACCTGTTGTGCGCTGCCGTAGTATTAAACGTCTCTTAGGTCCTCTGTAATGTATCACCAAAAGAAAAAAAATGACATTATTTCTCACCTCCTCAGTCAGAAGTACGACGCATTCTTAGTGTCAAAGCTTGTGCTGAGAAAGTTCAACGCCTACTTCGGCTACGCCTTGGCGGGAGCAAGCAAGGGGCCCCCCTTCAGCTTGTTCGTGGAACGACCCGTGATAGCCGGGTTCGAGGAGGCCAAGAACACAGCCAGGATCCGCAGGAAGGCATGTTGTCGCCACTGTTTCTTCACGTCTTTCCACACGTGAAAAGGTCCCGAAAAACATATAAAATTACAAAGCACGAGCGCGATCTTCTCTGGTGTCGTTTCCGGTCTTTCCGGTTCAACTGAGTTCAGCACTCTGGTCTGTCTACGTAGCGTTGGGGGAAAAGAAGACCTAGATTGGTCAATACACGAGAGATAGCTGCTGCAGAATGTCACCTACGCATGCTTCGTCATGCACCCGAACGCCCGTGTGACTGCGGGACATCGTTTTGTGCGTTTTCGACTACGCAAGCAGAGATAACAGCCTGTAGCCGGAAAGCGCCACAATCTTGCGATGTTTTATTGAGAAATCAGAGGCGAGAAGGAGATAGCGCCGGAAGAAAGGGCAACAAAGGCTAGAAAGAACTTCGCTCTTTTTTTTTTGAAGTAGAATTGGTTTAAGAGTTTAAGGGCGATGTCATGCGCCCCAATCTAGCCATCTTTCATGATATCAACATTAAAGCCACCATCCAGTGTGAAGGGGTCGGTCTTGTATTTTGTATCTTATTCTCGCATTGCTATATCAATATATTTTGCTAGTTTGTCTCGGGGGAGATTTTCGGCCAGAAAAACTGTCATCACAACGAATCTATTTGATAGCTTTATCGCATCAACTTCATTTGACTCTGACTGGCTAGTTTAAGATCGAGCGCCGTCTCTGGCAGGTTAGCGTGCCTTCCAACGGTGCGCGCCGGACGCTCTGCTTCTTCTGTAACTGGAACGAACCTTCGAAACTTTGCAAGGTCGCAAACATTGTAGCTGCGCTCAAAACTTCGGCCAAGAAACTCGCGCTTAAACTGCGCATCAACACCACTAACCTCAGGTAGGGAGCGCTTATGGCGTTTTGCCGGCGCTTCCCGCTGTCTCCGGGTCATCTTGCCGGCGCTGCCATCTCGCTGCAGTTTCCTGAGCCCTCAACTCTAGGTCGGCTTGTCCGCACTTCCCTTTTGCTGCAGCTGCGTGAGCTCTCACCACCTCTAGATAGACTTGCGGGTGTTGCCGGGCCACTGCAGCTTCGCGGGCAAGAGGGCCACGTTTGTTTTCATCCATGGCAGGAAAAAGAAGAGCCTGGAAACGATGGCACACAGCAACGCTAGGGGATTGGCCAGGAACCGGGTAGTTCTAAAGAAATACTTTTATTTTGTTAGCTTACGGCTTTTAAAATAGAGGAGTCAAGGAAAAAAAGAAATACTTAAAACAGATTACTAAAAATCACGAGTATTGAAAATGGGGCACATTATTTCAGCAACAACAAAAAGGAATATTTGAAACAATTTGGAAACAAGTAATTCAATAGTAATAATTTGTTCTACAGTATGAATATCCGTGAACCTTTATTAAACTCCTGAAATGCATCGGCAACTTTCCCGTCACTGAATCCTCGGGACATAGCCCCCAAGGAAAGTACATTCGAAGTGTTTACTTTTATCTTGTGAGAAGAAAGAAGGCAGCTGGTGTAATTTTGCGCGATGCGGCGTATCTTTGACAAGATATTAGGTGATGATCTGTTGTCTCAGGGACTCCACAAAACAAACAATCAGGGGGAGCAGCCAGAACTGCTCTGTGTAGATAAAATTATACATAGGGAGTTCGACACCACAGCCTGCTGATTGCGACTGCAACTGCACGCGTACGACGCATTTTACCGTTTCAACGACGATTTAGGTAATGAAATTCCACTGTGGTCATTATGGACGGAAAAGAAAATTCTTCAAAAGTTATTTTCTTCCTAAATCTAGCCCCTATAATGAATTTAAATGCTGGAAATAAGTGAATAACTGGGTCAATTAACGATGACTTTGCTAGGGCATGCACTATTTTATTGGGAAGAAGTCCCTTATGTTCTGGCACCCAGACCATTAACCAAATGTGTGTGCGGTGGAACTAATGATTTGAAAGCACGTGTAATATCTTATTTTCAGTGAGAGAAGAACACACCGACAGCGAATCAGTTAAAACTACGTCCGAACTAGTTGATTGTGTTGATTTTCGGAGAACTAAAATTGTCGCAAAAAATTGTGCTACGAAAATGGGTACGAAATCTGGAATTCGCAAAGAAAATGACCAATTAAGAGAAAAAGCGAAGGTGCCAATTCCACATTTTCGTTTTCATATCGAGAAGTACCAGCCGCAATGACTGTATTTATTGGTAAATGAGCCAGATAATCGCTCAGAACAGATTTTAAAAGTTGTTACCGCATTAGTCTTGCTTGTTTTGGAAAATTTTCGTCAGACTGCATTTTAAAAAGTTGTCTGGAACGCACGCTTACTCTTAATCGTCATCAGCCGCAGCACAATGTACACATAATGCCTTACACCTGCGTAGCGGTTACCTGGCTTATCAGCAGAATGATGAATGGCGTAGGGGCATAGTGGGACTTTCATCGTCATCATCATGACGTATAATGGGTACCTTGCATGCACTGTTCCGTGATGCTACAAAGAGAACGTGAGGTCTGGAACGCTCTTGCTTTTCATCATCGTCAGCGTCATCGAGGGACGACAGTGGACATGGCTTGACCATAGAGAGCTTCGCTTCTGAAACTTGACCCCAACTTGACCCAGACTGAGATATTAGATATTGTCACGATGAGTCACAAGTACTGGGGTATTTATTAAACCACCAGGTAGCTAGCACTAGGACGATGCGTCAGTCGTGGCTGGCTCTCAAGCAGAGAAGAAGGCACGCGATCTTCTTTTTTTTCTCCAGATTGAGAGCCGCTCTTGCTGTCAACCCACTACGTGCTGGTGGCATTATCCCCCCTTCCGAAAAAAAACAAGTACCAAAAAGAGGAAAGGAAAGTACATAGCAGCACCGCGATGCTACTGCATAGGCACGTGAAAAAAAAATTGAAAATTCGGATAAAGTGAAAGTAAAAATTGAAGAGCGTGCCAATATAGGAAACGTCAATGAACGAGAAAGTAAGTTCACAAAATAAACAAAAACACAAAGAACGCTGTACGGTAAAGGAAAAGTTACGAACAACGCGCAATAAATGGTTTCATGCGCAACACATGAACGACGTCCGGCCTCAGCCGCGTCCTGCTCCGTGCATGGGTTGTTGAGTCCGGAACCACTTCGTAGTTCACGTCACTGACGCGGCGTAACACTTTATATGGGCCAAAGTACCGGCTCAGCAACTTTTCACTAAGGCCACGGCGGCGGACGGGCGTCCACACCCAAACTTGATCTCCGGGGCTGTAAAACACTTCTCTGTGGCGGGTATTATAGCGTCGTGCGTCTGCCTGCTGTTGCTGGCCGATGTGAAGTCGCGCGAGTTGCCGAGATTCCTCAGCACGCTCTGCGAATTCTTCGGCGTCTGTTGCAAACTCGTCTTCGTCCTGACACGGTAGCATTGAGTCTAGCATGGTCTGCACTTCGCGGCCGTAGAGAAGCCGAAATGGCGTGAATCGCGTGGTCTCTTGCACGGCGGTATTATACGCGAAGGTCACGTAAGGTAAGATCCGGTCCCATGTTTTGTGTTGTACGTCGATGTACATTGAGATCATGTCTGCGAGGGTCTTATTCAGTCGTTCGGTAAGTCCGTTGGTTTGCGGGTGGTACGCAGTTGTCCTTCGGTGTCTGGTGTTGCTCAGTTTGAAAACTTCGTCCGTAAGCTGCGCCGTGAATGCCGTCCCTCTGTCCGTTATTATACTAGAAGGAGCACCGTGTCGTAACACGATGTGGCGCATGAAAAATTGCGCTACCTCAGAAGCCGTGGCATGTGGGATCGCCTGGGTTTCAGCGTAGCGTGTCAAATAGTCGGTCGCGACGATCACACATTTGTTGCTGTCCACAGACATAGGAAATGGCCTGAGAATGTCCATGCCGACTTGGTCGAACGGCGTGCAGGGTGCTTCAATGGGCTGAAGCAAACCAGCTGGCTTAACAGATGGTTGCTTTCGGCGCTGACATTCCCGACAGCTCTTGACGTACTTCTTTACGCTTTCTGAAAGTCCTGGCCAATAGTACCTCTCGCTCACTCTGACAAGTGTCCTTGAGTAGCCCAGATGACCGGATGTGGGTTCGTCATGGCAAGCGAAGAGGACGTCGTCTCGCATGTCTCGAGGAACCACCAGGAGGTAAGCACGGTTGTTCGAACGAGCGTTCTTCTTGTACAGCCCACCGCCTCGCAGGCAGAACGACGTCAACGAGCGGGATAAATGACGTGGTATGATTGCGCCCTGGCCCTCTAAATGATCAATGATTGGACGAATCTCTGCATCATCTCGCTGTCGTTTGCTCAAGTCTGATGCACTAACGGCACCCAGAAAGCCTTCGTCTTCCTCTGCTTCCTGACTGACGACATGAAGCGGTGCGCGTGACAGTGTGTCAGCGTCTTCATGCTTACGGCCAGACTTATGGACGATGGTGACATCAAATTCCTGCAGCCGCAAGCTCCACCGTGCTAGCCGACCTGAAGGGTCGCGCAGGCTTTCCAACCAACAGAGCGCGTGATGGTCCGTCACTATCTTGAAGGGACGACCATAAAGGTAAGGGCAGAATTTGGTGATTGCCCACACGACTGCGAGGCACTCTTTCTCCGTAGTGGAATAATTCGCCTCAGCACGGGATAGAGAGCGGCTGGCGTAGGCTATCACTCTTTCGATGTCCTCTTGACGCTGAACGAGCACTGCACCGAGCCCAATGTTACTAGCGTCGGTATGGACCTCCGTGTCAGCATCATCGTCAAAATGAGCGAGAACGGGCGCTGATTACATGCACTGTCGCAGCTCATCAAAAGCTGCTTGTTGCTCGTTTTCCCAGACAAACGACGTGTCGTCCTTTGTGAGACGAGTCAGAGGTTCTGCTATCTGTGAAAAGCCATGAGTGAATCGGCGATAGTAGGCGCACAGACCAAGGAAGCGCCGGACGGCTTTCTTATCAGCAGGAGCTGGTAATTCGGCAACAGCGGCAAGCTTGTCCGGATCGGGACGGATTCCTTCGGCGCTAACTACATGTCCAAGAAATTTTAGTTCTTTATAGCCGAAGTGGCACTTCTGTGGCTTTAGTGTGAGGTCCGCCGATCGGATAGCCTCCAGCACGCTGCGCAGGCGGTGAAGGTGCTGCTCGAACGTGGTAGAGAACACCACCACATCATCAAGGTAGACAAGACAAGTCTGCCACTTGAGCCCTGTGAGGACAGTGTCCATCATTCGCTGGAAAGTTGCCGGTGCTGAACACAAGCCAAAAGGGAGCACTCGAAATTAGTATAGGCCGTCTGGAGTCACAAAGGCTGTTTTCTCACGGTCTCGCTGATCTACCTCGATTTGCCAATACCCGCTTTTGAGATCGAGAGAAGTGAAATAATGGGCACGACGAAGTCTATCCAGCGAATCGTCGATACGTGGCAGCGGATACACATCCTTTTTCGTCACGTTGTTAAGCTTCCGGTAGTCGACGCAGAAGCGTAGCGACCCGTCCTTCTTTTTGACAAGTACGACTGGAGATGACCATGGGCTGTTAGATGGTTCAATAACGCCATCGTCAAGCATCTCGGTGACTTGCGTACGTATCGCTTCACGTTCTTTGGCTGACACGCGGTAGGGGTTCTGGTGTATCGGACGTGCGTCCTCGTACGTGATGATCCTGTGTTGAGTGATTGACGTCTGGCGGATCTTTGAGCAAGTTGCGAAGCAAGACCTGAACTCGAACAAGAGCGCTCGTAGCGCAGTCTGGTTAACGGTGGACAGATGAGGATTGATGTCAATACTACTCATTGACGTGTCTGCGGTATCCACTATTTCCGACGTGAGACAGTTGGTGACGTTTGCTACTTCGTGGGCAAACGCTATCGAAGTGCCACGGAAAAGATGTCGATGCTCGTTGCTGAAGTTGGTTACGAGCAATTCAGATCGGCCATCACGAAGGTGTATTACACTTCTAGCTACACAAATGCCTTGCTGCAGGAGGTGTTCTAAAATTGTCTCAGCCACCACATCGCCATCGCCCAAACCACAGCATGTTACGTCGACTAGAACACTTGTTCGTGGAGGAAGCGTCACACTCCGTTCAGAAATACGGAGTACGTCGACACGCCTTCCACCATCCTGCACGTTGATTGCTCGCTGGGCTGAGAACGTGACGCGGCGCTCTTGCAGATCAATGATAGCTCCATTTTCTTGTAGAAAGTCAACTCCTAGAATGACGTCACGGGAACATTCGCGTAGAACAAGGCAGCTTGCTACGAATGTGTACCCTTGAATTTGTACTCTAGTTGCGCAGGCACCCAGTGGAGTTACGACGTGGCCACCAGCTGTCCACATCTGCGAGTTATGCCACGGCGTGACGACTTTCTTCAACTGCGTTGTCAGTTTCCCGCTCAGTATGGAATAGTCTGCGCCGGTGTCCACTAACGCATTAACTGCACAACCATCAATTGTCACTGCTATGTCGAGTGAAAGTCGGCCATCCTTTGCAGCAGTATGTGATGTCGGACCAGTTTCTGTACAGTTCTGCGTCAATAGGAGGTCTTCAGCGCTTCGACGTTCAGCGACCCCGCCCCCAGAGGTCGCTTGGTCTAGTTTCCCGACGGGGGCTGGGAGACCGTGTGGTAGAATACCGCTGGGGCGTTGATGAAAATCGCCTCGGTGATGGCGAGCGCGACTGGCGCCCGGTAGATAGTGGTGCATGCTGCTGGGAGAGGTAGTTTTCAATGTCGCGCGGTCTCTGGCCGTAACGGGGTGGCGGTGAGTACGCAGAGAAGCCGTGAAGCCCAAGACGGCGATATGGGCACTGGCGGTACAAGTGATCAGCTTATCCACAGTGAAAGCACAGAGGCCGGCGATCAGGTGTGCGCCAAACATCAGACTTTCGAGGAGACGTGCGCCGATCGTCGATGTACTGAATTGGTTGCACTGAACGATGGGGGACAGAAGCACCAGGGACAAAGGCCAACGGTGGTGGCGTGTACGTGCCTTCGTAGTACGGCATGTGCTGCGCTGACTATAGTGAAACAGCAGGAACAGGATGGACGGATAATGGCGGCGATGCAGCAGGGCGTTTCAAGGCTTCCGCGTAGATTTTCTCACGGCGGTATTCAGCAGGAGCTGGCACAGCTGTATCATGAGGCAAGGTGTCCCGGAGGGCCTGATGCAGCTCATCCTTGATCACAGTTGCAATAGAGTTAACTGTAGGATGAGGTGTTACACCAGCCATTTGTAACTCTTCACGTATTATATTACGGGTGAGTTCACGTAGACAGTCGTTGTTGGTTCTAGTGGCGGTGAAAATGTCGGCAGTAGACATGCCATTAACTTGCCTGTTGTATTGGTTGGATCGCTGCTGCAGCAATTTTTCCATTGTCACGGCCTCGGACAAGAACTCCGCGACCGTCTTCGGAGGGCTGCGCACGAGGCCGGCAAAAAGCTGGTCCTTGACACCGCGCATCAAGTGACGCAACTTCTTGTCCACAGTCATTCTTGAATCGGCCCGTCGGAAGAGGCGCGTCATGTCTTCGACGTATGCGGTCACAGTTTCGTTTGGCGACTGGACGCGGGCAAGAATAGCTCGTTCAGCTCTTTCTTGGCGGTCAGTGCTGGCATATGTCTGCAGAAGTCTACGAGAGAATTCGGGCCACGTGGTCAGCTGTTCCTCTCGGTTTTGATACCATGTACGTGCCCCGTCTTCGAGATAGAAGTAGACACGACCCAGTTTCGCTGCGTCGTCCCACTGATTCAAGGTGGCTAAGCGCTCGAAATCCGCCAACCAGTCCTCAACGTCCTCGTGCTCCGAGCCATGGAACGTCGCCGGTGTGCGTGGGCTTTCCAACGTGTAGCGGTTCGACGTCGTGCTGCCCGTGCCGGTTGCCGATGTTTGCACCGAAGCGCTGCTCATGTTTGTCGACGTGGTGGGGGCAGTATCGTCGGCTTCCGGAGGCAATCCCCTGATTCGGCGGCTGGTCCGATGCACGGGAGTATTCACTGGCACTGGACTCGTATCGCGGCTTCCTGGCGGGGTCTGCAGCATCCGTGAGACTACCCAGCACTTCCACCAGTTTGTCACGATGAGTCACAAGTAATGGGGGATTTATTAAACCACCAGGTAGCTAGCACTAGGACGATGCGTCAGTCGAGGCTGGCTCTCAAGCTGATGCTGATGCTGATGCTGATGACCTCTGATGGATGGCGCTTACCCACAAAGGGGGATGGGCCAAGAACCGGGCGGCAGGATACTTAAATGAAACTAAACTGAAAATCAAGCCAATCTAAAAAAGAAGCTTAAAATAATACTACCAAAAAACGAAAATGTGTGCTGAGCAAGTGGTCAAACCATCTTTTGTTTTTGAAAGACATAACTACGAATTATAAACTAAAGATCTGAAAAGGTAGTGGTTCACTAGCATGGTAATCTTTTAGTTGCGTTGATGTAATCAAACACAGCGGAGCATACATCCCTGTGGCAGTAACCAAATGAAGTTCCGCCAAATGACAAAATTACTGGTAAATTTACTTGTATTCCAAGCAGAGAAGAAGGCACGCGATCTTCTTTTTTTCTCCAGATTGAGAGCCGCTCTTGCTGTCAACCCACTACGTGTTGGTGGCAATATGTTTTCAGAAGAAGGTGTGATAGCTATCTATAGATGTAGTCGAGTTGTGGACAAGAACAAGGTCCCAACGGAGTCCGTGATCGCTACATTTCCCGGGTCGAATCGCCCAACAGAAATCAAAGCGTGGCCTTTAATATACAGAGTGGAGCCACTATCAGCTCGTCCCCTACAGTGTATTAAATGTGGGCGTTATGGGCACACAGTGAAATGGTGCAGGTCAGAACCTAGATGCAGAATTTGTGGTGAGACGCACAACTCAAACGACTGTAGCAGTAATGAAGAAAAGTGCTGTCTTTGCCATTAAGCACACTGCACTTATTGATAACCCAAACTGCTCAGCCAAGGCACGTGAAATCCAAATTCTTGAAATAGTAGACAGAAGGCGATGCTCCCGAAAGGATGCTATTGCTGAAATTCAAGCCCGAACTCAAGGGTATGCAGAAGCAGCTGCCCGCCATAACATAGCAATGGAAGCATCATTTCCCTATCAATTGCGGACATGATCGAGAAGGCTGTGGATAAGGCTATGGAACGCCTTGCTACCACTCTATGTGAGTCGCTGTCGCACATTGTGAATAACCAAATCGCGCAAGTCTATGGAGCACAGATAGATATAAGTACAGCTGTAAAAAATGCTGAGTCTGCACACCCGACAAGTGAGGCAGAATCTGAGATAACTCTACCGGATGCACAGTCTGCAGAGCCCTCTGGAGAAGGCGTTCAGAGGCAAAGCGAGGGTGCACAGGAAGTTTCTCAGGACACACAAGATATGGACATAGATCTCAAATCCCTAAAGCATTCTAGATCCCCTGTATCGAAAAAACCTGGCTCGCCAAAACATGAAAAAACAAGAAATACCAGAAAGACAACCTTTCAAAAACGGATTTTCTAAAAGAAAGTATTTTTAATAAGGGGATTGCCGAAACCATTTTAACGAAATAATAGGGTCTCTTAAAATTATACATTGGAATTGCCGATCTCTTCACTCAGCCATAACAGATCTGTTATACCTGTCTTCCAAATTCGATCCGGCTATTATTGCATTACAAGAAACTTGGCTATCCTCACATCATGTGTTTCACCTAGCGAACTTCCAAACCTTTTGTCTAGACCGTCCACCCAAATGTGGAGGTTTAGCTTTCCTTATAAACAATAAAATTAGTTTAAAAGTCAAAAACTCATACAAATGTATGTCTTCTGAATGCGAAATTTTCGCGTTAGATATTACCTTGCCAGGATACTTGCCTTTCTCGCTAATAAACGTCTACTTTCCTGTAGGCGTTCAAGACACCATATTGTTAGATATGGCTGCTAATTCAGGCTGTAAAGAAAAAATATAGTTGGCGACTTCAGCTCTCACCATACCTGCTGGGGTTTTAGAACAGATCAGTGTGGACAACGATCTCTTCACTCAGCCTTAACAGATCTGTTATACCTGTCTTCCAAATTCGATTCCGGCTATTATTGCATTACAAGAAACTTGGCTATCCTCACATCATGTATTTCACCTAGCCAACTTCCAAACCTTTTTTCTAGACCGTCCACCCAAATGTGGAGGTTTAGCTTTCCTTATAAACAATAAAATTAGTTTAAAAGTCAAAAACTCATACAAATGTATGTCTTCTGAATGCGAAATTTTCGCGTTAGATATTACCTTGCCAGGATACTTGCCTTTCTCGCTAATAAACGTCTACTTTCCTGTAGGCGTTCAAGACACCATATTGTTAGATATGGCTGCTAATTCAGGCTGTAAAGAAAAAATATAGTTGGCGACTTCAGCTCTCACCATACCTGCTGGGGTTTTAGAACAGATCAGTGTGTCGGTAGACAACTTATTGTGCCTTAACGCTAGAACTCCCACATTTATTCGAGGTCATTCACGCGCCGCCTTATATTCAAGCTTTGTAAGCTCGGCCATTGCAAGTACATCGTGGACAGCCCCTGATTGCGCCTCCAACAGTAACCACTTTCCAATAATGTTCGAGATCGCTTGCGCCGTCAAACCATCATGCTTCCATGCCCGAACCTATATAAATTATGCAAATTTCAACACGACCTAAAAACTGCTTTAGACACTCGTTCTCAGGATGGAGATAACACTAAAGCTATGAAAATAAGCGCAATAATCAAAAGGGCATACAAAAACGCTGAATTTGCTGTTAAATCGGCGAAGAGAGTACCCTATAGCCCCTGGTGGAATTCCAACTGTTCACGAGATCACAGACGAAGACAGGCAGCTTGGAAGAAGCTAATACATTATCAATCCCCTAAGAACTTGTCGGATTATAAATTTCTTTCCGCTGTATTCAAACACACGGTGGCCCAAGCTAAAGAAGAATATTATAAAAGACATTTCGATTTTCTCTCGAATTCCAAAAATGAGAAAGCTTTATTTCAATATATGCGATCTCGCAAAATCCTGCCGTCTACATTAAATACTGATTATGAAAAACCATGATTGGAAGAAACAAAGACCTCTTTAGAGTCAATTGGCAGAGGTCTGGAAAATAAATTTTCTTAGGTTATGGCTTTCAACTGGCAAAAGCCTAGCATAAGCCCTGACTTCGAAAACGTAACGCTGTCTGAAGCATCGAAAGTTATTCGAGATCTACCATCGTCAGCTCCTGGTCCAGATGGAATCCCAGTTCCTATAATTAAAGTTTTATTCAAGCTATCCGCCGGAGACGTCCTCAATCTTATAAACTACTCTTTAAAGAATGCCTGGATAACGTATGGCTGGAAAATAGCTAAGGTAATCCCATCAATAAAAATGCAAGGAATAGGTTTTACCATAGAAAATATCAGACCCATCTCGCTAACTTCGAACATGGTGAAACTCATAAAGAGGGTTCTAAAGGGCCGAATATACTCCTGGATGATGAATAAGGTCATATTGAAGCCAAATCAAATTGGTTTTCGTTGTGAATTCTCAATTCGGTGCGCCCATGCGGACTTAGAGAGTCGAATACAGCTTGCTCGTAAAAGGAAACAGTACGCCGCATTAGTAACTCTCGACATAGCTAAAGCGTACGACAGTGTCAAGCACTCTATTCTACTGACCACCTTGCAGAGTCTAAAGTTTCCTCAGTATATTACTGAGTGGATAGCAGAATTCCTAAAATCAAGGGAATTGTATTGCGTGAAGGATGGCTGTTGTTCGCATAAATTCAAACAGAAACGTGGTGTTCCCCAAGGGTCCGTCCTATCCCCAGCATTATTCAATACACTGATGAGCTCTATTCCAATTGTTCAGGATGTCAGTGTCTACATTTATGCAGATGATATAGCGTTCTTCGCTGCAGAGAGCGACATTTACTCACTACATCAAAAACTGCAAAGATATATTGTCACGACGTCAAAACAGAGGTCTTCCCGCATAAACTGAGACACCAGAAGCAGGTAGGTTCTTTTTAATAGAACGCGCAAGAGAGTTGTTCTTTTTTGTCCATTTCGTAGTCCTTCGTGGAACATGCACAACTGCCATCGTCTTTCTTGAGCAAGCACGTGACATTTGCCTCCCTCCGAAAGAAGCATCGTCCCGATGCGCAACTTAGGTTCTCTACAAGGCGTATGAAGTGGTCGTACGAAAATGGCAGCCGGGAGCTAATTAACTCGATACATACGGTTTCGTACGCACGACGTGCGCAACTTCGGGCAAATGCTTTCGGCGCTTAGAACTACAATCAGTGTCGGGAACAACTTCGTAGTTAACGTCGTTCAAGCATCGCGTGACGTTGTAGGAACCAAAGTACCGTCTTAGCAGTTTCTCATGCAGTCCACGTCGACGTATTGGAATCCAGACCCACACTTTGTCACCTGGTGTGTAGCTATTAAACTGGTGTCGGGTGTCGTAGCGTTGTGCATCTTGATGCTGCTGATGGCAGATGCGCACGCGCGCGAGCTGTCTGGCTTCTTCGGCACGCTGAGTGAATTCTTCGGCGTCTACATGGATGTCGTCACACTCATGCGGCAACATGGCGTCCAATGTTGTCGTGACTTCGCGACCATAGATCAAACTGAACTGTGTCATTCCAGTGGTTTCTTGTCGAGCGGTGTTGTAAGCAAAGGTCACGTACGGCAATATCTGATACCAGTTTTTATGTTCCGTGTCAACGTACATACTGATCATGTCTGTGAGAGTCCTATTGAGGCGCTCCGTCAGTCCGTTTGTCTGCGGATGGTATGCAGTTGTTCTCCGGTGAGCTGTACTGCTGAGTCTGAGAACCAACTCCAAAAGCTCTGCGGTGAAGGCAGGTCCTCTGCCTGTGATCACTGTTGTCGGAGCGCCATGCCGAAGGACGATGTTCTCTATGAAGAACTGAGCGGCTTCTGCTGCTGTGCCGCGCTGCATAGCTTTAGTCTCCGCATAACGGGACAGGTAATCAGTGACCACAATAATCCATCTGTTCCCTGTTGTGGAAGTTGGAAAGGGACCCAGGAAGTCCATTCCAATCTGGGTGAACGGCTTTTCTGGTGCTTCGACTGGATGTAAAAGACCGGCTGGCTTACTGGGAGGTGCTTTGCGTCTTTGGCAGTCGGTGCAAGTTAGCACATGATGGTTAACAGCAGCAGGTAACTTTGGCCAGTAGTACTTGCATTGCAGTCGGCACAATGTTCGGGTGTAGCCTAGATGACCAGGCGTTGCTTCATCATGGCACGCTTCCATAATTTCTTTTCGAAGAGAGGCAGGCACGACGAGCAAGTGCGGGTTACCGTTTGGTGAGAACTTTTTCTTATAGAGAACATCGTTTCGCAAGGAAAAAGATGGCAGTCATCTAGCAAATAACCGCGGCACGTCTTCACGTCGTCCTTCTAAATATTCAATGAGTGGTAACAGCTCAGGGTCACTGCGCTGCTCTCGTGCAATAGTGGCCGTGTCGACAACTCCCAAGAATGCCGCGTCGATGTTTTCGTCATCAGGAGTGGCAGTTTCCACTGGCGACCGTGAGAGACAGTCGGCGTCGGTGTGCCTCTTCCCAGATTTATAGACGACGGTCATGTCAAACTCTTGAAGCCTTAGGCTCCAGTGCGCCAAACAACCAGATGGATCTTTAAGGTTGGTGAGCCAGCACAAAGAGTGATGGTCGCTAACAACCTTGAAAGAGCGGCCGTACAAATACCGGCGAAATTTGATAACCGCCCACACCACGGCGAGACACTCTTTCTCGATGGTCGAGTAGTTCTCCTCCGCGCGAGAGAGAGTTCTGCTGGCGTAGGCTATTACTCTTTCACAGCCGTCTTGCCACTGCACCAGAACGGCACCCAGACCTACATTGCTGGCGTCAGTGTGAAGTGCTGTAGGGGCTTCCTGGTCGAAGTGCGCGAGGACTGGAGGTGTTTGCAGGCGTTGTCGTAGTTCATTGAACGCGATTTGCTGTTGTTCACCCCAAAGGAAGGGGACGTCCTCACGTGTGAGTCTTGTCAATGGCGCCGCAATAGACGAAAAGTCCTTGATAAACCGCCGGTAATAGGCACACAACCCTAAAAAGCGTCTCACGGCCTTTTTGTCGCGTGGTGCAGGAAATTGCGCTACGGCGTCTATTTTGGCCGGGTCTGGTCGAACACCCTCGTGACTGACGACGTGGCCTAGGAAGCTGAGTTCGTTAAAACCAAAATGACATTTTTCTGGTTTCAGAGTAAGGCCGGCCGAACGTATGGCTTGGAGGACGGTGAATAAATGGCTGAGATGTTCCTCGAATGTTGCTGATAATACAATAACATCGTCCAGATAGACCAAGCATGTTTGCTACTTCAGACCTGATATTACGGTGTCCATGAGGCGCTGAAAAGTGGCTGGCGCCGAGTACAACCCAAAAGGAAGCACCTTAAATTCGTATAGGCCATCGGGCGTTACGAAGGTCGTTTTTTCACGATCTCTCTCGTCGACTGCCAGTAGCCGCTTCGGAGGTCCATTGAAGAAAAATAGCGCGCATGACGCAGTCGATCAAGTGAATCGTCTGTGCGGGGCAGTGGATAGACGTCTTTCTTCGTGACTTGGTTCAACTTGCGATAATCAATACAGAAGCGCAAGCTGCCGTCTTTTTTCTTGACCAAAACCACGGAGGACGCCCAAGGACTTTTCGAAGGTTGTATGACCTCATCCGCGAGCATCTTGTGTACTTGCTTTTGTATCTCCTCGTGCTCTTTCGGAGACACACGGTAGGGGTTTTGCCGAATCGGTCGCGTGTTGTCTTCAGTAATGATGCGGTGCTTGGTCAATGCTGTCTGCTGGACCTTTGACGTACGCGAAAAGCAGTCTTCAAATTGGTGTATAAGTTCAAGCAGGCGCTTCCTTTCTGAGGGCGGTAGCATAGAGCAGATGTCTACCGACAAGGTTGTCGAGGCGGGGACAGCCGCGTCATCTGGTTGCAAGGTAAAACAATCCCCGGCTTGGTCTACATCGTCGTAGTAGGCAATTGCGGTACCCTTCTGGATTTGGCGGCGCTCGTTGCTGAAGTTTGTGAGGAGCACTTCTGCCTGTCCACCAGTAAGCGCCAGGACGCCCCTCGCGATGGAAATGCCTTGCGTGAACAAAAGAGTGACTATGTGCTCCGCTATCACATCTTTATAGCAAGGACACCCACTGGACACCGACACAAGGCAACAGGATCTCGGTGGGAGTGTAACATCGTCGGCCATTCGCAAACGGCCACGTTATTCTTCACTGCTGTTGTCGGCATAAGGATGTGCGCAAAACGTCACCCATACGTTGAGGGATGTTCATAACAGCGCCATGATCTTGAAGAAAATCCATGCCCAAAATTAACTCTTTACAGCAATCTGGCAATAGGACGAAAGTGGCCACGAAGCTAGAATCCCCGATGCGAAGTCTAGTGTTGCATTTACCCGTGGGTGTCATCAGCTGACCACCAGCACTCCTTATGTGCGGCCCTGTCCACGGTATCTTGACCTTTCTAAGGCGGTCGGCGAGCTCTTGTCGCATGATTGAGAAGTCGGCGCCAGTGTCGACCAGTGCTGTAACGTGATGTCCATCAATGAGAACGCTCAGATCGGTACGTACAACTTCATCAGTATTATTATTCATCGTCGTATTCATCGTCGTTGTCGCCATACCTTCTTGCGATGATTGGGGGAACTTTTCAGTGTGTCGACGATTGGCAACCTTGCCCCCCGAGGTCGCATCAGTTAGTTTCCCCGGCGCGGGCTAGGCGAACGGCCTCTGGTGACGTCCGCGTAGCTCTGAGGGAAGTCACGGTGACGCGCAGGTGATGGAGATCACCAGCGACGCGGTGGGGTTGCTTGGTCAGGCGATAGTTGATCGGCATCGTGGGCACGACGGTCTTCGGAGCGGAAAGAAGCGGAATGAGAAAAGTTCCCGAACCCAGAATCGCCGTGACGGCAATAGCGGGCAATGTGACCGGGTTTTCCGCAGCGGTAGCAAATAGGTCGATGGTCGGCCATGCGCCACAAGTCAGTTCGGCGAACTGGTGGTCGTCTCGTAGAATCCCGTTGCCACCAAGGTACGGCAGTGGGTTGTGGCTGGAAGGGCGTCGCCACAAATGTCGGTGGAGGGCGACGGTCCACATCAGCTAGCTCGCTGGATGTGGCTCAGGACTTGGCGCGGGTGGTGTAATGGCCTGCCTCAACTCCTGGCGGACGATTTCGGCAACAGATGCGACTAATGGTTGGGCAGGGGGAACGCAGAAGGCCTGAAGTTCCTCACGCAGTATTTCCCTAATCATTTGTCGCAGGGAACTTTCGCATACGGCAGTGTTCTGAGCTGCAGCACTTACTGCCGTGTGGCTCTGCAGGCGGTCAAAGTGTCGGCGTCGTTATTGCAGTGCGCGCTCGATGACTGTCGCCTCTCTTATGAATTCATCTACTGTTGTAGGTGGATTTCGTACGAGGCCCGCAAACACTTGTTCCTTAACACCCTGCATTAAATGACGCACCTTCTTCGTCTCGGGCATGTCAGGGTCAGCTCGTCGAAACAGACGGATCATACCCTCTGCGTACATGGCGGCTGTTTCATTGGGTTTTTGCACGCGTGCCTCAATCACTTGCTGTGCGCGATCCCGTCGGTGCGAGTTTCAAATTGTAGCGAAGAGCTTTCGACGGAAGTCTTCCCAAGATTGGAAGGTAGCCTCGCGGTTCTCATACCACGTGCGAGCGCTATCTTCTAGTGCGAAATATGCACGGCCAAGTTTGTGCTGTTCGCTCCAGTGGTTGGATACAGCGACCCGTTCGAACTGTTCGAGCCAGTCCTCGACATCCTCGTACTCTTCCCCACGAAGAACTTCAGGAACGCGAGGATGTTCAAGAGTTACCTGTGAGGGAAGAGTGGTCTGCGATGGTGGGATAACCGTGGATGTCGTAGGAACTGCCATGCTGGAAAGAGACGGAACAGGTGCGGACTCTGGACTTAGGCCTAGTAGGCGCCGACTGAATTGGTGCACTGGAGTCGTGACGAGGGGCTGAGTTTCTGGACTAGGTGAACGGGTCCGAGCAAGACTCTCCTGCATCAGGTTGTAGGCCCCAGCACTTCCACCAGTGTCACGACGTCAAAACAGATGTCACGACGTCAAAACAGCAAAGGCACAACGGGCATTAGGTTTATTACGCAGGTTAAGCAACAGAAAATACGGGCTGCGCAGACACACAATGTTAATGATATATAAAATGTATGTGCGACCAATATTGGAATTTGGGTGTGTATTATTCTCGGGGGCCGCTGGTTATAAAATTAAACCGCTGGAAATGTTAGAGCGAGAAGCCCTGCGAATATGCCTGGGACTTCCCAGGTTCGTGGCGAATAATATATTGTATCAAGAAGCGCGATTGCCAACACTCCTCTGTTGATTCCGCATTCTAACGGTTCAAATCTGCTTAAAGTTCTACAGTTTACCGGCGCGAAGATCAGAGTACGCATTTATCAGCGACCCTGACTCTTTCTTTCTTGCACATTGGCCTCGATTTCATACCACTCAGATAATTTTCGTTAAAAAGAAACTGAATAACATAAATGTAGACATTAGCACAGTAATTGAAACTAATTCCTCAACCATCAACATTAGAATAGAGTACGATGAAATCTTCCCCCCACAAGCCAAGTTGCAATCTCTTAGATTTTTGACCACTACATTAAACGATTACTTGGTACATGCAGAAACAAAAAATGTAATAGCTACAGATGCTTCTGTCAACAATTAAAAGGCAGGCGTAGGAATTTCATCTGATTTCCTCGGCTGGTCTTTTTCAGTAAGGCTTCAAGATTTCACTCCTATATTTGAAGCCGAGCTAGTAGCTATTATTTTAGCTCTTCGTAAAATTCCTACGACCGAGACCAGTGCAATCATCCTAACAGACTCACTTTCGGTGTGTGCAGCTCTGACAACCTCTGAACAATCTCGTGCCCTAGCAGCGTTCAACACATTAGCACCGCCGCATTTAAAACTCCTCAAATTAGTGTGGGTCCCAAGTCACTGCGGATTACAACTAAATGAATTGGCAGATGCTTTGGCACGAGCATCACTCGATGGACCAGTAATTTCAGTACTTCCCGAGTTAGAATACTTATCAGGGGTTAGATATAGGAAATTCGCTATTTTTACAGATAGTTTAGAAAATATCACACAATGGACAGATTATCAGCACCTCAAATTTCCATGGAAAGCCCAGTGGAGTCCGTCAAGAAAACTTTAAATTATAATCTCCAGGTTCCGGTGCCGCGTCCCCCCATTAAATTTTTATTTACACAGAGCTGGTCTGACACTTTTCCCCTTTTGTCCGTTCTGCGAAGAATCAGAAACTATTGAACATTATTTTGGCTCATGTCGTAACTATGCATTAATTACGAAACGACTTTTAGATATTCCATTTGCGAAGCTAGGTTTAAATTTAACCACAGAAATTGTTCTAAGTTTTGGTGCATCTGTTTTGGGAAATCGCCACAGAGATGCATTCGATGCGGTGTGTAATTTTATTCAAGACTCTAAACGTTTTTCAACAGAAAGCCCACGTTAACAGATGCTCAAAAAATGGGTCGAAAAGTAATTTTCAATTCTGGATAAATCTGTGACATACCAAATTAATCGTGTTTGGCAAAATCAGCTGTTTGGTCGGCTCCAAAAATCAAGTTGTAGCTATTAGTGTCTACTTTGTTGTTGATTCTTTTTTCTCACAATCTAAATATTTGGTTTCTTTCTTTTTTTTAACAATTCACTATACAACTCCCCCCCCCCCTTTTTTTTTCGTTGTAAGCAATAATGCAATTATCACCCATATGAGACTATATGTTCTCTGGGCCAATCCCCCAGAGTGGGTACGAGCCATGAATTAGAGGATACAAACAAACAAACAAACAAACAAACAAACAAGGCGGAGATGCATTAATAAACCGCGCTGTGTTTTCGGAACCGCGTTTCAGAGTGCTATAACATCATCTACCTCAACCTCATACATACGTGGTCGTAGGAGGCGCTACTCGCTGAACAGACTCTGGGAAGCCAACTACCGACCTTTGGTCAGACCCGCCGAGCCGCCATAGCCAGTGGAGCCTTAGAAGAAGGGCCCCATCCGCGATGAACCACTTTATTATTATTATTATTATTATTAATAAATGTTGTTTCTTTCTCTCTCTCTCTCTAACCTTCGTTGATGCTCGTCGCTTGTGATATCAAAAAGGTGCTCAGAATGATTTCCTTTTCTCCAACGCGGCCGAGCGCTTCGCGCAATCCTGCCGTTGTCAGATAGGAAGAAAGCGCGGCGCCGAAGGCGCTTTGTCTCACACAACTCATCAACCTCACTGCACCGGCTTGGTCTGTACCACGTTGGTTTGTGAGTGTGATGTAGTACCTTAAAAATGCGAGCATAGCAGACGACAGCACTACATCATTTAGAAGATGAGAAGAATGAAGGGGCATTTCAGCGCGCCCATTAAAAAAAGAAGAGGTATTCTCATCAGCGGAAAAGATACCTGGTAGCTCCACTTGAAAAATTGGGATTAGAATTAAATGTGGCAGTAATTTTGTCATTTGGCAGCATTAAATTCGGTTATAGCCACAGGGACGTCTGCTCTGCAGTATTTGAATACATAATTGAAACAAAGCGATTGCCATGTTAATCTGCCTATATATATATATATATATATATATATATATATATATATATATATATATATATATATATATATATATATATATATATATATATATATATATATATATATATATATATATATATATCATTTTAGACCCACCATTACCTCTGTCTCAAATCGCATCTGATGGCCTGCATCGCTCCCTGCTCAGATATACTCCTTTTTCGATTTTCGGCTTTTCTTTCTATATTTTTTTCAGCCCAAAATTACGTTTTCTTCGAAAAACCATTAGCCTTTTAGATAAGATCCTGCCGCCCATTTCTTGGCCGATCCCCCTTTGTGGGTGGGCGCCAGAGTGTCAAGGATCATCGTCATCATCATCAAGAGGAGACGCTCGCGGAGAACGAAGCCGTTCGGACGCCGGCAAGACGACGCAAGAGAGCCTAGGGCGAACCCGCAACTACGCGCGAGGTTCGAAAGGCCGGGTTTCTGTCCTCGAGCCATTGACGTCCTCGGGGCACGGCGTGTCGGCGTGGCCAAGCTCGAGTTCTCGGTGAGTGGTCCTGTGGACATCTCCGGTACGGCGAGCGCCTTCGAAAGACCGGAGCTGTTGACCATGTCCACCGAGCCGACGTCGCTGACAGTGTGCGGCTACGCCTAGACCTGGTGATGCTCCTTACAGTGGTATGCTGACTTGGAACGCAAGCGGCGACAGCATCGGAGCACGCAACGGGTCCCACTTCAAGGCACCGGGCTACGACACAGACTGTGAGACTATATACTCTTTTCTTTTGTGTGTGAACTGCGTGCGTGTACGACTTATAGTACTGTATGTGCAATAGTTTTTTTTTCTTCGCCCAATATAACTCCCGTTTGTTTTCCTCACTGTCTCCATCTTCCTCGCGTCACACGCCTTGCTATGTGACGAACCTAACACACGACATATCTGGCGTCCGCGAGACAGGACTACTCTTACATCTAAAGAGAGTATCACATCGCGTATGTGTGTGTGATGGTAGATGATGGAAGCTGATAAGCTGACGGCGATCGGTAAGGAATTGGGGTTAAGCGGCTCAGCACTAAAAGAATGGATGGACCAAGAAGGCGCACGCGAAAAGGAGGCACGTGACGCTCGTCTGGCTGAACGAAATGCCGCGAAAGAAGCCGAGGCAGAGGCAGTCGCTAGATTACAAGCAGAGAAAGAAGTTCTTGAGCTCAAGTTAAGTGCATGAGTTAGGTGCGACAGCAGGTAGCACAACTACTGGGCAGCTTACCGAGGGTGCGCCCATAGGCACTACGCAGAGCTACCGAAGTCCACATAAACTCATCCCAGCCTTTAACGAGGAACACGATGAGCTGGACGCATATATACAGCGATTTGAGCGCGTCGCTACTAGTCAAGACTGGCCGCAAGACAAATGGGCCCTATCACTAAGCCTTTGCTTGACCGGAGAGGCCTTGAGTGTAGTTAGTAGGATGGCACCTGAACATGCCATGGACTACATAACGTTGAAGAAAACGCTACTACAACGCTTTAGGTTCACAGAGGAAGGCTATCGGACAAAATTTTGATCAGCCAAACCAGATAATTCTGAAACGGGAACGCAGTTTGCCGGGCGTCTATTAGGTTATTTTGACCATTGGCAAGAAATGGCCAAGACAGACAGGATCTACGATGCTCTGCGAGACAAAATTGCCTCGGAGCAGTTTGTCGCACAATGCCACGAGAAACTCGCTGTGTTTCTTAAAGAAAGAAACTGTGAAAGCCTTGAAAAACTTGCGGAGGCTACAGACCACTACTTGGAGGCCCAGGGGTTGATTAACCTTGGCAAATGTAAAGGCGATATCCTGAGCAAGCCTCCAAGTCAAACTCGAACGTCTGAGCGGCAAGATGACAAAGAGAGACCGCAGTGTTTCCTTTGCAACAAAAAGTGTCACAGAGCTGCTGATTGCTGGACCAACACAAAGGGTCCAGGTACAAAGCCACCCTTTTGTGGAAAATGCCGCCGCACTGGGTATAAAACAGGTGACTGCTCCAAAAGGGCCAACAGCGTTGAGAAGGCCTCATGCTCTTTTCAACAAAGAGATGGAGCCAAGATAATTATTTCAGAGTCGAAGGCTTCCCTTTGTGTTCCTTATAGTCCTGGAGTGCGAAGAAACGCACACAGCCAAGCTGAAGGAAAAATCGATGCCCACGGGCGAAGGTGTACTCGAAGGATATCCCGCAACAGTATTGCGAGATACCGGATGCGATTCGATCATTGTCAGAAGGTCTCTTGTGGCGGATAGCAAGCTGACTGGAAAGCTTTCCTCGATTTACCTCTTGGATGGACGGTTGATGAAGCTGCCTGAAGCACACGTGGAAATTTTTTCACCTTTCTTCACTGGCAGAACTCGAGCCCTTTGTATGGATACTCCTTTATATGATGTTGTCTTGGGAAATGTGGAAGGCGTTCGAGATGCTCACAATCCTGATAACAATTGGAAGAGCCGTCTTTACACCCAGAACACTGCAGAAGAGTATTCTGGCGCAGCACAATCCGGTTCTGCACACGGGCCCTTGTATGCAAAGACTTTAACATCGGCTGCAAGGAAAACACGTTGCAAGACAAAAGTTGCTGCAGTAAACCGGCAGGCAGGAAATCCACATCTACTTCCGGCTCCTGTTATTAACCCCTTAGACATCAGCCCACAGGACTTTAAAACCAAACAGGAGGAAGACAGCAGCCTGCGGAAATGCTTCGAAGCCGTTAACAAAGAGGTCAAGACAAGGTTTGCTCAAATATTGTTCTTCACGAAGGATGGAATCCTCTATCGCAAGTACACCCTTCACTCTAAGAGGCAGGTGAATCAGCTTGTGGTACCAAGGTGCCTCCGACAATTTGTTATGAAAATGGCCCACGAAGGCATCCTTTCTGGCCATCAGGGAATTAAACGAACTACAGACCGGGTACTGGAAGAGTTCTACTGGCCAGGGGTTCAGTCAGACATCACACGATTTGTTAAATCGTGTGATATATGTCAAAGAAGTATTCCCAAGCATTTGGTGGGTCGTGTACCTCTCGGCAACACTCCTATAATTGACACCCCTTTCAAGAGAGTAGCCATTGATATTGTGGGTCCATTATCACCGATGTCAGAGGGCGGAAACAAGTACGTACCTGACAATGGTGGACATGGCAACGCGTTATCTCGATGCTGTAGCACTGCCGAGCATCGAGACGGAGAAAGTCGCTGAGGCACTTCTGGAGATGTTTTCTCGTGTAGGTGTCCCACGGGAGATAATCAGTGACAGAGGCACATCATTCTCGTCACGCCTAATGAAGGAGCTAAGCCGACTTCTCTCCTTCAAACAATTGCCAACAACCCCATATCATCCCATGGCTAATGGCCTTGTAGAGAGGTTCAACGGTACCCTGAAACAAATGATAAGAAGAATGTGTCAGGAGTGTCCGAAGAAATGGGACCGGTACCTGGCGCCCTTACTGTTCGCTTATCGCGAAGTTCCCCAGTCGAGCTTAGGCTTCTCCCCGTTCGACTTGCTCTACGGCCGTTACGTCAGGGGTCCTCTGGCGATATTGAAAGAATTATGGGCCGCTGATCATCTTGATGATGATGTGAAAACATCCTATCGGTACGTAGTCGAACTGCGGAATCGTCTTGAAGACACCTGCCGATTAGCCAAAGAGGAGCTTCAGAAAGTGAAAATCATACAGAAGAAGCATTGTGACCGAAAGACCAGACCACTTCAATTATCCCCTGGAGACAAGGTTCTCCTACTGCTTCCATCGGATACCAACAAATTGGTTCTGACGTGGAAAGGACCATTTTATGTCCTTGAGAAGAGAAATGATGTCAATTATTCAATAGAACTCGGTACCAGCAGCACAATATTCCATATCAACCTATTGAAAAAGTATGAGGAACCGCTGCCTGCACCACCGCATGAAGCATCAGCTGTTTGCAGGGCGGATGACACCGAAAGCGACGAGCTACCATGCGCTCCATTCCAACGAATGGACTACTGCACCCAGTCTTATACGCAAGCCGTATACTGCAGCCATGCGAAGCTGCTTACTCTACAGTGGAGCGAGCGGCCCTGCCTTTTACGTGGTGGGTCCGGAAATTTCATATCTTCTTATTCGGACGCACATTCATTTTACAGAGTGACCACAAACCGCTTGTGTACATCACGTCAGCCAAGCATGTGAACAGCTGCGTGTTACGGTGGAGCCTCATCTTTATGGAAGTGCGTATATTACCTGGGCCGTTTGCCAACTCTGTGAGCAACGTCTTCATAAATAATTGATGCTCTGTGGTATTAAAAGCTTAAGATGTAAACCTAACAGCGCGATACAAGTATCATGACGCTTTAGTTCTGTAACTTGTTTCTTTTTTTTCTTGTGTGTACTTGTGTGACCGAATGTGCCGAGTGTGCGGGGCTAGGAACTGCTATAGTGTGCAGTGGTGCTTACGTGTGTGTTTCCGTCTGCGAACCAACGTGTCCCCAGTGCCTCCGAGTTCTTCTACCGGAAGAACTTTCTTAAGTGGGGGATGATGTGATGTAGTACCTTAAAAATGCGAGCATAGCAGACGACAGCACTACATCATTTAGAAGATGAGAAGAATGAAGGGGCATTTCAGCGCACCCATTAAAAAAAGAAGAGGAGACGCTCGCGGAGAACGAAGCCGTTCGGACGCCGGCAAGACGACGCAAGGGAGCCTAAGGCGAACCCGCAACTACGCGCGAGGTTCGAAAGGCCGGGTTCCTGTCCTCGAGCCATTGACGTCCTCGGGGCACGGCGTGTTGGCGTGGCCAAGCTTGAGCTCTCGGTGAGTGGTCCTGTGGACATCTCCGGTACGGCGAGCGCCTTCGAAAGACCGGAGCTGCTGACCATGTCCACCGAGCCGACGTCGCTGACAGTGTGCGGCTACGCCTAGACCTGGTGATGCCCCTTACAGTGGTATGCTGACTTGGAACGCAAGCGGCGACAGCATCCGAGCACGCAACGGGTCCCACTTCAAGGCACCGGGCTACGGCACAGACTGTGAGACTATTTACTCTTTTCTTTTGTGTGTGAACTGCGTGCGTGTACGACTTATAGTACTGTATGTGCAATAGTTCTTTTTTGTTCGTCCAATATAACTCCCGTTTGTTTTCCTCACTGTCTCCATCTTCCTCGCGTCACACGCCTTGCTATGTGACGAACCTAACACACGACAGTGAGGAACGGCCTTCCGGCGGCGATGCTGTCTACGTCACTCCTCGAACAGCCAATGAATGCCAGTGTTGCGATGACCCGGAGCAATCTGGGACCATCCACCGAGGCAAAAGCGATGCGTGGGAGAATTTCCAAAGGAACCACGGGGGCGTAATCAGGGGATTGGCCTCGTTTTCCCTCCGGTTTCCTTCGCCCGGTGATCACCGGAGGAGAACGGTGGAAAACGAATGTATTTGCTGCCGTAGAATCAGGCTTGAGTGAGGTCACCGGAGCAGAGCGGGCTCATCCTTCCCCGATTCCTCCCAGCTTGGTATATTTTTGCTTACAGTGTAATGTGCTGTGCTTATCTATCTTCCCTCTCTCCTATCTATCTTTCATCTCCTCCTCCTCCTCCTCCTCCCATGCGCAGGGTAGCGAGCCAGCTGCCTATGAACTGGATAACCTCCCTACTGTTATTTTTCTCCTATTTTCTTTCCTTCCTTCCTTCGCATGCGCACGCACACATGCATTATTCCATGCGCAAGCGCATACGCATTTCGGCACACGCACGTGCATATGCATTTTGGCATGCGCGTGCGCATACGCATGTCGTCGTTACATTGTGCTAGCATTTTCTTGCACCCCGGCGTCCAAACGTTTTTTTTTCCCCGACATAGGGGGCGCTCGTTGGGTGCCTTGATGCGCACATATACTGCTTGTGGGACGAGATGTGAGGCCGACACAACGGAAGCGCTTGAGAGCAATGGTTATTCTATAACCGTTTCGTGCCTTAATTAGGAAAAGAGCTGAAGAAAACGAAAATTGTTTTAGATTTCAGTCTTTAATTAGCAACCCTTAAATTGTTCCACAGTTAGACTATATGAAATGTAGCTTCAATGCATACTTTTATGTACGCCGCGAATTCTCCACAATCGAGAGCAACGCGGACCTTGCAATGAAAAAAAGGTGCTTCAAAACTGTGAAACATGTTGTGTGCCACATCTTGAACGCGTACACACGAAATAAAGAAAAAATTAGGTTGAAGATAGAACTTGCGTGAGCCAAGCTAGAATGATTGAAGAATTAGCATGCGCTTCGCGCTCTCCGCCATCAGCTACAGAACAATTTGTTCTAGCAATAAATGCATTACAGAAAATACTGTAAGAATTTTCACGCCGAACGCTCCGGTCCCCGCGAGTTCTTGACAGCTGGCATTGAAGGCGGTGCGCTTTCCGTGACTTCATTGCTCGACGTTTTTTCGGTATGTCGCGAATTCACGACATTAGGCAGTAAAGGGTTAAAGTTGTCGGCTGTTTTGTCTTCAGAGAATACGGTAAAATCGCCAGTTAATGCGAAACACTGCAAGCCCAATGTCGCTGGCAGGGTTGCCCGATGGCACGAACCACGAACAGCCAAATTGGACTCCGCAGTGGCTTAAACGTAGCGAAATGAATAAATTTGGAGTAGTCCAAAAACAGCAGCGCAAAGAGAGATACACCCTTGCCGATTTGAAAGGAACATTCCGTTGACGCTCAATAACATTTCGGGGTGAAGCACCTGTCGTATTGTTCTGCGTTTGAAACATTGCGACACCTTTTTTTCATTTCTCAGGTGTCAACGAACCGCGCAATTTTCTCGTGAAAGGAGGCTTTTGGGAAAAGAAAGTGTCCTCTCTGTTTCAATTATTCGTTTAAGGAGGTCAGTATACCGAGTCAATCACAGATATCGTCGGGAGAGGCTTTTGTCCTGAAGTGGCCGGGTATAAGGTATACCTGTTGTTTATTATGATGATGGTGAAGGACAATGCGAGTTTCTAGTGAGGTGCGATACACATAAAAATACGTTAGAAAGGAGAAAACCATATATGTTAAAAGTGGCATCGAATTCGCTAGAGTGTGAACGTGCACCTTTTCACAGAAGGCAGTGACATCAGCCTTTGAACAGCTAGCGTAGGGTTTGTATATGACGTCGACGTGAAACGTGGGGCAACGACAGGGAAACGGGAATTACAATACTTCTGGACGAGAAAGCGTTCCGTATACAATGTACGTTCGCACTGGTCTGGTGGCTACAGACGTCGACTGCAATACGTTTGATACAGAGGAACACATATATACTGGGAATCAGTGAGTGATGAGGTCAGTGCCTATACACCTCTAGCATTGTCTTGTTCAAGGAACAATGGAACGATTGTTCGCCGAGAGCGAGCGTTGTACAACCTTTTTTAGCGGCGCAGGCTGTGAACGTGTGAGCAACTCGTTTATGCTGGGTTTCTGAACTTTTGGCAAAAGAGATCAAGTTACAGTGTTTATTATATGAATGGCATGCCTTCTGCATAGTCGGTATAACTTTACTTAAAGTGAGTGTGTCGCGTATGGCTGTAGCCGATCACTTTGGCGAAGGTATACTGTTCGACCGGTAGTTAGACGTGCTGCGTTTCGGGACAGTCGTCGAAAGTTATGCTTTTGCTGACCTCGAAATGAGCTCACCCAAAAACTAACTGTGCACACATATGGAGCCTACAAGTTAATTTTTTTTATTGTGGAGTGAGATATATACCTTACTGCGGAATAACGAATGACAGTCGAACCCTTCAGTAACAAAATCGCTGGGGGAACTATCTTTGTTCGTTCTCGTTAGTGTTTTGTTGCCCCCCTCACATTCCCACCAACAGTCCCCAGCACCACGAGCGATGGGAGAATTTCGTTCTTGAGGGCTTTTGTTATTGGGGAGATAAGAGAGAGAATTATTCTAAGGGAGAACTGGAAATGCTTGTCTGGTTTTTCGCCTGACATGCTACTCAAAATACTGGGTGATTACTATGATATATACAGTGAAAAACACATAACATACACAGCCACACATGTGAACTACGCTGTTTACAATGTTTCGCTTAGGCTTGTGGTCCGCAAGAATGTCAGTAGCGCTTTTGTGACGTGTATAGTGCACTTGAACTACTTCGCCATGGGCCTAGAATATCTGTCAACTCCAAGTTTGAGTTCCGTTGTAGTTTCATAACCGTCTTCAAGGACTGCCTCGCTGATGCGTATCTATAGTGCACTCACCGAGTACGTGATTGATGTCTTCTAGGACGTTACATTGGACACACAGTGGGGAGTCTGACAGTTTTATCTGGTGTCTCCAGCTTAGCCCCTCTGGAGCAGCCGTGCATGCTCCCCCTCCCCCAACCCCCGACCCAATTTTTTTTCACCATGTCATAGAGAGCGGAAAATGACCGTAATAAGGAGTGCCCTTCTTAAAATCATAGAATATCTCCCCCCCCCCTTCCCTTCTACGAAAAAAAAATTCTGGGTACAACCCTGCTCTGGGGAGACGCTAGTCACCAGTATAGGCGGCTCTGTACAAAATTGATCCGTCGTGTCGCTTCAGTATGCCGCGAGACCAGACAAGACGAAACATTCTTACACAGCGTCCGATGAAACGTCGGATATGTCGTATATACCTTTATTGGGGATCACCTGTATTTGTTAAATGTTTATTACAAATAAAAACTTTAACTCACATGAACCAACACATTACTCAGTTATGTTTATTAGAATGTAATATTGTGTACCTTGGGACCATGATATTAGAGATAGAAAAATTCGCAGACTTCATTTGTAATGATCGCGTGTACATTACGTTGTCAATCTTTCGAAATGTTAGTCTGCTTTCCAAGTTACTGTCAAGTAACGGGTTTCATTGGAATGAAATAGCCTTTTATGGCAATCCGATATTGAATACTATGTTGTCCACGCACAATGTATGAGGAAGCACTCAGGGGTATGTCATTCAACGAATGTACTGCATGGCATGTGATTCGGTTTGGTACTTGATAGAGCATATTTTTCTGGGTAACTAATCCAATATGATCTACCACACTAATATTAGTGACCCTACGCTTGCATTATGTTAATTACCGTTTCCTAAAATGAACTTTTTATGGAAACAATAAGTAACAATGGACAAAGAAGTATGGTGCGACATACCAGCAATACGAATGTGGTGTCCGAAAATAAACATACGACGTCAACTTTGTATAAAATGAAAGAATGGGCGTGGACTACGCATGAACTCGGTATTATCTGAAGTCCAGTTCGTTCTTTTTCAGTCATCTTACGAGCCAGTGATGTTGTGATTCGAGTAGCATAGATGGTGTGAACATGAGTGGCTATAACGTGCTCAGACAGACATTCCATCGTAACAAGATGAAGAAAAGTAAGACTCTGAGTAAAATAACTTACGTGATTATGAACAGCCTTAAAGGATCAATGAAGTGAAACAATAAATTAGGTTAGACGGATAAATCATGCGCTGAAAACTTCGTTGTTACAATTTTATTGCCATATAGGCTTATTATTTCAAGAGAAAATCAGCGCCAAAGACATCCATTTTGAATTTACCACCATAATCTTTGTTGCTGACGTCATGAATTTCAAAGCGTTTTTTTTTCTTTCGTACTTTCGCCACATTGGCTTAATTTATTGAAATTTGTTATAATAATTAGACAGCTTCCTCAGAAAACAATGTAACTCATTTTTACCGACTAGGGACTACGTAGGCCGCAGTAGACATCATCAAAATCTATGACGTCATGTTTAATGGTACGAGAACTTCAAGGTGGCGTTGCCCCCCCCACCCCTTCTTTTTTTTTATTGTTTGAGTGTTTTTGCTCTGACCAAGCGTCTTCTCGGTGCAAGCGTGGTGTTTTCGGTATCGTGAAAGAGCCTTTTACTAGCAGGAAGATTCTGGCATCCCAAATCCTGGTGATTTGTAACGTCCTGATGACTTAACAAATCCTGGTGATCAATAGCGTCTTGATGACGTCATACGGCGACGTTATCGTGCTATGATTTTCTGCATCACTCATGTGGACGCCAGTGCCGCGGGACGTCGGTCAGTTTTCGAGTTTGGTGAACCATCTAAAGCTTTCACCTTAAAAAAGAGAGATAAACACATCTTTATATCTTACAGCAAAGGCGCGATCAGATTATCACACGCAAAACTGCAAAGAAGGTAGGAAAATGCAAAGTCTTCGTGTTTAACGGACTGCACCAGTATTGTAAGATTCCATAATTCCTGCACAGCCAAGCACAGATGAGGATAAAGTTTTAGTTTACATGACACGGAATAAGAAGTATTTATGCGGGTTGTTGAAATGCCGGCGTACATTTGGTAACATTGTTTCAGTAATTACTGAATACAAGTGTATGAGCTACTTCATAAGCGCACTCCAGCAAAAAAGAATAAATAAACAACAACTTTTACGTTTTATCAATGCAAACGTGCTGAAATCGTAACTCCCAGATATATAATGATCTCATTAATCTCTGCACGCAGTTCGAGGTTCGAATTCTCTTACTGCAACGTTTACGCACGAAGACACTCTGTACAAACACACGCAAGACTTGCATAAAGATTGCCCCCCCCCCTCTTCCCCGCTTTCTAAAGCACTTCTGGCTACGCACTTCTAAAGCCACTCTAGAGGCAGTGATTGAACGCATGAGTCATATAGATGTAAAGGAGTGCCTGGAATTATCGTGAATCGATTACGAGAAAACGCTGATGAAACACATTGCAGATATATATACTCGGAGCTCGTCTCTGTGAGAGCATGTGCATATTTAGCGATGACGCGTCGAACCAGCTAACCGCGAAACTGTCCTGCGCAATAATAATCGAGTAAGTCATGCAAATGTGGATCTGGCTTCGTTATCATGAACTCTTCGGGCCCAATCGTTAAAGAAAAGAAAAAATCTTGTTGACAGATGACGTCTAGGTTATAGCGTGTTAACGCGTATGTGTAAGCTCGTGCACGTGTTTCTGTGGAGGTTTCTGTCGTGCCTATCAGCGTACAAAACTGAAGGTTGGTCAGAATGCGCTGTCAGCGACTGTTTTATCGCTCCGCGTGATGTGATCGTATACAAGGGAGATAAGAATTTTGTTTCCACCTTGTGGCGGCTATCGTAAGAACTGTCTCCGCGGTAAAAGAGACACTCTAGCTTGAGAGGCCCAACAAACACCATGCAACGTGAAGCTCGTGACAAAAAAGATGAGACAGTAGACAATTATAGTATACCGGGCTTACCGGGATACCGGACGTACCGTGATATCGGAATCGAAGTGCGCATGCGCAGATACGTGCGTTACCCGTGCCGCTTACCGTACGCACGGTAATTTTCAGATTTATTGTTACCGTGGTAACGTAGGTGTGCGTAATGCACGTAAACATGGCGGCGCTCTCGGACGCCAGCGTCGAAGTGATTTTGGCGTAGTTGTTGAAAGATTCACCTTGTTCGCAGCAAACGACTGTTCAAAGTTGCTTCACTTGCCTCCAGTTAGCTTTGATGACCGAGTATTACGGATAAGTTGGCGTAATTTTTGAGATGGCTGCCCTTTTCGAACGTGTCTAGGCCTAACTGGAAGATCTGTGTAAACAAACCTGCAAGGTAAAATTTCACGGTTCATATTCGTTTACTTCTACTATTACTAAAATGAACTTGAAACAATGCGTCGCGCGGTGACAAGCAGGCATTCTCATTTTCTTTTTCTTTTCACTGTTCTTACTTCTCAAACCTCCGATAGGTAGCGCCACCATCCCAGCTGGGGCACGTAAATGATATCCCGCTAAACTCTATGACGCTGTTCGCAACGAACGTTTGCTGCACGGTAACGTCATTCCCTTAACTTCCGCTATCACGCTAACGGTAAACTATAACTGTCCAGTACTGAAGGAGGTCCGTAAGACGCGAACGCTACTTCACAACCAGCTGCATGAGTGCCTTCTTCAGAGAAGTTTCCATCTCTTTCGCGTCTAGCTACCCGCCGTCTGGAAACCGCCGCACCCAGCTACATGGAAGAAGAAAAAGAAAGGAGGGAGCATGACGTCATGCCGCCATCATTTGCGAGCCAACCTGTTTTGAAGCCAGCAGTATGAACGTTGGCGTCTGAAAACACCAGAGCCGTTCAGAACGTTGCTGCGGCCCTGATGAACAATAAATGAAAAAAAAAATCACAGCATATCCACGGAATGAATGATGATGAGTGGGGCGAAGCGTCCATCAATCCGTCCGTGCTTCCGTCCGTCCGTACGTGCGCCTGTTCGTGCGTCCTTCAGTGCATCCGTCTGTGCGCGCGTCCGTTCGCGTGTGTGTCTGTCCGTCTGCTTGTCTGTCTGTTCATCTACTGAACAGTTCAAGTACAGCTATCTCACTTCTTTTTATGATATATTCATTATATAGAAGTACCGCCATCCAGAGGACAATCCAAGAACTACACGACAGTATGTACCACATTTCTGCTGTCAGTACTTTATTAACACCGAGAGCGTGATAACGACGCCGTGCTTCGGTTTTCGTAACATGTGGACATGTGCCCGAGGGCGGATATGTGCCACTGGTAAGCGGGTATGTTCCACATGTTGCGCAATACGACAATGGGGGAGGCACAAACTCGAGCGTTGCCCCCAAAAGCACGCCGGTTATGTTTTGTCGCATGCTGAATTTCCGTATTTCGGGGTGACAGGAATTTCGGATGACAGGAATATTTTGCACGCTCCTACGAGATTCGTGTCACAGGGGTTTTACTTTTTTTACTGCATATATTTCGTGCAGCCAGTAAGGCGTTCGGATTATTTGGAAAAAGAAAAGACATCATAGATATTATCGCAAAATTTTCGTTGGAGCTACATGGAGTACGAAGATCACTTGGATATTTCTGCGGGTGGCAACGTTTTCCTAATGCATATAGTAAGCTCCTAGCCTTTGACCGCACAACATTCTAATTTGTTGCCATAACATTAGCTGTGTAACACTTGCAGTAAAACCGACATTTTTTTCATTCTTCCCCAGCCGACACGTGATTGCTTGTTCGTGTGGTTTGGCTATTGTGTCAGTTCTGTAGGGATAGCTTGGTCACTTTGCACGAGGACAGTCGGCCTCGAATTGCTACTGTTGCTGACACGAGAGCCCGAATGTTGAGCTATAGAAATGACAAAAGCCGTGGAAAGCCCCTATTATGTTGCGGCCTGTCATTTTATCTTTCTTGCAAACTATACTGTCGCATTGCTACATAGACGGATTCGAAACGACACTCTCACACAAGCGGGCAAATGTGCCCGGGGTATTACAAAATGGTCTCTCGTGTTCCCATTGCCTGATATTAACGCATCTGCCGCTTTCTCTGGTATAATATCTCCAGCACGTTTTTGGGACATGATATAATATTCCCACCTTGCATGACACATTTTTATTCGTATGTTGAACATGACACTCATTTCTATGCGTCAAGCAAGTGAGTTTTTTGTCTTTGGCTCATAACGCGGTTGACTACGCAGCCATGCATAATTGATTGAAGTACTTGCATTGTTTTCGACTACTCTGTTACTCGGTGACAGTGACAAGTCACCTTTGATGCGAATATATAGAGTTGATGCGTCTTTCAGTAGGCCGATTGCGAGACTGCGCTCGTTTGTCTTTTCTTTCTTTCTTTCTTTCTTTCTTTCTTTCTTTCTTTCTTTCTTGCTTGCTTGCTTGCTTTCTCTCTGATTGATTGATTGATATGTGGGGTTTAACGTCCCAAAACCACCATATGATTATGAGAGACGCCGTAGTGGAGGGCTCCGGAAATTTTGACCACCTGGGGTTCTTTAACGTGCACCCAAATCTGAGCACACGGGCCTACAACATTTCCGCCTCCATCGGAAATGCAGCCGCCGCAGCCGGGATTTGAACCCGCGACCTGCGGGTCAGCAGCCGAGTACCTTAGCCACTAG
Source organism: Rhipicephalus annulatus (assembly GCA_013436015.1). NCBI lineage: Eukaryota > Metazoa > Arthropoda > Arachnida > Ixodida > Ixodidae > Rhipicephalus > Rhipicephalus annulatus. The sequence goes on along the minus strand of WOVY01001999.1, from coordinate 15,219 downwards.
ACCACCACGGCGGGGCATGCTTTCTCTCTGTCTTTCTTTCTTTTTGTCTCATTCTGCTGCGAAGTTTTTTTTTTTCTCATGAGATGATCCCGTACCAACTTGTACAAGCTTGAACGCTATTAACATTAAATGTAGCTAAACGCACACGTATTTTGCGTTGGTGGGTGCGAGTGTACTATTAACAGAAGAAGTTTGCGGGACGCGAAACGTTTGATAAAGCTAAATTCCCGCTCTGTCTGGAAATGTAATATGTAAATGAATGTCCCATGCTGCACTTGGCATTCCGGCATATACAGTCACCAGCCTGATTACAAGCATTAAGTACTGGCGTTGCACAAAGTCGCATTTGTTGTGGATCCAACGTCCCGAATACATTTACCGTTGATAGCCCAGCGCCGGTCGTTGGAATTGTGGTCAAATTAAGACAGACAGCATTGCGTCTGGGAAAATACACTGCAATATTTATTACTGTCACTCGAGTGGCTCATCACATTCATCTGAATAGCATGCTCACTGGAGCCGGAGATTAACGGCTAAGCCGACCAGTACTTGGCAAATATTCTCTCGGCAGAAGAATGCAATTTATGTTATTCCTGCGGCGGGAGAGCAGGATTTACGAAATATTGTATTCGAACGAAATCCCTCATAGCTTTAGCGTTCTTAGTGCAGAACTTTCTAGGAAAACAAACAAAAACAAACAAACTTCGTAGGTGTATAAGGCCTAACACACAATAGAATTATGCAGAAATACATCTGTACGAAACAAAATTGTGGCTTCTAGTACATAAAATTCCGAAATAATAAAGTGACATGATCTTTAGCTCGTTGTCCCCATTAAAAGAGCGCTATTCTACCTCCAGGAATGGCCGAGGATCCTGCAGACTACAAAGATAAACTAACAAAGTAGGAAGCTGGGAGACCTAAATCTAAACAATTACATTTATTATCATTGACTAAAAAAGCACTAAAACTGACTAACACAAAATGAAAAGATGCCACAAGAGAGGCGCTTGTGCCGTGTCTGCTCTTCCTTTTGTGTTCGTCAGTTTTAGCGCTCCTTTTATCAGTGATCATGGATAGCCGACCAGCCCAACAGTCTGTTCTGCTAAATTGCAGTTAGGACGCGTCAGAGATTAAGAATAGACTGATGAGATACTCTCACAACGATATTCAAAGAACGTGCAGGATGTGCTTGCAGGCCATTTGCAGGCACATTTACAGGCACAATCAAAAGGGCAAGATGCCGGACCTTTAAAGAAACACGGCCTGCGGAGCCAGCCTCTCCAGATCTCCTTCATTCATAATGACAGTAATAATAATAGTAATCTCGAGGGTCTTACATTGATAAATAACGAGGGGATTACGAGAGACGCCGCAGTGAAGGGCTGCGCAAACTATGCCCATCTGGTGTTTTCCACGTGTACCGACATCGTACAGTACACGGGCCTATCCCACTTCAGCTCCATTGAAATGGGATCGAACCTATGACTTTCGGATCAGCAGCAGAGCACCTTAACCACTGGTCTACCATGGCGGATTCCTTCACGATGACGACTGTTAATTAATTCAGGTCCTCAGCGAGTACAGCTGTCTACCATATGGTATGCGAGTGTGGACGGAAACCAGCAATGTAATCTATCACTGGACCAAACAGCGAGCTTTAGGAGGCCAAGCCTCCAAGGACAAGCCTTGAGGACACGTGGCCTTTGGTGAACAAAACCAAGCTGACAGCTTGGGCCCAATGCATCTAGGACCAGAGAGTAGTGGTTCTTGAAGGAAAGGAAACAAGAGCTAATTTTTGCCAGCGGATTATGACGACACGGCTAAGCTTTTTGCTGGTCAGGGGGTGAAGGGGATAAAAAATTAGAAAGGTGAGGAAGAGGGAGCACTCACTGTTGGGAGAGAGAATAAAATACTCGCCAATAAAGCACTCACCAGTTGAGAGGGAGAGAGAGAATAAAAGGCAGGGAGGTTAACCAGAAATTGGAGCATCTGGTTTGCTACCCTGCACTAAGGGACGGGAAAATAGGGAACAAACATGGGAAAGAAAGCGAAGAGCGAAATAGACGCACGACAAAAAAAGAAAACAAGTGAGCTGGGGTGCTATAGCCTATTCAATAGGGCCGCTACCACGCAAAAAGTACAATAAGGCCTCTACTGATTTTCTGTGCGAAGACAGATCATGTCGCCTTTCAAGCACTGATTGTTCTGACAAAGGTCTTTCGTCAAGGCGAGCTAACGCAGCAGCTAGTTGCCGTTTTTGCACGCTGTAATGAGGGCAGTGACTGAGAACATGCTCTATCGTTTCATCGCTGCCACAATGATCGCAAGCAGCACTGCCTTTCATGCCGATTCGGAAGGCGAATGTTTGGGTTAAAGCGACACCAAGCCACAGTCGGCAAAGCACCATTGTCCAAAGTCGAGAGAGTCCGGACGGAGGCCGAAGTCGACAAGACTTGTCCAGCCTATGCAGTCACGTGTGCCGTACGCACTCATCGTTCTACGGGAATTTTACTTCTTAATTATCGATTTTTTAGAATTTTGATTGCAGTGTCAGTCCTTGAAAATGGAATAGATCCTTCTTCACAATCTTTGTGTGCTTATCGAGCAGCTGCACCTGCATGTTCGTTGCCCATTATGCCGCAGTGATTTGGAAGCCACTTAAATGTGATTTCGTGTCTTTCGTCGAAAAGGTGGTGAAGCAGCTCTCTAATTTCCAGCACTAGTTGTTCATGAGGTCTCGGGCGTAAGGCGAACACCAAACACTGTAGTGCTGCCTTGGAGTCCGTGAACACGCGCCATTTCTTGGCTTCTTGGTGCTTAATGACTTTAACTGCCCTACGTAGAGCAGCAAGTTCTGCAGCTGTCGATGGCGTCTGGTAGGATAGCCGAATATTCGTCGTTGTCGCTGTTGCAGGAAAGATCACCGATCCTGCAGTAGAAGATCACCGAACTTTAGTAGAAGTTTCAGTATATAGATGGTAATGCTTACTGTACTTCTCATACAGCGAGAGAAGAGAAAGCTGCTTTAGCGCTAGAGACGAGAGCTGGGCTTTCGAGCCTATGCCTGGAACCGTGAGTTCAACATGTGTGTGGATGAGTCGCACACCATGGGGGAGTTGCAATTCTGGGTGGAGTTGTATATACAGTGGGCATGCGTGTACAAATATGTCAAGACTGTCTTGCAAAATGAGGCAGGAGGTCTGTCTTTTGGCAGTGAGGCTAGATGACGGGCAAGGGCGCGAAGAAGATGCCACACATGTGCTCTGAGCACTTATATTACGATATTCGTCTTGAGTGGGTAGTCATTTGCGATCGCAATTGTCTCAGCAGTTGACGAACATTGTGGTAGCCCCAGACAAACTCACAGAGCCATAGCCTGGGTGATTCTGAGAGTGCGAGTGCTCGTTCTGCAGGTATTGGTCAACACAGCCAAGCTGTATCGCAGATAGCCGAGAACCAGCGTCTTGTACAATTGTATCATTGCATTCACTGACGTCTCCCAGGCTTTTCTTCCAAAATACTTGAATAAGTTAGCAATGTCTGTCAGCCTCTTCTTCAAGTGGGCCACATGCGGACCCCAGCAGAGGTCTCTCTCAATGAATACGCCAAAAAATCTGTGCACCCTGACATATGGCATGTCTTGGCTGTCGATAGGTATAGCGTATGGTCTCATTGGCTTTCGACTAAAAGCAATCAAAGCGCATTTAGGCGGCGAGATCTTCCAACCCTGTTCATTGAGGTACACTGATACCAACGTCACAGATCTCTGAAGTTTTGCGCGTGCCTGAAGTCATGTCCCGCCAGATGCCCAGACGCAGACGCCGTCAGCGTACTTAGAAAGCTTGACCACACTCGGTTATCGTTTCACAAAACGAATGAGAACGAGATTGAAGAGGGTTGGACTCAAGACGCCACCTTGCGGAACTCCCTGATGCGTTGGGTGTTGGAAGGTCGGACCATCTGCAGTGTTCACAAATAAGGTCCACCCTTGTAATAAACTGCGTGTCCAACAATACAGTTGTCCACCTAGGCCCCCTGACATAATGGCTTCGAGGATGGCGTCATTAAGAACGTTGTCGTATGCTCCTTTACATCAAGAAACATGGCTACAAATAATGGTTTACATGCCTTTTGATGCTGAACATACGTCACAACATCTATAACATTGTCGATGGAACATCGGTGACAGTGAAAACCAGCCATGGCGTTCAAATAAATCTCGTAGTATTCAAGGTACCATTCAAATCTGGCCAAGATCATTCTCTCCGTTACCTTTCCAACACAACTTGAAAGTGCGGTCGGTTGGTAAGAGATAATGTCCAGGGTAGATTAGTTAGGTTTAAGAAGCGGTACCAAGCGGCTAATCTTCTAATCTTGTGAAATGACGCCAGATTGCCAGGATTCGTTGAAGATGTTAAGGAGCACTTTTCGTGCCCTCTCACCAAGGTGGCACAGCATCCGGTGAGAAATGTCTTCCGGGCCAGTCGACAACGACCTATTACATAGGACGGGCGCCGCATCAAGTTCCTGTGATGTAAACGGTAGATATATGTGCGGGTCCAGTGAGTTAGAAATATGGTTCACTCTTTGTAGGCTTGTGTGCGTTGTCTGGCCCACAGTCACAGCGCAGAACTCTAATTCCACCTCAGTTTCATGTCGGCGATGGAAAAGGGCAAGAGCTCTGAAAAAAAAGCGCTGCTCTGAAATAGAACGTGGACTTCGCACAGTTCTCCGTACCTGAGACAGTGGTTTATGAGGGTCTAGCGAAGCACAGAATTTCCTCCATCGTTGCGTGTCTAATTTGTCGAGGCGCTGTTGTATTTTCTTTTGGATGCATCCGGGCTGTTCGTAGATTGTCTAGTTATTTTATGCATTAGGTGCAAACTTCAATAATTATGCGAAATCCTACTGAAATATGCATGGCGTCATGGCCGTCAATGTGACGACCAGATGGGCATATGGAGCTGCGCATGGCAGCAGTGCCGATATTCCGACATCCTGTTCCGCCTCCGAAGTTATATATATATATATATATATATATATATATATATATATATATATATATATATATATATATATATATATATATATTGAAATACAACGGTGCAGCTGACGCTTTATTGAAGCAACAGCAAAATGGCGCCGATCATGAAGAGGCACGGGCCGAAGACTGATGATGGTTATTGATAGATGAGGAAGATGACGTACAATGAATTCTCACACTAATTTCCCCCGTCGACGGAAGCGGCCAGCCTGGCCGCGAATTACGATGTGGAACGCATACAATAGGGCTTGAGACGCGAAACGTGCACAATCTCTGTCCCGCGGCAGCGTTGGTCAGTGGGGACATGAACAGGTGTGACACGGTAGTTCACCGGTGAGGTCTGTTCGATAACTTTGTAAGGGCCAAGATAGCGTGACTCAAACTTTTCGCATAAGCCAGGCGTTCGCGCAGGAGTCCACAGAAGTACATTGTCGCCAGGGCGGTAGAGAACGACGCGGTGAGTGGCATCGTAACGATGTTTGCGATCTTCTTGGCTAGCTTCTGTGTTTACGCGGGCAAGACGACGGCATCGAGCAACGCGGGACAGAAACTGGTCGCAAACGAATGGTGAAGAGTTGACGGGGCCAGAAAAGAATGAAACGTCGAGTGGTGATGTCGGTTGGCGTCCGTATACTAGGAAAAATGGAGAATAGCCTGTGGTTCGTTGAACTGACGTATTATATGCATACGTGACAAAGGGTAGTATGGCATCCCAATTGCGATGGTCCGGTCGGATATACATGGACAGCATGTCACACAGCGTGCGATGAAATCTTTCCGTTAAGCCATTGGTTTGCGGGTGATAGCTAGATGTTGTTTTATGAACTGTTTTTGATGCTTGAAGAACTTCACTGAGCGTGCTTGAAATAAATGCCTTTCCCCGGTCGCTCAAAAGGACACGAGGGGCTCCATGACGTAGATAAATAGCATTCAAGAAGAAAGTTGCTACTTCCGAAGCACTTCCTGAAGTGATTGAGGCCGTCTCAGCGTACCGGGTCAAGTGATCAACCGCGGTGACTATCCACCTCTTGCCGTCTGATGTAGTTGAGAGGGGCCCGAAGAGGTCAATTCCGACGACAGAGAACGGCTCTGATGGACAAGGAAGTGGTTGTAGGGTCCCGACTGGAGCAGTAGTGGGCCGCTTGCGGTGTTGGCAAAGTGCGCACGAGGCAATATATTTAGCTACTGTCGTGGAAAGACCTGGCCAGAAAAATTGACTGCGGATGCGCTCGTATGTTTTGTAGTAACCCAAGTGTCCTGACGTCGGGTCGTCGTGGGAAGCGCGCATAACTTCAGTGCGTAGTGCGCGTGGTACGACGGGAACCCATTGGTGGCCTTCCGGGTGCAAAATGTAACGATATAGCACATTGTCCTCCAACTTGAATAGTCGGAGTTGTTTCCGGAGCCTGGCATTAGGGGAAGACGAAGCACCGGTAAGCCGACCAATGATGTCAGTGCAATAAGAATCGGCTCGCTGGTGAGTAGCAAGTGCTGACGGACGGGTGGATGAAGGTAGGGAAGAAATGGATGATATCGACGAGGCGTCCTCCGTATAGCCAATTTGACAAGGGGATGTGACGTGCACCGAAAACTGCGGCAAAGGGCATCGTGACAAAGCGTCGGCATCTTGATGTTGTCTTCCAGTCTTGTAGATGACGTCAAAGTCATAAGATTGTAATCGGAGAATCCAGCGGCCAAGTCGTCCCGACAAGTTTTTGATTGTGGACAACCAGCAAAGAGCATGGTGGTATGTCACAACAGTAAAATGTCGACCATGTAGGTACGGACGAAATTTTTGGATTGACCAGACAACAGCCAAGCACTCTTGTTCGGTTATCGAGTACCTCTTCTCTGCAGTGGTCAGAGTGCGGCTTGCATACGCGACAACTTTCTCGCGAAAGGCATGGTCGCGCTGGAGCAGTACGGCGCCGATTCCTTGTCCACTCGCGTCAGTGTGTAATATCGTAGGTGCCTTGTCTTCGAAATAACAAAGCACCGGGGGGGATGTCAGTGCCTGCTTGAGTTCTTGAAATGACGCTTCGCATTGATCATTCCAATCGAAGGAAGCGGTACTAGCAAGGAGCTTGTGGAGAGGAGCGGCAATAGTGGCAAAGTTGCGAATGAAGCGGCGAAAGTACGATGCGAGTCCAAGGAAACTGCGTAGTTCTTTGGAACGAAAGGGTCGCGGAAAGTTGAGGACTGCGGAAATTTTGTCCGGATCGGGCTGGATGCCATCTTTAGTAACGAGATGTCCTAGAACTTTGATAGCTGTGTTGCCAAAATGGCACTTCCTTGTGTTTAGTTGAAGTCCAGCGTTGGAGAGACATGTGAGCACTTGATCTAGGCGTTGCAGATGATCATCGAAAGTGGAAGAAAACACGACGATATCATCGAGGTAACATAGACAAGTTTTCCACTTGAGGCCACGAAGAACAGAGTGGATCATCCTTTCAAATGTGGCGGGAGCATTACATAGACCGAATGGCATTACGTTAAACTCGTAAAGACCGTCCGGCGTAGAAAAGGCGGTCTTTTCTTTGTCTGCTTCGTCCATTGGTATTTGCCAATACCCGGACCGAAGGTCAAGGGTGGAGAAGTATTGGGCGCCTTGAATGAGTCAAGTGCATCATCTATACGGGGCATCGGATATACATCCTTTCGGGTAATCTTGTTAAGCGCGCGGTAATCAACACAAAATCGTACCGATCCATCCTTCTTTTGTACCAACACAACGGGTGATGACCAAGAACTGGTAGAGGGTCGTATGATGTTTCTGTTTAGCATATCGGTCACGTTCTCCTCGAAGATTGGGGGCTCCCGAGGGGGGTTGTTGACCGGGCTAGGGTTGGCGGCTGGTGGTTGCGCCAGCGAGTGGTTTGGTTGGGCTTGCTCTTGGGCCATGGTGCTCTGCTTGCGCAAGCGACGTCCCGAACGGAGCTCCAGGAGCTGGCTTTGGATGGAGAGAGGTCGAAGAGATCGGGAAGCACCTCCACCACTTGAAATACAACGGTGCAGCTGACGCTTTATTGAAGCAACAGCAAAATGGCGCCGATCATGAAGAGGCACGGGCCGAAGACTGATGATGGTTATTTATAGATGAGGAAGATGACGTACAATAAATTCTCACAATATAAATATATATATATATATATATATATATATATATATATATATATATATATATATATATATATATTGTAGGCATTCATTAAGCACATCTACTCTACTATCTTTACACATATTCATCATCATGAGTGGTCATCTTCGTCTGCTGTGGGGACTTGGCTTGTCTGAGTTCTGTGCCTTGGTTGGGCGTGGTCGCTTCATCATGTCTCCTGGGCCTAATAAAGGTTGCCTTCACCGTTACATCACAAGTGGTGGAGTGTGCTCTACTATCTTCCGTCCTCTCCCAGCCCGATCTGCCTCCTGGAGCTCCACTCAGGTCGTCGTTTGTGCCAAGTGTCCGGTAACATGCCTCAGGAAGAGTCAACCGGCGCTTCTGCGTCTACCTGCACGGCCCCGGCTACCGCGGCCTATCCATCGTGGATTATCACCACGCACCAGCGTGAGCCGCCCACGTTCACCGGACTTCGAGATGAAGATATGGAGGATTGGTTGGACCAGTTCAGTCGAGCGAGTTCCACTAACAACTGGGATGATCCCACCAAGCATCGCCGTGTTTCTTTCTCTCTGACAGGCGTAGCGAAAACATGGTTTTTCAATCATGAAACGGACATTACGGACTGGACACGTTTCAAGCAACAGCTTCGCCAAGTTTTCGGCACCCCGGTGGTTCGTTCAGCTCTCGCGAAGAAGACACTGGATGCTCGCAAGCAACAATGCGGTGAGTCCTACACATCGTACATAGAGGATGTGCTTGCTCTCTATCACCGTTTCAGCACGTCCATGTCTGAATCAGAGAGAGTGCGTCATCTATTGAAAGGAATCGGCACGGTCGCGTTCAATGCCTTGGTCATTCAAAACCCGACTACAGTCGCTGACGTTGTTGCCACGTGCCAACGCCTAGAGGAACTTGAATCCCAACGGTTACCGCCGGACAGCGCTGAAATACACCACCCTGACTGATGCCTCATTGCGTGCGATGATTCGGGCGATTATACGGGAAGATCTGCAATCTTACGGCCTCTCAATGACACCGAGTCCAGCTCCCCCCTCCAACACTGTTTTGCGCGACGTTATCAAGGAGGAGTTGGCGTCCATGACCAGGCCAGCGTATGTAGACTCTCCAGTACCTCGACTCCAGCCGACATACGCACAAGTCCTCGCTGGCTCACCACCCGTCGTACAACCGATGCCCGCACACTCGACGCCTGTCCCTCTGGCTTCGTTGACTCCGGGTGCGCCTATCCAGCCCTTTCACCCACCGTGACGGCCGCCTCGTCCGATCTGTTATTACTGCGGCTTTCGGGGCCACATTGCACGCGTCTGTCGGAAGCGTCAGCAGGACGAACGTCGTGGATTCAACACCTACAGACGGGATGATGGGACAAGCTGGTACGCTTTCCAACGTCGTACTTATGATCTACCGCTACGTCGCTCACCGTCTCCAGCTGCGACATCTGAGCCAACCAGTTCTTACCGCTCTACTAGACGCCGCTCACCCTCACCCCTCCGCCGTTCCACGTCTCCATTGCGACCTGTCTCGCAATTCACCAATCAACGTCCGGAAAACTAACCTCTGCAGCTTTTGGAGGAAAAGCTGCATCGAACGAAAAGACAGAAATTCCTCCAGTGCGTCCATATAATTCGATATCTGTTTTAATAGAAGTGTGTACGCGGACGCTTTATATACACTGGTGCTTGTTTGTCTGTGATTGATCGTTCTTTGTGCTCACGTCTGCGAAAAGTCACTACCCCTTATGATGGACCTACACTGTACGCTGCTCAAGGGGATGCCATTAGACCTACCGCTATGTGCACCGCTCGTGTTTTCATAGCTGGTCTTCTTCATTTTGTGCAATTTGCTGAGATGAGTTCGTGTGCCCACCAGCTTATTAGGCTGGGATTTTCTGTCTACGGCGAACGCTTCCATCTGCTGTCGAGAAAATGTTGTTCATAATCTTACAAGGAAACGTATATTTGTAGATATTTACGACGTTTACACGTGACGACGATGCCTGGCACACTGGCGGGCTGGGACCAGTCTCTAGCCACTTCGTAGTCTTTTCTTTCAGGCAGGGACCCTCTACCGCTTATGCCCAATCCCACTACTGCCTTGTGGCACTACCCCGCGGCGGTTAAAGCGCCGACCCGGCGCTTGTCACAAAAGGGGAGTGTTGGGTGACACATAAGGCTTCAGTCTTACGACGTGCACAACAGTGGATGGCGGTGCAATAGAGTGCGCTTCGTCGACGACTCACTGTATCTCTTAGGTGAGGTTGGTGATCTTGCGTAGGACTTTGTATGGTCCGTCATAGCAAAATAAAAGTTTTTCTGAGAGGCCGATGTGACGCCATGGGGTCCACAAGAGTACGAGAGAACCTGGTGCATACGAAACTTCGCGGTGGTGACGATCTTATCGTTCTTTCTGAGAGGCTTGAGAAAGTATGAGTCGTTCTCGGGCAATCTGTCGTGCTGCGTCGGCTCGCTCTATGGCATTGCGGACGTATGTGACAAGGAGTTTGAACCAGCTGGAAGGAGTGTATCAAGAGGCAGAGAGGGTTCACGTCCAGAAAGAAGGTAGAACGGGGAATAGCTGCAGTGTCATGTCTGGAGGAGTTGTAAGCGAAGGTGACGTAGGGTAACGTGGCGTCCCAGTCACGGTGGTCTGGAGAAACATACATTGACAACATGTCGGTGATAGTGCGATTCAGGTGCTCTGTAAGTCCATTAGTTTTGTGAATGGTATGCCATTGTGAACTTGTGGTTCGTGGAACAGGAACGCACGAGATCCTGGACGACGCGAGATAAAAAGTATCGGCCTTGGTCAGTGACGAGCTGTCGAGGAGCGCCGTGATGCAATATGATGTCATGAAGTAGAAAGTCGGCGACATCGGTAGCGCAGCTGTTTGGAAGAGCGCGGGGTGATCGCGGAACGTGTCGCGTAGTCTGTCGCCACGGCCAACCCATTTGTTCCCGGATGCAGAAGTGGGAAATGGCCCGAGAAGGTCGAGCCCTACGTGGTAGAATGGTTCACCAGGGATCTAAATAGGGTTTAAGAAGGCCAGCTGGAAGCGATGTTGGTCGTTTTCGACGTTGACAAAGGTCGCAGCTGGCGACATACTTTTGCACAGAGCGATATAGGCGTGGCCAGAAAAAACAGCGCTGGACGCGATCATAAGTGCGGGGTGACTCCCAGGTGACCAGCGGCAGGTTCATCGTGAAGCTGTCTAAGAACATCTACCCGCAAATGGGAAGGCACAACGAGAAGGCGGTCAGGACCATTAGGGCGCATGTTGGGGCGGTAGAGAACACCTTCATGAAGGAAATACAAGTTCAGAGAAGTGGGTGGAGTAGCGGAACTCAGGCTTTCTATGATGGGGAGTAAATCGGGTCGTGGCGTTGCTCAGAAGCGATATCAAAAAGTCTGATATTGATAAGACGCAAGCCTCCGTAGCTCTGTCTGTGGCGTCTGGTGGATCGACTGGATACCGTCACAGACAGTCGGCGTCTTGATGGAGGTGACCAGATTTATACACGACCGAGAATGTGTATTCTTGGAGGCGGAGAGACCAACGACCGAGACGTCCCGTGGGATCCTTGAGCGAGGAAAGCCAGCAGAGTGCATGATGATCAGTTACAGCAGTAAAACTGCGACCGAACAGGTACGGGCGAAACTTTAGTGACAGCCCAAACAAGAGCAGACACTCTCTGTGATGGAATAGTTCCTCCCGGCAGGGGGATAAAAAGGCGATGACACAGTCACGTCCCATGCTGACGCTGAGCTAAAAACAGCACCAATTTCGTGGCCACTCGCGTCCCGTACGAACTTCTGTCGGGGCAGTCTGATCGAAGTGGGCTAATATTGGCGTGGTCATGAGGGCTTGCGATGAGCGCCAAAAATGCAGCACTTTGAGGCGAATTTCAAGTAAATAGAACGTCTTTTTAAGAAGCTCGGTGAGAGGATGCGAAATATCGGCGAAATTCCGGATGAAGCGGCGAAAATAGGAGCACAAACCAAGGAAGCTCCGGACATCCTTAGGAGAAGAGGGCACGGAAAATTGAGTCACTGTGCCAATTTTGTCCGGATCGGGCTGTACTCCAGATGCGTTAACGAGGTGACCAAGTACGGTTATTTCACGACGGCCGAAACGGCATTTGGAGGAGTTCAGCTGGAGACCAGCGTCGCGGAATACTTGAAGAATACTGGACAGTCACTCAAGATGGCTTGCGAACGTCGGTGAAAAAAACAATTATATCATATCAGTAGCCTAAGCAAGTGGGACCATTTGAAGCCGCGCAGAAGGGAATCCATCTTGCGCTCAAAGGTGGCCGGCGCATGCGAAAGCCCAAACGGCATTACTTTAAATTGGTATAACCCATCGGGGGTTACAAATGCTGTTTTTTTCTCGGTCCCATGGGTCAACAGCGATCTGCCAATAACCAGATTGAAGGTCAATGGACGAGAAAAACTTTGCGCCATGAAGGCAGTCAAGAGCGACATCTATTCTTGGTAAGGGTAAACGTCCTTCTTAGTGACCTTGTTGAGATGTCTATAGTCGACGCAAAACCGCCATGTGGTTGTCTTTCTTCTTGACAAGCACGACCGGGGATGCCCACGGACTAGATAAGTGTTCGACGACGCCTTTGGCGAGCATTTTCTCGACCTTTTTCTGGATGACAGAGCGTTCGGCAGTGGAGACGCGTAAGGGCGGCGATGAATTGGGTTGGTATCGCCGGTGTTGATGTGATGCGTCACAACTGATGTCTCGCCTAAAGGGCGGTTGTCAAGATCGAATATGTTCACATAGGATGTTAACACACGGTGGAAGTCTTGTGCTTCGGAGGGCGAAAGATCTGGGGCTATCATTTTGGCAATGTCAATGCTTGACAGGTTGGGCGCAGTGAGCAAGTTGACGTGCGGAGTAGGTTGCTGAGCCGACAGTTCAGAAATATCACACTCTTGCAACGACGACATGACGCTTAGTTTAATACCAGCAGGCAGCTTGTGCGCGGAGAAACCAAAGTTCAAAAGAGACAGATGGGTCTGGTTGTGGCGTACTCTCACCACGGTGTGCGGGACAGCAATGCAGTGCTTTAGCACAACGTCGGTAATAGGTGAAACGACATATTCACCATCGAACACAGGCGGATCACACACGAGCTGAACGTAGGTCGCGGCTTGCGGCGGAAGATGCAGGAACTCGGTGGCACAAAGGCGACTTTGAGCATCACGGGCCACAGTGGTGTCAAAAGGCAGTTCCAACTGAAGAAGACCCGTCGAGCAGTTGTAAGGGCGGAGTGCGCAGAGAGAAAGTCGAGACCGAGAATCACGTCATGTGAGCACTGCTCAAGCATGGTGAACAATACGGCGGTCTGGCGCCTAGCAATACACACGCGAGAGGTGCACATGCCGAGAACGGTAGATGTGCTCCCATCGGCAAGCATTACTGCACACTTAATAGGAGGCGTGATCACTTTTCGCAGTTTAATACAGAGAGCGGCGCTCACAACTGCAATTTGTGCGCCAGTGTCTATGAGGGCTGTAACGGTAATGTCATCCACCAAAAGTTCCAAATATTGCGGCGTGTAGGAATCGACAACAGCGGATTTGCAGAACGGGTCGTTAATGCAGCGTCACCTCCGGGAGCTGCATGGTCTAGTTTCCCGAGGTTGAGGGCCCAGGTCGCGCAGGGGACCTGGATCGAGTAACCATCGGCGAGAGAGATCGGCGGCCTTGAGGTGGTGGTGACCGGCTGAACCTTCGGCCCTGAACGTTATTAGGAGCAGGCTGTGGATCGTACGGAGTAAAAAAACGGCGAGAATTGCCTTCAAAGCGACGCCATGTCCCAGTGTTCCAAGATGAATTGGATGTCCAACGATTGCGACAGTAGCGTGCAATGTGGCCGGTGCGAGAGCAGTGAAAGCAGATCGGTCTATCATCCGACCTTCTCCATTCAGCAGGGTTCCGGTAGCGGGAAGGGTAGCGTGAAGGGTACACCGGAATCTGGTTAACAGAAGCTGAACTCTCGGTAGTGTGAACAGCGCAAACAGGTGCGATGCCGAGATTTGCTATTTCTTGGTGAACGACGGCTTGGATGAGGGAGACGGTGGATGCGTTGTCTTGAGGACCGTCGGAGGCGATGGCTGCAGGAGCCATTGTTTCGAGTTCGCGGCGAACGATTCGAGTTACATTTTCGGACGATGTAGCTTGCGTGAACTTGGGGCTGTCTTCGCAGGTCGAAGTGGCTGCCGTATTAGGCAGACGCGCAAACTGGCGGGTTATGCGACGGTTCTTGGCGTGCTCGAAGCGCTGACATTCCTTCACAACCGCGTCGACGGTGGCGCAATCTTTAACTATCAACAGATTGAAGGCGTCATCGGCAATTCCCTATAATATGTGAGCGATTTTTTCAGTTTCGCTCATGTTCTCGTCCAGCTTTCGACAGACGCCCAATACCCTGTATGTAAGATACATACGATTTCGTCGATGTCTGCACGCGACGATCCATGTCTTTCCTCGCGGCCTGCTGTCGCCCAAATGGGCCTGCTGAACAACTCGACAAGCTTCAGTTTGCAAACGTCCCAGCTGGTCAACTCCGACTCATGCGTCTCATACCAGGTGAGCGCCGTATCCCGCAAGTAAAATACAACGTTGGCGAGCATCAACGTAGGGTCCCACCGATAGTATTCGCTTGCACTCGTACAAAGCGACCCAATCTTCAACATTCACCTGTCCTTGCCTGTGCCCGAGAAGGTTCCTGGGTCTCGTGGAGGCAGGAGAATCAGAGGAGGCGGCAGCAAGCTGCTGCTGCTGCTGCTGCGGCTGATGTTGCTTTGTGGGTGGGCCTGTTGAGCAATTGCAGGAAAATGAAGGTGGCGACCACTCCGAAGTTCCGTGCTGGTTTGCCGGGAAAGCCAGATAGGCGACCAGTCTCTATCCACTTCGTAGTCTTTTCTTTCAGGCAGGGACCCTCTACCGCTTTATGCCCCAATCCCACTTACTGTCTGGTGGCAATATGATGGAACGGACTATGCCCTGTATGCGGATG
>WOVY01001998.1:0-19951 GCA_013436015.1 Rhipicephalus annulatus | reverse complement strand
CCAGCCGGAAACATACCATTGAGAACGGACTGAGTATAGTGACACGCAGGGGAATACGAAAAGTCTATGTTGCCTTTTGCCCTCCGGTCTCATCTTCTCCAAAAAGCTCATGCGCTTTCGGTCATGTCGGGGTAAAGAAGACGCTGCGGTTCTCTCTCCACAGTACTATTGGCCCGACATCATCACCGACGTGAGCGAGTACATACGCCACTGCGATACCTGCCAGCGCTGCCAAGAACCCGAAGAACAAAACGATTTGGTTCCTTGGAGTCTTTGCTACCAGCGGAACAACCGTTTGATCTTCTGGCCATGGACCACTATCGGAGGTTTTGGAAACTACGGCTCATCCAAAAGATTCATTCACTTAGGCCGTTGATCATGCCCACCCGTTATGTCTGGGCTTTCGCACACAAGAATGAGACTTGCGACGCGTACATCTCTTGCCTGAAGAGTATCTTTGCTGCTGGAAAGCCGCGGAAGTTCCTTTCCGACCGCGGCGCAGGATTCACTGCCGGCAAGTTTAAGCAGTTCCTCAAGCACAACAATATTCATCAGCTTTTAACAAGCTCACAATGCCCGCAGTGTAATGGCCTAAACGAGCGCACTAATCAGACGAACGTTACTCGCCTCCGATGCAAGATCAACGATGAACACCGAAACCGTGGCCGCGTCTCCTCTCGGACGTTGTCGACGAGTACAATAGAACGCCTCACGAAGTCACAGGCTACCCACCCTGCTTTCTTATGTATGGCACAACATCGTATCCCTATCTTCTTCCAGGCGTTACCGAAAATCTGCAGGAAGCTCGTACAAAACGCAGTCCGCAATTCAGTAGCATATCACGAGAAAAACAAGATCATATATGACAAGAAGTTCCTTCCATTAGAGCTTCAAGTGGGAGACTTTGTTCTATATGAAACACCCTGGCACCCGAACCGTGGCAAACTCAGCGCAATCATGGAAGGACCCTATACGATCATACGCAAGATTTCGGCAGTTAACTACGAGATCGACCGCAGCGTGGCTCACTCGGTCGCCAGACTGACATCGTTCATGTCGGGAGACTTAAACGATATCATCCACCCCTGCACCTACGTCTCTCTCGGGGGAGGGGGGAAGCGTGTGACGAACCACACGAGAACGGTGTGGTGGAATGGTAGAGGAAGGAGGAAGACGAAGACAAATAAATGGTTCATCGTACAGCCATCACGCCTCCTGCGTCACATATATATATATATATATATATATATATATATATATATATATATATATATATATATATATATATAATATAGTAATGCCAAGGAATGTACAGGGGAAGTTATTACAACCAATGTAATGTAAATAAGAAGAAAGAAGAAAGAAAAGTGGATGAAAAAATTACCTGCTGTGAGCAGGAATTCAACCCACGATCTTCGAATTACGCGTTCGATGCTCTAACCAACTGAGCTATCACAGCGGCGTCCCTCCATCCACTTTTTGGGGTTTATACGTGAATTAGAAGTAGGGAGTGACAGTCAGCGCCATCTATAGGCCAAAGAACGAGTGTGGAAAACACTCTTATTCGCATGTTTGGCGTCACGTAGCACGTGAACTTATTATGAGCGGGCAGCTGATTAACTGTTCCCTCTTATACAACCTAAACACACCAAGTCCGCCAGTACGAGACCCTCGTTCAATGAAAATGAGGGAGAGAAGTGTATACCTAAGGGCTCGTATTTCCGTGTTTTTAACACAATATTAATGAGATATAACAGACAGTAATGCCAAGGAATGTACAGGGGAAGTTATTACAACCAATGTAATGTAAATAACAAGAAAGAAGAAAGAAAAGTGGATGAAAAAATTACCAGCTGTGAGCAGAATCGAACCCACGATCTTCGAATTACGCGTTCGATGCTCTAACCACTGAGCTATCACAGCGGCCGTCCCTCCATCCACTTTTTGGGGTTTATACGTGAATTTAGAAGTAGGAGTGACAGTCAGCGCCATCTATAGGCCAAAGAACGAGTGTGAAAACACTCTTATTCGCATGTTGGCGTCACGTAGCACGTGAACTTATTATGAGCGGGCAGCTGATTAATTGTCCCTCTTATACAACCTAAACACACCAAGTCCGCCAGTACGAGACCCTCGTTCAATGAAAATGAGGGAGAGAAGTGTATACCTAAGGGCTCGTATTTCCGTGTTTTAACACAATATTAATGAGATATAACAGACAGTAATGCCAAGGAATGTACAGGGGAAGTTATTACAACCAATGTAATGTAAATAAGAAGAAAGAAGAAAGAAAAGTGGATGAAAAAATTACCAGCTGTGAGCAGGAATCGAACCCACGACCTTCGAATTACGCGTTCGATGCTCTAACCACTGAGCTATCACAGCGGCCGTCCCTCCATCCACTTTTTGGGGTCTATACGTGAACTTAGAAGTAGGAGTGACAGTCAGCGCCATCTATAAGCCAAACAACGAGTGTGAAAACACTCTTATTTCGCATGTTTGGCGTCACGTAGCACGTGAACTTATTATGAGCGGGCAGCTGATTCGAAGGTCGTGGGTTCGATTCCTGCTCACAGCTGGTAATTTTTCATCCACTTTTCTTTCTTCTTTCTTCTTATTTACATTACATTGGTTGTAATAACTTCCCCTGTACATTCCTTGGCATTACTGTCTGTAT
This sequence comes from Rhipicephalus annulatus, assembly GCA_013436015.1. Taxonomy (NCBI): domain Eukaryota; kingdom Metazoa; phylum Arthropoda; class Arachnida; order Ixodida; family Ixodidae; genus Rhipicephalus; species Rhipicephalus annulatus. Next base: position 17,274 of record WOVY01001998.1, on the reverse strand, counting down.
ATCTCATTAATATTGTGTTAAAACACGGAAATATGAGCCCTTAGGTATACACTTCTCTCCCTCATTTTCATGAACGAGGGTCTCGTACTGGCAGACTTGGTGTGTTTAGGTTGTATAAGAGGGACAATTAATCAGCTGCCCGCTAATAATAAGTTCACGTGCTACGTGACGCCAAACATGCGAATAAGAGTGTTTTCACACTCGTTGTTTGGCTTATAGATGGCGCTGACTGTCACTCCTACTTCTAAATTCACGTATAAACCCCAAAAAGTGGATGGAGGGACGGCCGCTGTGATAGCTCAGTGGTTAGAGCATCGAACGCGTAATTCGAAGGTCGTGGTTCGATTCCTGCTCACAGCTGGTAATTTTTTCATCCACTTTTCTTTCTTCTTTCTTCTTATTTACATTACATTGGTTGTAATAACTTCCCCTGTACATTCCTTGGCATTACTGTCTGTTATATCTCATTAATATTGTGTTAAAACACGGAAATACGAGCCCTTAGGTATACACTTCTCTCCCTCATATATATATATATATATATATATATATGTATATATATATAAACAAAAGGTGGTGAAAAAAAATAACTTGCCATGAGCAGGAATCAAACCTACGACCTTCGAATAACGTGTTCGATGCTCTCGAACGCTCAAGTTACATATAGTCTGCCCTCAGAAAAGGGTGGTCTGGCTGCGCGTTCTTAATAACCAAATTTGCAGTTGTGCCGCAATGATTTCAAAGCAAAGCATCTGAGAAACCGTGGATTCTGTGCCATGTAGCCTATATATGATATATATAGACCAAATGTTTGTAGCGAGTAATGTTTGTATGTGGCCTGCGAGCCAAGCTAAACGAACGATAGTATCTTCCCTATACTTATCACATCCTTACCACTGTTATTTACACGCCATCAGCTGTTACATCAGTGAACTTGTGGTCTCTGCGATGGTTTCGCTCATAGGTGATAACTAAGATAAGGATGAAAGACTGGTGCTCCAAACGCATGTTTTAGAATAATAAATAAGATATACAGCTGTGCTGTAGCAGCGAGTTATTTTTCACAATCTTATACGCAGAGAGAGGTGAAAAAAGGCGTACGTACTATATTACGAATAACCTAACCTTATCTACACTCTTTGTCTGCACGGATGGTGGTGGTTGGCAGAAGATGCTTGCGGAAACACACTCATTCGAAAAGAGCTGTAACAGCCCTGCATCAAGGAATAATTGCTTATCTGCATATCTCAGTAGCAGAGTAAGAGAAATAAAGAAGCGCGTAAAGGTTATCAAGGAAGTAGGCTTGTTTACCCTACATTGAGGAATTCAACATATTACACGTACCATGGGCATCGATGTTATATAAAGCACGCGGTGGGATACTGGCTGTGTCGTAAGTGTTTTCTAATAGGTGAAACGTTGCGAAATGGCGCTAAATAAGGGTACAAATTATATATGAATGCACACGTTGAAGAACGGCACGTGTTGTCTAACCAGTTGCCTACAGTTGCGTTATGATGCCAACCGCGCACATGGGTATTGCAGACAACAACAAAAAATATGGTAAGCTGTTATGCAGTGCTTTTATTTACGCGTTATGGTGGCATACGCACGCCTGTTTCACGAACCTGTGTGGAAGCGTTCTTGGCAGTTCCTGAAATAGGTTTTTTATCAACGCAATCGTTGAGCAGCAGCAGCTTGTTATTGGATCCATTCTTGATGGCAGTGATGAGGGTTGACGTGTAGTGGCATGTAGTGAAGAATTAAATTTAGTACTGCTGTAGGGAATCGTGCGTCTCCCAGGATGAATGGATTTATGAGGGGTCCTGTCCTGGTCGTGAAAACAATGTTTTGTTGTTTCCTGTATACACCGAAAATAAATTTCATGTAGTGTAAGGACCTGGTGTTGCAAGACACGACGTGATGGTTGCATTGTGATGGAATAACGAACGTTGCACACGAAGCAGTAACAGTCGGCATAACTGGTCATTTCAATCACAAAGTAAGAAGTGACTAAGCGGGTTTGCTTCGTATGTTTTCATTTTGTTTCCTTGATAATAAGTGCACACTGCTTTTCTATGTCTGTACTTTGGGAAAAGTTAAACGTCATGGCGAAACTGCTTGACAAGTAGAAAAAAAATGGCCCCGTATCTGCATGTTAATCGGCAATTGTCGTCGAAATACGATAGTCTTGCGTGTGGAGAGAGTGAACAAAACATTTAGTTGATGGTATGCGCAAGAAACTCAGTGAGTGGTATTCTGGAGGCGCTGTGTAGAGTGCCTCGAGCGTGCAGCAGAGGCGAACGAGCGCATCAAGTCACGTCACACGTGAGACATAAGCGCAATTTGGCAGTTGTCTTAGAAAACAAAGCGCTTGGCTCTTAGATGGGTGTGTGCGCCCATCTCAGATGTGATAAGGTGTAGAACGCAAGGCGACGGGTGAGCGCCACCACAGTTTCGTTTTAGCAAAGCGTTGGAAACACTAGCCTTGCTGTGTAAGCGTTGCATGGTCAGTGCACCGTGATGAACGCTATGGCCCTTAAAATTACTCTTGTGTGGCTTTTATAGTAAGAGACGCACATGCCGAATATATACGTGTTGTTATGGTGCCCCAGACATGCGCAATAATTACTTTTTAATTGACAATTGCACAAACATGAACGCTCAACCTTGGGTAACATAGGTGGGCGCTGTGGATGGGGTCGGCCGTTTCAAGTACCCTATGCCGTTAAGAGTGGACAAACAGAGAATTGTACAGACAGACAGACAGACAGACAGACAGACAGACAGACAGACAGACAGACAGACCAAAATTTTTCCGTCGAACTTCCCCAAGAAAGACTATCGTCTTTAAAACAGTTACAACTGACTCGCACTAACCGTGTTGCTGGGGCAAGCCGAGCGTTCGTTGCACGAAGAGAGAGATAGCGGAGTTGGAAACATGGGTGCGTGGGGGTTATCGCCTGAGGCATGTCCACTCCTTCTTTGCCGTTACTCGCTCACTCAGGGGATTCCGGCAGCTTCCGGAATACACTGCAGATAAAAAGACGGGACCATGTTGGAGGGCGAACGAGCGTTGGCTGATGGATGCCCCCTTCGGCGGGAAGCCCAGTCACGTACCCGTAAACGGAGTGGCGTTGCAGATGAAGACAGCCGGAATAACACGATGGCCGACGAAGCTTGTCCCTCAAGAGCAAGCGATGGCTTCGGAGAGCGCCTTGATATGGCCAGAAGAAAACTGCACGTTTCTGTTTAGGCTGTCCAACGCTTTCAGGTTATGACCAGTTTTTTTTAATTTACTTTTTTAATGTGGAGCACTTAAGTGACCTGGCTTGCCATCTGTCCGTACATCTCATGTAGTGTTATTCCGCTCCCAGTAGAGCCATCACTACAGACCATACCAAGGTCAGTAGTGCTGAAACCTGGACTAAAATAACGGGAGATGTTATACAATAATACATTTAGCAGAAGTAACAAAGAAGTAGTCGCTTAAATAGCTGAAAGTCACTAAAACGTTTCGCAACCAGAGGGTTGACTCCAGCGGAGCTCGTGAGGAAGCACCACAGTCTCGCCGAGTAAATATTTTCCCCTTCACCTTGCACCACCTCTTCGTCAGCGCTGAGTTGCTACTTGAATTCATCTGGTGAAGAAAACGCCTGACAGAATGCGCTGCAGATGGCAGTGCTCTCGAAAGCCGCAAAGCTGTATTCACACGACAGGCGAAATTGCGATTCGAGCCCAGATAAATGCGTACTACGCCACCATACTGTCGCGAGAGCAAGGTTTCGCGGAGAATCTTGTTCTTTTACGGCTTACAAACGGAGCACCCCCGTTCGGGATTAGAAGGGGATAGCTTACTCGGAAAAGCGTCTAGCAAGAGGCAGGTCCGGCGCCACCGTCTGAGTCTAAGCCATTGTTAACAGGCACGCGTGTCATTGAGAATGACATGGGGACGCGACCACTTAGCCTGACCGAGACATAGTGGCGGCAGGTAAACGACCATATTCTCCCGCGCTGTTGTTAGGATGTCGGGGCGCCTCATTGTCGCAGGTACACCTGGTAAGCGCACAAAGCCCAATGGTGTACCCATCGCTCTTAAGGACGCTTCTAGGAAGCAACAGTTAATGAAAGATCTGACGGGGCCCGAGCGTGGGAACGGCCGCCGACGGTAGTCGGCCGAAGGAGACAGCACGAGTAAGGTTGGGCAGCACGGCCTGGCATGGGAGAGAGTGTCACGTGCGCAGGACCTTTCCCTTTGCGTGTTTCATTTGGTAAGGAGGTTTTTACAATTGTAGTGCCTTTTATGAAAGTGTTTCTGTGATTGGTTGTGATGCTGCGAGTCCCAACATGTGATTGGTTGTTGTGAAGACTCTTTGTTCGATCAAGGGTTAAAAGAGGATGTTTGAACTTGAAAAGTGAGCGGAGTCGGGGTAAACAGCGGATCTCACCACCGGAGACCAGGCCATGCAGGCCGAGAGGTATGCCACCATTTTCTATGTTTTGTCTTTGTGACCCAGTGCATTTTGTAAATGGAAGTTGTGTTAGCTAAATAAACCCCCAATGAGTGCTCCCCGAAATCATCGTGTTGACGTCTCATCGATTGCCTCCGCGGAGTTTCACCCACACTTATTCGTCTCCCTGGTCGTCCGATGCGCCTAACTTTGAACAACCCCGACGTTTCGCTACAAAGTGGTGGAGGTTGCTCGGTAACGATAGTCCCGCTCCGAAATTATGCCCCGAGTCAACAACAAATATCAGGAACCTACCTCTGACTGCTCTACTATGACGGAACACCCTACCTTCTTCTCTGCTATGTCTAACCCCCAAGCTAAACCATTCAATAGACCACCAGTCTTTAGAGGCGCGCCGGAGGAATCTATTTCCGAGTGGCTACTTTGCTACGAACATGTAGCGTCGCTTAATAATTGGGACCAAGCCACGAAGGTGAAGTTTCTATATCTGGCTTTAGACGGAGATGCGAAAAAGTGGCACAATACTCAAATTCTAACCGGTGCCCCTAATACATGGGAAGAATGGGCGACGCTACTAAAAACGTCCTTTACGAGTCGCCACTCAGTCGAGATCGCCTATTTGCGGCTACAAAACCGCACTCAATTGCCGTCCGAAACCCCCGAGCAGTACTACTATGACGTCGTACTACTATGACGTCGCTGTGTGCAAGAGTGAACCCGTCTATGACGGAAGATGATCGGTTGCGGCGCCTTATACGCGGTTTTACGTCCGGATGTTCTGGAGAAAATGATAATCGCAAACCGGAGAGCTGCACAGCATTCCTCCAAATTTTGCAACGCATAAATCTGGCAGCTTTGATGAGCCGTGTGTCGGGGCTACAACCGATTGGCATCCAGTATTTCACCGGATCGCAGTCGTGGATGCAAAACATCGCGCATCCCGTAGGGTTCGCACCCGCCGCAGCGACAGGGCACCCTCCTTCTACGTGTGTCGCCACTTGCGCCGCGGCCGAATTGCGTTGCCCGCGGGAGGCTGCCGACCGCGAGAGAGACCTGAAAACGATTGCGGACTCGGTTGCCTTGCTCTCTGACCGGCTAAAAGGCATCGAAGACGAGGTGCGTCGCCCCCCAATGCCTTGGCCTCAGAGAACTTCCGTGCCAATGACGGGCGTCCCCGATGCCAGATTTGCCGCCGCATAGGTCACATAGCACAACAGTGCTGGCAGCGGTTCCGAGATGACAGGAACGATGAGGCTGAGCTTCAAGGCAATCAGAATGTGCAGCCTAATCCTTCGGGAAACGAGAACGGCCGGGCCTACACTCTAAAAAGTAAAGGAGGAAAAGGGGGGTCGAGGTTACTCCTTTAGAGGAGTAACTGACTTGCCACACCCATTGCACCATTTCGGGAGTAACTGCGACGGGAGGAACCGTTACTCCCCATTTTCAGTTGCTCTTTCAGAGAGTAACTGACTGGAGCAACTGATGCTCTGTCACTACTCCCATGGGAGCAATGGTTACTCTTGCTCAATACTCCTCAAAGGTGTAACGGATAGTCTTATTTGATACTCCCACAGGAGTGACGGTTACTCTTTCCCAATACTCCTGAAAGGAGGAACAGATAGTCTTCTTTAATACTCTCAGGGGAGCAACAGTTCTCTTTGCAATTACACCGCATGAGAGCATCCATTGCTCCCTTCCTAAACTCCTCAAGGAGGAACGGATGCTCTTGGTCAATGCTCCTATGGGAGTGACACTCTTTCCAATGGAGGAACAGATAGTCCTTATCAATACTCCCAGGGGAGTGATGGTTACTCTTTAGAAGGAGCAATGGATACTCTCTGTCAATGCTCCTATGGGAGTGACGCTTAGTCCTTCCGTATGCCCCTGATGGAGTAACAGATAGTCTTATCAATACTCCCCGGGAGCGATGGTTATTCTTACAAGGAGTAATATGCTCTGTGAATACTCTCAGAGGAGTAACACTTGCTCTCTCTGAGTGCTCTTAATTGGAGCAATTGTTACTCTTTCCCATGAGTCCCGCAGGGAAGAATGGATATTCCACGCCAATGAGAGCGATGGTTACTCTTTCACAACGTTCCTCATCAGAGTCGCAATGCAGTTGCTCATGATCGATGTCTCTCAATGTAGTTCATTACTTGTGCGAGTGCTCTTTAAGAAACCAGCCGTCAAGCTCTCCCAGCGGCAAATGAAAAAAAGTTTTCAAGAACATGATTTTCATTAGGTTGCGCCATGTCTGGCACAGAGGCTCCAGGAGAGATAAGAAATCCACATCTATTCGTTCAAAAAACTTTGTTCATTAATGGCTCAGGGTGGTCAGTGTTACGCTGACTAGTGGTGTTGGCCGTAGGCCACTCTTCACTTTAAGAGCGCGGGATAGAACGTCAAACGTTCGTTGAGCTTTTTTATCAAAAACTATATTGGTAGCCCAGTATAGTGCCATCTGGGTGGAAATTGCTGCCAAGAGGCTCTTCTCTGCAATTTCGATGTCCTCCAGCCTCACAGCAAATGCATCAGATGTCAACACATTTCCCATGAATGTGACTGTGGGCACGTAGTGCGTCTTTGTGGGGTCCTACAAAAATAAAAAAGCACACTTCAACAAAAAACTTGTTGCTTCATTACTACAACAGCTCCTTTATGTAGGAACAGATAAAACGTAATGTTTTACGGCACACTGACAAATAAATGAAACTGAAATTAATTTGCAAAGCATGCTTCCAAACTAGAAGGAACATTCTTAATAATTCATAAAGCATTCGCACTAAGGCTACAGGCTTATCCACAGTTTAGTGACTGGTCTTGTTTACACACAACCCAATAATTCGTTCTGAAAAAAAAAAGAAAAAGGTGTGATTCCACGTAAGATTGAACAAACCATGGCTGGTCGACCTCTTAAATTTTTTTCAGAATTTTATATTGTTGTTTGATCAGTGGAAAGAAGAGATCCGCAATTGGTTTTGCTGTAAAAAAAATTGTTCGAAGCACAGTAAATTAATAATGACGGAGAGGTGGGGTGCCACGCTTACTTGCTCTGCTGCTTTTTTCGAATTTGGCAATCAGTTACGCAAAATATAACAAAGCTACATGACTCCAATTTGTTTGGCTATATATAGGGGGTACTGGCACATACAATCATATTTAGATTGTCTTTTAGAACTGCATTATCGAACTGCATTAGAACTCCATTTAGAACTGCATTATCGATGAAAATGTTATTGTAAGAGATTCCATTGAAGGCATAAAAAAATTGAGCAGGCATGGCATGCTAGCTTGACAACAGAAACAACCCACAAGTAAACTGAGTGCGATAAGACCATGCAGTTTCTGGCCTAGGTGCCCTTAATTTGCAAAAACCTTGCACAAAAAACACTTTAGAACTATGTGAGCTAACACATGGCAGTGAATTGAAAAAAAAGATTGACTATATATATCAAGAACTACAAAATTATGCCTAAAAAGGAATATGCCATCAACAAAGCTAATAGTAAAGAAAAAAAGAGTTCATTATTGGCTGCCTACCCTGGAGTCTGCACAAGCGTATGTAAACCTATAAGGGGAGCCTATTTATGAAAAAAAATTAATCAAAATTAAAAATGGGCAGAAGTGCATAAAGCATGCATTCTCAAATCATGACAGGGAATCAGCCACTGTTCCTCAAATGAAAAGTATGCAAACCTCTACGTACCACCAGATCAACAAGTAATCTGGGCTTAGAGCCTAACAGGGAAACTTAATAAAAATTAGAGAAATACTGAACAAAAATTGGAAAACTGACTAAAATTCGTGATTATAATCAGAAGATGTGACTGTTCTGATAAACAGTTGATTTCCCATATTTTTGAACAGTTTGCCTGTATTTTCATGAATTGTCAACCCGTGGCGTCTGTGTGCGAGTGGAAACCATGCCATCACATTCGCCGAGAAACATGCAGGGCGCACGAGTTCCTGTCCTCTTCTCTCACTCTTTCCCAAAAGCACTGATGCTTTGCCTAGCTACTTGGCCTCGGCGGGGAGAACTGTTTGCAACCGCTGCTGTTCATACCGGTTCTAGGAACCGCAGGGGGAGATGAGCGAGTAGAGGGCCCGCATTGTTAGTGTGCCCATCTCGGGTGGGTATGACGTCACGAAACATCACCTCCTGTAGTGAACGGCGTGGCTGCTGGATGCGGTAGTAGTTTGTTAAAAACGCATTAAATTCATTATTTCCCTGTAGTTTCTGCCTGGAATGAAGGTTGTCCCGATCACTTTGAGGACCCCACTTCCAATTTGATTGAATATCTTGGTGGCCAAAAATTTGTTCAGTATCCCTTTAAGGACCATGTACCATACCATGAAACAGGAAATGGTTGGTAAAACATTAAGCTATTAGAAAACACCAGATTGGGTGAGACAGTCGGGTACTGCAGGTTGAAAGAAATAAACTTGGTGCGGCCATACAAAGAGTAAAACAAACAACTGGGGGCAAGAGAAGCAGAATGAATGCAAAAAAAAAAAGAGGAAAAGCCGAGAAGGCAGGGAATCACCTAGAGCGACAGAATTAGGGAGCTCACAGGGATGAAACTGAATCGGCTTGCTCAAGAAAGGGTAAATTGGAGATAATTTTAGAGCGGTCTTCATTCTGCAGAAGACACAAAAATAGGCTGGGGATGACGACGGTGGCACAGATGCCGTGCTTACATAGCATTACACAGGTTCTAAGATCTATGCTTATGGTGACACGAATAAAAACCATATCATGGCTCGCGATACACAACATCACATCACTGAATGCATCCTTAAGCCAGTTCGGGCTGCATAAAAATCAACGTGCCCACTCTGGTCAGCTTGGAGTGCCAGTTCATGGCATTTCAAACAGTGGAGATACCGATTCATTGAATCCTATAAAAACAATGCAAAGAGTGGCTGACAGTGATGTAGCCTCCGAGCGGGCTACATTATGGCGGGCTTCTACTGTACTGGGTAACCTATGCATAAATGGTACGTGAAAGTCGTCTTGGACATGGCTGGTTGAAAGGCTTTTCAACAATTCACTTGCAAAAGATATAGCAAACATTTATCACAGATGGCAACTTCACAACTGCAGTTCACAGGGAAAGTAATATACAAACTATGAATTATACTCACAAATTTGCAGATGAAAGCATCCATTCTTTCCTTCACCATTGCCGGAAGGACACAAATAGCAGCAGTGAGCATCACCTCTGAAAAAACCGTGAGTTGCACTGTTTCAAAAAGTACTTAAATGCAAAAGCTACAAGCTGGATTCAAACTGCCATTTTAGCAACTCACTAGAAACATAGAGGCTGTAATGGTGTACATGACTGACTATCTTTTATGGGGGTAGTCATGGTAACTACACTCAAACTTAGGAAGTATGCAGGGTCACCCAGCCAAGCGAAATTCACAGTCACGTGCACCACAGACCAGCTGGATACCTAATGTGAAGTGAGAAGGAGTAGACGTGCTTACTTACATCTACATTACTACACAACTAGTTTGTGTATTGCTATGGTGTTTAAGCAGCAGAACCTAATTCCCATTGGGGATAGCACTGCAAGACATAATATAACAAAATTTTTATCGTACCTTAGAAGATGCAGTTTACATCTTCGTGCTTTCAGATGTGAAAAAAATTTTGGCACGAATTTTAATCCTTGACATTGCCAAATGTAGAATGCACAGAAATAATTGAAAACTCAAGAAAAGTATTGGAAAACACAGTGGCACCCATCTTGCCTGCTACGACCCCTTTAAAAAGACTAAAGAAATCACTTTGAACTGTATGTAAGAATGTTAAATTACCTTTTTTTATTATTGGAGGTAGGCATTTTGTGAAATGGGAGTATTGAATTCATTCATGCAAAAATCCCATTGCAGTTTAGAAATTTTCAAAAACCGACCTCTAGTAATATTTGAGAAGAAATGAAATTCACCCACATTCAGCCGCGATACTAAAACACGGAAGAGCGTCACTGCCCTACTTCGTCAAGAATAAGTGAGCATCATTATATCGACCACCAACCAACTTCGTTGTGTGGGCGTGCAGGCTGTGCTTGCAATTAAACGCACATGGCACACAACAAATACAGAACTTTGCCTCTTCTGTATCTTTGTTTCCAACATTCTGGTCTTTTGCTTGTGCTCATCTGTGCTTCAGTTTTGGTTCCATCATTGAACAAAACTTATTTTCTTAAATTTTATTTATTGGTTTGAGCACAGAATGAACTGTATTTCAACCTAGCTTTAGCTGAGAAGTTCAAGCAGTGGTGAATGTATTGCACAAATAGAGGCAGTTTAAGATCTTCAGCAGCTGAGATATTTAAGCAATTTTTATTGCTTCTGTACATGAGCTCTTGAAATAAATTGATCTCTGTAATAGCTACCTGTAATCACGTCGTTGGCACTTAATGCCAGTTTCTAGGAGTGTGACATTGCATTTTCAAAACAAGTGCATATAGTGATAGACTAATCGAACGCATGCTCTGAGTCAACCAATGTAGAACTGTGCAAACAAATCTTGCCTAATACATTCAATTTTACAGCACCCAATTTGCTTGACGTAAAATCGGAAAGAATGGCGCTACTGGAAGCTAGATACAAAGAAGGTGGTAATGTTAGCGTAGAAATGTTTGAAATTACCCTCGGATCATCTTCAGAGGCATCGACAAGAACAGCATCGAGTCTTCCAGAAAGTTTTGCATGTGACTTTTCTGTCTGGCTATTTTTACTATTTTCCTGAAGCAGGCCCCAAGAATTCTTCCAGTTTCTCCATTATGGGCACTTTGGTAAGCAACCTGAATTCCAGCTGCACCTATAAAATTTTCATAAGGCATTTTAATGACGGTAAACCCTATAGACTTACTTGCATCTGCGGTACAAACATTGCACAAGGTCACAGCACTGCAAAACGTGTAGTCAGGTTCACGATTACAGTAATATGAATAAAAATGCTGAAGATGATGTTAATCAGTTTTATGGGCTCTTGCAATGTGGCAAGACGGTTACTGTTACAAAAACAAAAATGGACAACCACACATTTGTAGCACCAAGCTACAAAAAAACTTTCATGGATTCCTCAACATTTCCATGGACAGAACAAAGCTTTCATCCTAAAAGATACACGAGGATTTCGGTTGAGCTTCGTGCTACAAATGCATAATATCTTTCCCTTTTAAGGAGTTGCAGAAGTGCTCAGATACGTGTGCAGTTAAAAAATATTAGGAAATGAGACTGTGCACCAGGTTATGAAAAAGGCTTTGAAGCATCATTTTCATACCTTGCAACAGTTTTCTGAAATGGGACATACTTTCTAAGTTTTGGATTTGCAGTGCCATCCACAGCACCATGGTGCTATGGATGTGAGATAAACTGCTAGCGAATGCATTTGAGCTGAGTATATTTATGGTTCCTTGGAACATACCAGACATTTGTTATTAGTGTGCTCAACTAACCTTGTTACTGTCTAAATTTTCTTTCTTTCTGCCGGTCTTCTTAATACCAGCTTTTTGTTAATTTTTCAAAAAGACAAACAAAGCCACTTTCAAATACAGTTGAACCCCTTTATAAGAAATTTGTACTGAGGAGCAACTCTTGTCTTTTTATGCGGTGTTTCTTATAAGCATGGGTATCACTTATGCATTTTCTTATCAACACCTATTTCAATGTAGACACACTGCTGTCTCTTATACCAATTTCTATTTTAAATCAGTGTCTTTTATAAAAAGGTTCGACCTACTCCTACCAAGCACAAAAGGGCAATTTTGAAATAAAATGCGGAGGTTACTATCTGCCAGTTTCACAAGTAAAGTACATAGCAGGACATAATCTTCGTAAGTCCTGCCAAGGAATTCGATGCATTGAAGCAGCAAGTGACGAAATAAGCTGTTTAGCAAACAGATTACTCATTCCTGCCGCTTGGTCAATATAGCTATTGAAAATCTAGATGTTAGTAGCTTGTCGCTATGATGTAATATGAGTGACTATAGCCAAAAGTGCAGAGACAAAGGGATGTACATCAGTGACGCACCACCAGTTGTGTCATAAAACAAGTATACTATAAAATTTTAATATAAGCAAGGACAACTGCAGACTTACTGCAAAACCTTCAAAAATACTTTATGCTGCTCTGTACAGCAAGCCAAATTAACATAAATTATCAAAGCATGCACCTTGCCAATTTTGGCACACATTCGCTTTCCCCTGAATGGGTGTGCTGCATGCACTTTAGTTGTTCTTTTACAGCCTCAAAATGAATCACATAATGCCAATAAAATAGCATAAATTTACCATGTTTCTGTGGATGATGCCACTCTAACCTTCCACAGTTTAATTTGAATTTCCATTTGTCAACTAGATTGTGGCTGAGTGTGGCAATGCATGTACTAGAGAATAGCTTTAAGATGAGCTGGCACAGGAGCCATTTTTTTAGACAACTGCTTTCAAAGTCACTATTGCAGGGCATTCGGCCATCTCCTACAAACCACAATGACACAAAACAATGCCAACAGTGATATGTTGTAGCTACCAAACATTGGCAAATAAGGCGACAATCTCGCAAAGGTATCGTGAAGTAGTGATCACTTTGGCTGCCGTAGCACTAGACTTTCTACGGTATTACACCAGGCACTCGAACAACTGACTGATTGTCATGAGTAAATGCACCAGGCAATGTTGCAAGTTTTATTTGACCCTTTTACTGTCACTAATGTACCAGTAAGTTCATCTTGCATTCACAAATTAGTGCTGAAGCACTAAATTGGCCTATTTGGCATAATCCTAGTGGTTCCACGATTTCTTGAATCAATATACAAGACTATCAACAAAAGCACATAGATACTTCTTAGCATGGTTTCCATTATGTTGCCATGGCATGATGAACGTTATTTATAATTTTCCCCCGACATATATTTGACGTTTACTTGAGTTTCCCTCAACATATGTTTGAACACATAACCATAGGCCTGCACATGGAAAGCGGGTCACAGGGGCCAGCCTAGCTCACCTAGTCACCTAAGGGAAGGGGGAGCAAAAAATCTTCCCCATACGTAGACTTAGTAGGGTTGAGGGCCACTGCAACGAACCTTTGGCCCCCTTTATGGGGAACCCTGTAAACGCCTATGCATTCACGTTTCAGTCAACAAAAATGTTATTAGTAAATGACAAATGTGGATTCTGGAACGTGACAACTAAAATAACTATATTGCTGGAAATGCAAATTACCCCAAACTAAAACGCGACAGGCGACTGAAAAATTCTCCAAACAAATCGGCAGAAAAAGAAGCCCGAATCCTCCTGTTATAAGCAGAACTGGCAACTCTAGATTACAAATCCAAGAGTTGCTCTGCTATCTGCCAAAGGTTTGCAGTTGTTGCTTCGTCTTTTATATTCTCTTTGTGCGACTTCTATATTGCGTCAAGTTCAGAGGCACTCTCCATTGCTTCTTTGATGAACTGAAATATTACTCAAACACTGCTTTCACTCGCTTCATGCTATCAGTAGTAGAAAGGATGTTGTATCCCCTTTCTGCCCCATCTTGACGTCACAACAAGCGATTTCTGTGTTTCGAGCTTCCCTGATATTCCCTAAACAAGCAGACTCTCGGGTTGTGTGTTGGACAGAACCACGCAACAGTAAAAGCAATAAGTGTAAGCAATGAAATAAACCATACAGCTCAGCAATGCTAAATTATTTTCATTTTTCCTGTTTTTTCACATCTTAGGTGTACTTTTTACACTTTAATCAAAAATGTACATTAGGGTTTTACTGCATTCTTGTTCAAGCCATTGTACATATGCATCATGTTAGCATAAAGTGAACAATTCAAACAGTCAGTAAATAACATTTCAATAGTTTATATCAAATAAACTGCAGAATAAAAATTTTGAAAAGCTTGATGAACTAATAAAATACTTAGAACAACTGTACAACAAATAATTGCAAAACAAACATCTCAAGAATGGATGGATGTGGCCGAAACAGCAGAGCATGCTATTTCCCTGGGCACTTTTTAGCCACTTTCGATTCATGAATGCACACTGAAAAACTTACGATGGAGCCGATTAAAAGAGCAGGGTACTTCTTAATGATGTCATCAACAGATGGGCTGTCTTGGGACACCCACTCCCTTCTGCTTGCCAAAGTTCTGCTCATACAGTCCTCAATATAGGCCATGTCGGGCCTGGCCTTTGCAACTTCTTTCGTCATTGCCAAAACGTGACCAGCAATGGTCTCGGCATCTTCTGCGTCAGCCAAGACAGCTGCCTGAAAGCACAGATAAATTTTGTTGGCCAGATGGCAAAGACAAACCTGATGTCTGCAGGGCTGTGCAAAATTTGAAATACGTACACTAGGCCTCTCAGTGCGCCGAGGAGCAGTGCACTCGTCCTCTGTAGGCTTCTTCTTCCGCGGAATTCTTTCTGTGTTCTCCTTTGTTAATGCCTTCATTTTCTTCCTTTCATATTTGGCTTTAAATCTTAGAGCTTCTCGCCATGAATCCTGTAAAGCACGAGAGAGTTACTAAATATGTTATTTAAATAGGTAACTGCAATCATGTGATCATGGATCGCCTCACACACAAAAGTATGACTGGCAACAAGTACAAGGAATGAGTGCCACTGCAGCAGCTGTCATCACAGTTTGGTTGAGTGAGATCACATAATAAAAGTATTTCGGAAAGTTGTTATTGATTCATCCCTTTTCTTTTGAAAATAAACATTGCTCTAATCAATAACTTATAACAGAAAATATGAAAAAAGAAATTTACCTCCCCGGCACTTCTGTTCTGCTTTTGTTTTTATTTTTTCTGACCCCACAAGGGTACTTATTGAGCTTAAAGGGAAACTACACTGAATGTTCTGCTTGTAACTTCATTACTGCAGTTTAAGTGATTAATAATGAGAATAGATGGTGATGATGCCAAGAAAAGTATAGATGATGGTATTAAAAGTAATTGTAATGTAAATGTGACAAAAGAAAAGTGGACGAAAAGATACCTTGCCACTGGCAGGTACCGGCCCAAAGGCCTTTGAATAATGCGTCCGATGCTCTACCACTGAGCCACAGTGGTGGTCATCCCCCCATCCACCTTATGGGTATACTATATGTGTATTTAAACGTGGGAGGGTCAGTCAGTGTTGCCCATTGCCACTACAATGAGTGTGGAACACTCTTCGATCCGTGCCGGTGGCAAGTTATTTTTTCGTTCACTTTTATTAACATTTACATTACAGTTACTTCTGATAGCATTCCCTATACTTTCCTTGGCGTTGTTGTCTGTTAGTTCTTGGAATAATCTGTTTACAAAAAAAATGAGCCCTTAAGTTTACACTTCTTTCCTTCATTTCTGCAGTTTGTAGCTTTGTGTCTGGACATCCCAAAATTGAATCATTAATGCTCAAATGCATTGTATAAATAATGCTAGCATCACTGAATTAGAACATTTTATGTCAGTTCAAAATGCTCCCCTAAATACCAACAAGCAACCAGTGTCCGAGAAAGAGAGAGTGCGAGATAATGTGCATTTAAGCCATGGTGTTGTTCTCAGTTATAAAAACTGGGCCCCATGTGTGATAAACAATGAAACGATGCCAGTGCTAAATATGTGCCCCCTTCCCCCCAGAAAAATAAAAAGAGCAATCCTGGCCGAAGCAACAACTACCACATTGAGAGCAGCGTGACAAGACAGCGTGGGGAGGTGACAAAAAATAGTCCTTGCCAGATTTCAGTTGGTGTATTGTGCACGCGGGCACTGCATGACATCTTGTGATGTTGACAATACTCGCTTTTCTTTCGAAACATCACATGGAGCTCTGTCTCTGTCATATTAGTGGTGATGTTGCGAGTTGATGCAAACTCAGATGCGCACTCTTGCTTACTTTGAAATTAAATTAAAATATTTTAACGGCAACATTTCTCGCTAATAATCACTAAGAAGTGCTCACGCATGCAGGACTATCGCACACATGCACCTGAGTTTCAAAATTTGGTCTCGGGGGTATTTTAGGCGCATAATTATAACTTCCAACACTATGTCTGCTCTGAAATCGGATTCTAGTGCACAAAATATTTTCAAATAGCTTATGCCAGAACATGATTATTGTGTTAGAGCATATTTAAGGGAGACGTGGCAATGGGAATCGTAATTTGGTCAAAATGTTCAGTTTTTCAATTATTCTTTTCTGCAATCCTGAGACCATGTGTCACATCATAGTGTGATTTTAGACCCAAATAAGCAGTAAAAGTTGAAAACAAGCATTTCACTAGTGGGATGTCGTCAAAAAAAGCTATGTGAAAATTGGGCATAGCAAGATGCAAATTTGAAGCTCTCCCTTGGCACAGTGCCACCATATTGGCATCATAAAGAGGACAAATTGGAGCTCTAGATAGCCACAAAGATGCATTTCTCCAATGAAAAATAAAGCCAGTTTCCTTCAGAGTTCCATTCTATCAACTTCTAGCTCCAAAATCTTTGGGCTCCATTTTCTCAGCTTTCAATTTTTTGAGCAGTTGCTGTCAGTCATCCCTATGCCATTTCACAACAAATTAAGCTATAGCCATTCCGTTTTTTGCACTTAGATTCTCAAACATGGGTGAGTGCGGTAAAGCTGTCCATATTTGTGTACACATCATACGGACTTTTCTAATTGGCTTTTATAAAAGTTGTTGGTAACAATATGTCTGGGACATTAAAAAAATTGTGTGCTTATTTAAATATTAAAAATAAACCAATAGCATTATGGCACAAATGAAGCCTTGTGAATATCCTTATGCAAAAATTTTGACA
>WOVY01001997.1:0-219291 GCA_013436015.1 Rhipicephalus annulatus | reverse complement strand
ATCCATACTTTGTCGTCCACATTGTATATGACGGGTCTGTGCCGGAGGTTGTAATACTTGGCATCGTCGTGTTGCTGTTTGGTGATTCGCAACCTGGCAAGTTGTCTGGCTTCTTCTGCTAGCTGGGTAAACTCTTCGGCGTCTGTCTCATTGCCATCATTTTCATGAGGAAGCTTTGCGTCTAACGTTGTTGTAACCTCGCGTCCGTAAAGGAGACTGAAAGGTGTCTTCCGAGTGGTCTCTTGTCGAGCCGTGTTGTACGTGAACGTGACGTAGGGCAAAATGATGTCCAAGTTCTTGTGCTCTACATCTACGTACATGCTTATCATGTCAGCCAGGGTCTGTTGAGGCGTTCGGTGAGCCCGTTGGTCTGGGGATGATACGCCGTTGTCTTCCTGTGAGCTGTACCACTTAGTCGGAAAATGGTGTCCAAAAGCTTGGCCATGAACGCAGTACCTCTGTCGGTGATGACTATTGCGGGAGCACCGTGTCTTAAGACGATGGCTTCGATGAAAAATTGCACCGCCTCAGCTGCCGTTGCCCGTGGCAGAGCGCCTGTCTCCGCGTATCGGGTCAGGTAATCCGTGGCGACGATTACCCACCTGTTTCCAGTGGCAGACTTTCGGAAGGGGCCCAGAAAATCCATGCCAATTTGTGCAAACGGTGTCGCCGGCACTCGAACAGGCTGCAGCAGGCCAGCTGGTTTGATGGATGGTGGCTTGCGGCGCTGGCAATCTAGACATGCCTGCACGTAAGTTTTGACAACTTCGGCAAGTCTTGGCCAGTAATAGTTCTGCCTTATCCTCGCGTAACCCAAGTGACCAGTGGTAGGTTCGTCGTGACAGGCTTGCAGTACCTCACGGCGAAGCGAAGAAGGAACGACGAGCAAGTAGCTGCTGCCGGTGGGTGAAAAGTTCCTCTTATAAAGAACGTCATTTCGCAAGGAGTACGACGGCAGCCCTCTCGCAAATAACTTCGGAACGCTATTCACTCGCCCTTGTAGGTAATCTATAAGTAGTAGCAGCTCAGCATCGCCACGCTGCTGTTGAGAAAAGGTAGCAGTGTCCGGAATTCCGAGAAAGGCCGTGTCGTCATCGTCGTTGTCCGGAGATGCCGTCTCAACAGGAGACCGAGAAAGACAGTCGGCATCGGGTGTGTCGTTTTCCCGACTTGTAGGCAACAGTGAATTCAAATTCTTGGAGCCGAAGACTCCATCGTGCAGGGCGGCCAGACGGATCTTTCAAGTTGACTAACCAACAGAAAGAGTGGTGATCGCTGATAACGGTGAATGGGCGGCCGTACAAATAAAGACGAAACTTCAGGACTGCCCATACCATTGCAAGACATTCTTTTTCCGTCGTAGTGTAATTAGCTTCAGCTCGGGACAGCGTCCTGCTGGCGTAGGCGATCACGTTTTCGTTGTTGTCCTTCGACTGTACGAGCACTGCTCCAAGATCCACATTACTAGCGTCTGTATGAAGTATTGTCGGCGCGTCTTCATTGAAGTGGGCCAGCACGGGGGGTGTTTGCATTCGCTGACGAAGCTCGTGAAATGCCTGCTGTTGGTCTTCGCCCCATCTGAAGGGGGTATCTTCCCGAGTAAGCTGTTTCAATGGCCATGCGATGCGCGAAAAATTAGCAATAAACCGCCGGTAATAGGCACAGAGTCCTAAAAAACGTCGCACTAATTTTTTGTCTGATGGCATCGGGAAGTTTGCCACGGCGGCAATTTTATCCGGGTCGGGTCGGATCCCTTGGCTGCTCACGACGTGACCGAGGAATCGAAGTTCGTGGAAGCCGAAGTGGCACTTTTCGGGTTTTAGATTAAGACCGGCCAAGTGTATTGCTTCAAAAACTGCTTCGAGCCTTCGTAAGTGTTCCTCGAAAGTCGCCGAAAAGACAATCACGTCATCGAGGTGCACCAAGCAGGTTTGCCACTTAAGTCTCGACAAAACCGTGTCCATGAGACGCTGGAATGTTGCTGGCGCCGAACATAAACCAAAAGGAAGAACCTGAAATTCATGAAGTCTGTCGGGCGTAACAAAGGCGGTCTTCTCACGATCTCTCTCATCCACTTCAATTTGCCAGTAGCTGCTTTTTAAGTCCATAGACGAAAAGTAGCGTGCGTTTCGTAGTCTATCCAATGAATCATCAATCCGCGGCAGAGGGTAGACGTCCTTCTTTGTGATCTGATTAAGCTTACGATAGTCGACGCAGAAACGCAAGCTACCGTCCTTCTTTTTGACGAGTACTACAGGTGATGCCTAAGGACTGTTAGACGGCCGAATAACACCATCTTTTAGCATCGTTTTCACCTGTTTTTGAATTGCCTCACGCTCCTTCGGGGCGACTCGATAAGGATTTTGCCGGATGGGTCTGGCATCGGAATCCGTGATGATGCGGTGTTTCGTCAGTACCGTTTGACCAACTCTTGATGTGGATGAGAAGCAGCCGTGGAACTTGTTGATCAGCGTGAGAAGGCGGTCTCGCTCAATAGGAGATAACATTGGACCAACGTCTACATGTGTCGGTGTAGCGATAGTAGACGCTGCTGCTTCCTCCACTAAATGACAATCTTCTGTTTGCGAGAGTTCATCAAAATAGGCAATAGCCGTGCCTTTAACTATGTGTCGGCGTTCTCTGCTGAAATTTGTCAATAGCAGTTCAGCACATCCGTTAATAACAGTGATGACAGCCCTGGCAACAGAAATGCTGCTAGTGAATGCGAGCTCCTTGATGTGTTCAGCGATGCCAGTACCATTTTGTAATTTGTCACAGTGCACGGATACGAGAGAACAACTTCGTGGCGGCAGTATGACGTCGTCATCGGCAATACGGAAGCGAGGTGGCTGGTGTTCCTTATCTGCAGCAGTCTCCGAGCTTACAGTGAACGTTACGCTTCTGTCACGGATGTCAATCACAGCCCCGTATTCGCGCAAGAAATCCATTCCCAATATGAGCTGTTTACAGCACTCGTGGAGAATGACGAGGGTGGCGACAAAGGTGGAACCAGCAATGAAGAGTCGGGCCGTGCACTTTCCAACCGGTGTCATCAACTGACCTCCTGCAGTTCTTATATTGGGTCCCTGCCATGGCATTTTCACCTTCCTTAGTCTTTCGGCTAGCTGTAGGCTTATTATAGAAAACTGGGAGCCAGTGTCCACAAGTGTCGTCGCTTGGTGGCCGTCAAGGTGAACGACGAGGTCAGCGCTGATAACGTCGGTTACGTCGGCAGTTGTCTCATCGAATTAGTCGTTGCTGTCGTCTTCTTCGGTTTTGATGGCTTCGAGCTGTCACTTGTCTGCAATGGGGGCTGTTCGGAATTTCGAATATTGGCAACCCCACCCCCCGAGGTCGCTGCGTCTAGTTTCCCCGTCGCGGGCTAGGGGACCTGCCCCTGATGACGTCGGCAAAACTGCGACGATTAGGTGAACTGGGCCGCGCAGGAGATGGAGAAAGTGATCTGGGCATTACTGGATTCTGCGGCGGTGTGTTCACAAGGGCGTAGCTGTACATGCGTTGATCGTCGTACGCAATGTAATCAGGGTAGCGAGGAAACCTCATGTACTGATCGTCGCGATAACGGCAAACTCTGTAGACGTGCCCAGCTTCGCCACAATGAAAGCATACCGGTAGACGGTCAGCGGTACGCCACAAATCGGTTTTCCGACGCTGGTAGGTAAGTGGAGACTCACTATTGGGCCACGTTGTGGGGCTACGTTGTGGGGCATGTTGGTTATACGACATTCGTCTTGTCGAAGGAATCGGTGAGGTTGCGAAAGTGGTCGGTGCTGACAGTGGCTGTGTTTGCAGGGTTGGTGGTGGTCCAGTCATTGGGGTCTGCTGTGCTGAAGGAGCGACGACGGGGCGTCGGACGGCATCAGCATAAGTAAAATGTCGTCGCACACCATTATAGCCGGACGAAGAGAGAGCCTGGCGGAGCTCATCCCGGACAACATCAGCGGCAAAAGACAATGCCGGCGTCGGTTCAGTTGCTGGAATTAAACCAAGCTGCCGAAGCTCCTCCCTCAAAATCTCCCGGATGACTTCCCGCAGAGGCCTGTCGTTGTCGCAGAGGCTCGCCGCAGTCGTAACAGGGCTACTCGCTCGAAGGTTGACCGGGTTCTGCAGGCGGTACCATTGCTGTAGGGCCCGTTCAATAGCTGTGGCTTCTTTCGTGAACTCCGCTACTGTTGTTGGCGGATTTCTCACAAGCCCAGCAAACAGTTGCTCCTTCGCGCCTCACATTAGATACCGCAGCTTCCTCTCTTCCGGCATCTCGGGATCCGCCCTGCCGAAAAGACGGGTCATGTCCTCGGGGAACATAGCGACGCTCTCGTTAGGCTTTTGGATTCGAGCTTCCAAGAGACGTTGCGCATTCTCCTTTCTGTCAAGACTACTAAAGGTGTCAATAAGCTGGTTGCGGAAGTCATCCCACGTAGCCATGCTTCTTTCCCTGTTGATGTACCACGTCTGGGCGTTGTCTTTCAGGTAGAAGTACACATTCGCGAGCTTGTCTTCTGGGGTGGCCCACTGGTTGTACTTCGCGCAGCGTTCGAATTGGTCCTGCCAGTCTTGTGCATCTTCATAAATCTCACCATGAAAGCAGTCAGGAATCATGGGATTCTGAAGTGTCATGTGCGATTTAGCTGCAGTGGCCATAGTGGTTGAAGGAGGCAAGCGATTGCAGGCAGTTTCTGGAAAGGGATGGAGCTCGGGAGCTAGACCTCGCAGACGGCGGCTGGAACGGTGGACTGGTGTGTCGACGGGTGGTAGTGATTCCGGGCTTGAATGTCGGGTCCGCGAAGAGTTGCCAAGCATGAAGACGTACCCAGCACTTCCACCAGTGCGACGACGCGAGATTGACGAGCACACAAAGCGCCTCAAACAAATACGATTTATCGATCGCAGGAAACAGACTGCAATGACTTCTTCGTCTTTCGCCCTCGGCCAAAGACACTCGCGCTGCTTCGTTGTCCTCACCACTGGCACATACGCGCGTCAATATATATCACCTTCAAACCGTTTTGAACCTGAAAGACTACGTGCACTTTTAACAGCCACACGTGGACCATGGATCATCACCGGAGATTTCAACGCTCACCACCCATTATGGGGAAGTCAGAAGACAGACAGTCGCAGAAGGCAAGTATTGTCCTTTGCTCTGGAGCAGCAGCTGCTTTGTGTAAACGACGGAAGCCCAACGTTTCTACGGGGAACGACATACAGCAGCTGCCTTGATTTGACATTTGTGTCACGAAGCCTAAATGGAAAGGTCAAGTGGTTCACCGACTATGAAACTCATGGAAGCGACCACATACCAACTTATTTGAAGATCAAGGGCCTGGAAAAATCGCCAAACTACGACACTTCGACTCGCATCGACTGGACAAAGTTCAGGTTACTGACGGAAAAGAGGTGTCAAGAAAATAAAGCGCCTCCTCTTGACACCCTCGAGGATATGATTAGAGGTGCTACTCAAAAAACGACCTATCATATTCAACATACTTCAGAAAATTGTCAACATCAAGCGGAATCGGAACGGCTCACAACGATCCGTCGTCGCGCAGAAAGAAGGTATAGGTGCACTAAGTCCATTCACGACTTGAGGGAGGCAAGGCGTCTAGAGAAAAAAAAATTCAGCGGCGAATCATTTCACTTCAATCCTTTCACTGGAAATATCTGTGCAAATCTTTGGATCCACACAAGCATTTGACGCAGACATGGAGGATTGTCCGTGGCCTACGAACATCGCCACATCAACATCGCCCCTTCAAGTGTCTTTTCTCCACCAAGGCCGCACCAAAATTTAATTAGCAGAAGATTTCTGCATGAAAGTTGCCGGTCATGTGTCCGCGTGCACCGCGCGCGCCACCTAGAAAACGCTCCAGTTTTCAGAGATTCAAGAATGGACACCTTTTTCTCTCTAGAGGAACTACAAGCGGCCTTGACGGCATGCAAACGATCTTCATCGCCTGGTACGGATGGGATCACGTACATGGCTCTTTGCAATCTCGGAGAAGCAGCTCGACGGGCCCTTCTATCCGTGTACAACGACTCGTGGAGCAGCGAATTTATCCCTCATTCATGGAAATCCAGCCGCCTCGTCCCTGTGCTTAAACCAGGTAAATCTCCTCTGCACTTGACCTCTTATCGCCCCATCGCGCTTACCAGCTGTTTCGGGAAAGTGATGGAGAGGTTGATTTTGACTCGCCTAGAGTGGTACTTGGAGCACCATGAGGTATACCCTCATGCTATGACGGGCTTTCGGCGTGGACGGTCCGCAATTGATAACGTTATAGACCTGGTCTCATCTGTTCAGCATCAAAAAAGACTGAAACGTTTATCTGCGGCGTTGTTAGACGTGAAAGGTGCATACGATAACGTATCACAGAAAGCCATTTTGGATGTCATGGAAAATGTTGGCGAAGGATCAAAATGTGGGCCAGTTGGTAATTCATTTTCTTCGTTCAGCGAACTGGGAGCGCAGAGAAAACACAAAGGACGAAGCGAGGAACCACACAACACGAGCGCTCGTGTTGTGTGGTTCCTCGCTTCGTCCTTTGTGTTTTCTCTGCGCTCCCAGTTCGCTGAACGAAGAAAAGGAAAATGTTGGATTAGGGGGTCGGGTTTACCAATGGATCCACAGCTATCTGAAAGGCAGAATTTTCTCTGTACAGATGGAGAATGGCACAACAACGCACCATTGCAACCGTCGTGGTGTGCCGCAAGGCGGTGTTCTTAGCCCCACACTTTTCAATCTAGCGCTACTCGGCCTGGTTGACGCACTTCCAGAATCTGTCCATGTATCATTATATGCAGATGACATCTGCATCTGGGTGTCAGGCGTAACACGCCTTCATTTGCGTGCCCGGCTTCAGAGAGAGGCTACAATAGCGACAAAATACCTGGAAGAACGGGGACTAGAGCTGTCGTCAGAGAAATGCTCGCTTATAGCATTCACACATAAGGCTATGAGCCCATATATTATTAAAATCAATTGACACACGATCAACTACGTGAAGACCCACCGATTCCTCGAAGTCATAGTTGATCGCGACCTCTCCTGGAGCCCTCACATCGCCCACATGAAAACTAAACTCACCATGATCATCCACGTACTGAGGTTTCTTGCTGGAAAAACGTGGGGTGCATCGGAACGAGCAATGATCCAACTCTACACTGCTCTGTTCCTCGGTTATATGTGATACAGCTTACCCGTGCTTTGTGGGATCCGAAGAACAAACTTGCGCGTCCACCAGTAGATCCAAGCCCAAGCCCTGAAAATATGCCTTGGTCTCCCGAGATGCGCGTCTACAGCAGCGACAGTCATCATAGCGCGTGATTATCCAGTCAACGCATACATCCGCGTAGACGCTTTGAGAATGCACATAAGACATTTCGCTCGGCTTCCATCTCATCACCTCGCCTCACTTCGAACTTCTAGGCCCCACTCAGCGTTCAGCACAACTGTAGCTCAGCATTGCGCAGTGCTTCCATTGCACTTCACGCATGCAGCACAGTCGCCGATACCATTATGGTGCCTACACCCACTCAAAGCCCTTCTTACAATTCCTGGCATCCAAAATAAAAAAAAGTCGTCGCATCTAGCCCTGAAACAGACCACATTACTTTTTCTGCAAGAGAAGCACAACGGACGCCTTCACATTTACACGGATGGCTCGGTGTCTTCAGTAAGCTCTGCAGGGGTGGTGGTTATTCCCGCGAGGCACATAACAATTAAATTCATGACATCGCATTTGACGTCGTCAACAGCTGCAAAACTTGCGGCCATACGTGCAGCTCTGGAGTTTATAGTGAAAGAACCTTCGGGAATTTGGTCTATCTTCTCGGACTCGAAGGCATCTCTTCAATGTTTTATGTCACCCTTTCGCCATGGACCTAATGAACAGTTAGTAGCTGAAATAACACTTCTTCATCACCAAGCAATCGAAAAACAGCACAGCATAATGTATCAGTGGATACCAGGTCATTGCGGTATATATGGCAATGACCGCGCAGATGAGGCCGCTAGATCTGCACACGATGGTACCCAATACACAGCCATCCCTTTCTCAAGAACCGACGCAGCTACAAGACTTCGTTCGCTTGCACGTGATCTCACACTGGTACAGTGGAACTCAACAGACTTCACAAACGCACGCCTGCATAACTTGGATCCCAATCTACAGCTTCGTCTTCCCCCAAGGATATCTCGAGCTGAGGAGACTCTTCTATGCCGCCTGTGGCTTGAAGTGGCCTTCACGAACGCATACTCTTATCTCATTGGGATGGCCAGCTCTCCTACATGCACTTACTGTAGTTGCGAAGAAACCATCGCGCACCTTCTGTGTGAGTGCACCCATTTCAATGCGCAAAGACAAGAACTCACTGCAGCTCTGGATAGACTAGACGATCGGCCTTTGTCGGAACAAAGGATTCTGGGTCATTGGCCGAGCCCCTCCTCAGCCCAGAAGGCTTTGAAAGCTTTGCTGCGCTTTTTGCGGACAACTGGCCTCAGAGTCAGACTTCAGTGTCTTATGCTTTTTGATGTTGCCTTTCCTCTGTCGCAATTTTTTTTTGCAATTTCTCTTTCTCTTCGCAACATTTCTTTTTAACATCTTTCATTCCCCTCACCCCTTTCCCCAGCACAGGGTAGCCAGCCGGTCTAAGAACTGGCTAACCTCCCTGTCTTTCCGCTTAAACTTTCTTCCTCCTCCTCCTCCTCCTCCTCCTCCAATGTCATCGGCGAAGCGCGGGTTACTAAGATACTCTCCATTAACTCTTATCCCTAACTGCTCCCATTCTAGGCTTCTGAAAACCTACTGTAAGCACGCAGTAAATAGCATTGGGGAGATTGTGTCCCCCTGCCTTACGCCCTTCTAGATTGGTATTTTGTTGCTCTCTTTATGAAGCATTATGGTAGCAGTTGATCCCCTGTAGATTTCTTCCAGAATGTTTATATATACTTCATCTACGCCCTGATTCCGCAGTGTCCGCATGAAGGCTGATATTTCTACTGAATCAAACGCCTTCTCGTAATCTATGAAGGTTATGTATAGTAGTTGGTTATACTCTGAGCATTTCTGTATTAGCTGAGTGATAGTATGATTGTGGTCAATAGTTGAGTAGCCTGTTCGACATCCTGCTTGTTCCTTTGGTTGATTGAATTCTAATGTTTTTTTTACTCTATTAGCAATTACCTTTGTAAATAGCTTGTATACTACAGAGAGCAAGATAATCGGCCTGTAATTCTTCAAGTCCTTGTCATCTTCTTTCTTATGTATTAAGATGATGTTAGCGTTCTTACAAGACTCTGGTACTCCTCTTCTTGTCAGGAGACACCTCGAAAACAGGGTGGCTAGTTTTTCTAACACAATCTGTCCTCCATCTTTCAGCAGATCTGATGTTACCTGATCCTCACCAGCAGCTTTGCCTCTTGGCATGCTCTCCAAAGCTTTTCTGACTTCTTCTATCATTACTGGTGGGGTGTCATCTGGGTTACTGCTAGTTCTTATAGTACTAAGATTGTGGTTGTCTCGGCTACTGTACAGATCTCTGTAAAACTCCTCCGCTATTTTAACTATCCTATCCATATTGGTAGTTATTTTGCCTTGTTTGTCCCTTAGTGCATACATCCGACTTTTGCCTATTCCAAGTTTACTCTTCACTGCTTTGACGTTTCATCCGTTTTTTAGAGCGTGTTCAATTCTCTCCATGTTACACCTTCTTACATCGCATACCTTACGTCTATTAATCAACTTCGAAAGCTCTGCTAGTTCTATTTTGTCTGTTGTACTTGACACTTTCATGATTTGACGCTTCTTAATTAGGTTCTTTGTTTCCCGGGAAAGCTTGCCAGTGTCCTGTCTAACTACCCTGCCTCCAACTTCCACTGCACACTCCGTAATGATACTCGTCAGATTATCATTCATTGTATCTACGCTAAGGTTGGTTTCCTCACTAAGAGCCGAGTACCTGTTCTGCAGCGGCACTCCTGTACTTTCCCTCTTATTGCTAGCTCATTGATTGGCTTCTTGCGTATCAGTTTCTGTCGTTCCTTCTTCAAGTCTAGGCGAATTCGAGACCGTACCATTCTATGGTCACTGCATCGTACCTTGCCAACCACTTCCACATCCTGCACAATTCCTGGGTGTGCACTCTTTATAAAGTCTATTTCGTTCTTATTTTCGCCATTAGGGCTCCTCCATGTCCACTTGCGGTTTTCTCGTTTTCGGTAGAAGGTGTTCAAGATGCGTAAATTATTGCGTTCTGCGAATTCTACTAGTAGCTTCCCTACCTTTGCATTAAAGTTTCCCATCACTATAGTATACTGTGTTTTTACCTCACTCATTGCCGATTCCACGTCTTCATAGAAGGTTTCAACTGAAGCGTCATCATGGCTGGATGTAGGCGCGTAAGCCTGTACTACTTTCATCTTGTATCTTTTATTCAGTATAACTACGATACCTACCACCCTTTCATTAATGCTATAGTATTCCTCTATGTTGCCAGCTATGTTTCTGTGAATTAAGAACCCCACTCC
Organism: Rhipicephalus annulatus; assembly: GCA_013436015.1. Lineage (NCBI taxonomy): Eukaryota > Metazoa > Arthropoda > Arachnida > Ixodida > Ixodidae > Rhipicephalus > Rhipicephalus annulatus. The sequence continues at coordinate 208,745 of WOVY01001997.1, read as the reverse complement.
CAGTTTTCTTCTGTCTGCGAAGCCCCGATAGCAAAGGACGTGCCCATTCTGTAGCACCGTATAGGCCTCATCTGTCCTCCTAACCTCACTGAGCCTTATTATATCCCATTTAACACCCTCTAGCTCCTCGAATAGTACAGCTAGACTTCCCTCACTAGATAAGGTTCTAGCGTTAAACGTTGCCAAGTTTAGGTTCCAATGGCGGCCTGTCCGGATCCAGAGATTCTTAGCACCCTCTGCTGCGTTGCAGATCTGACCACCGCCGTGGTCAGTTGCTTCGCAGCTGCTGGGGACTGAGGGCCGTGAGTTATTCGATGTATGCATGGGGGAGGTAGTGGCCAGATACTGCATCAGGGTGGCCAATCCTTATCTGGTGAGGGAGTGCATTCCCCGCGGTGGTTACCGGTGAGGCCGCACCCCAGGCCTCTTAATGCAGTTCCATCAACACGCGGATTTTTTTTAATCCGGTTGGGAACTGCGCGGCACCGGGATTTGAACCACGGACGGAATATATATATATATATATATATATATATATATATATATATATATATATATATATATATATATATATATTATGAGACCACGTCTGGTACGGCAGCAACCAGGTTATCTTTCTAATCCAGACGCACGAGCCATAGAGACAGCCCGCGTGACATACGATGATGATCACTACAATGGTTTGGTCATACAGATGAAGATGAAGTACATAGTCAGTGGTCAAACTATTTTCCCTCCTTCGCGAAAGAGGGCAGCAAGTTAGAAAAGGTTGGGACGCCGAATATATCGTTTCAGTCGAGAGACGTGGGCGATCTCGGTGAGGCGGCGACGGTGATCAGGAGCTGCGTTGACAGGAGCAACGCGATAGTTGACTTCAGATGTTCGTTCCAGGACGGTGTATGGGCCGAAATATCGGTGAAGGAAATTTTCGCAGAGCCCAGGTACGTGGACAGGTGCCCACAAAAGGACTTCGTCGCCTGGGCGGAACACAACAACTCGACGCTTCGCATCATTGTCAATTTTTCTCTTGTCCTGAATGGTAGCAGTGTTGGCGCGGGCGATTTCACGGCAGCGGGCGACGCGAGCGGCGAACTCTTCCGGGAGATGAAGATGGATTGGAAGAAGTGGACAAAAAGGTGGTGTCCAGAACAAAAGTCGGTACACGGCCATACACGAGAGAAAAAAAACCCACACCTAAATGAACTGCACGAAGCCATGACAAGTGCATGCAGTAAAGCAGCTTCTTTTTTCCGCACTAAAGAGGTGTGTGAATTTATAAGAACATATATGGTGAAAAAAACAAACATTCGAGTTTCGCTCGACGCGATAGCTTGTGAACCACGAAGCCGTGATTTGCATGATTTTCCGTGACGCTGGTGTTCGCGGGAAAGCGCGGGCTTCCAAACGTGCAGCCTTCTCGACATCCATGGTGGGATCGCAAACCTTTATTTGTGATGTGCCATCTCTCCTTCTCGTCACCCTTACTTCCCTCCTTTTACTATTGACCAGAGATCGGCAACCTGCGGCCCTGAAGGCAATATGCAGCGGCTACCGGCACGACATCAACATCCCTCCTCGTTCCCTCATCAATTCCTGTTAGAAGACCGACAAAGCAGTTTCGAATAAAAATGGAAAATGAAGCAATCAACCCGATTTTTGTCTATTTCACAAACATTCAAAAGAGCATGCAATGAACGAATCGATGGAACTTTTATTTAAAAAAGAAAGGATGGCTTACAGTCGCAGTTTGGGAATATGCAAGGAAGGGAGTATTAGGTGCACATCTTCAGCACATTAAGATAACTCCAGTTTTAGTTCACCTGTTACAGTACACGTTGTAAAAATCGATTTCTGCTAGACAACTCAAAACAGGCCACTTACACTAGCACAGGTGGCTAGTGCTTTTTGACCTTCGTCATTACACTGTAGCACAACGCCTGAACTTCATATGTCGTGGCGTAGCAGGTATTGAATGTGCACTTGCCCTCACGAGAAAGCTGAGCCAAACCAAGTGTGGCCTGCTCGGCATAATTCTTGACAATGTGGGCATCGAGGGGAAGTGTTTCCATAGTATAACTGTGATTTAAGCGCAATAATAAACACCAAAACACAGGACAAGCGCTTGTCCAGCTACGTATGTCCAGTGTTCCTTTTCTTCATGTGCTACAGTTATACAGTTATACAATGCATATCCAACTAGCCCAACTTTTGATTATGAAATGTTTCCGATTGCCTGCCTGCCTCCAAATAATTTGTCAAGTACATATGGTGTATTGGCTGCAATGGCCATGACCTTGTTCAGAAATATCTCTTGCTGGCGAGTAAGTGTGCGGTTGGCACTTGCAACGCGCTAAATTGCACACGAAAAAAATGCACGCGCAGGCCATTTTAAGAGTAAATGGGCACTTTATTTTCAACGAAGGTGCTGGTGTAGCTTGTCAGAGTGTGATAGGTTGCTTTATTTACCGAACCTGTCACACAGAGCATTCGTTTACTGGTGGTTCTCAATTTTACATTAATATAATCCATAAATGCTCCGCTAGAAGAACCTGCACGCAACATTTTTAGATTGAGATTGAGGAGGTCAGCCTGGTTTGACAATGAACTGAGATGAGGGTTAATAAATCAATTGCCAAGCCCACCCGCTTGCACCGTGACCACATGAGTGGCTTCATTTTCGCCGCACATTCCAGTATAGCCTGGCGTCCACAAAATGTACGCATTGATTTCACAGTCCTTCTTATGTCGTTCTCCAATAAAAGCTGCCTTCCGACAGCTTAGTGGGCCCACCTACCCCATCACATGAGACCGCGGCTGCACAGCAGCCCTTAATCTGCATGCAAAAATAAAAGAAAAAAAGGTGAATTTTTAACTGTAAAAATAACGGTGCATCACTTGGAAACATGGCTTCGGACAAGAAAAGAGCAACACGAGAAATAAAGGATGAATAGATACATATCAGTAATATCTAGTGTTTACAAAGTTAAAGAGTAACTTGCTTGATTGACAACGAAACAAATCAAAATTAGTTGATGTATTGGGATATAGAAGAGAGAGCAAGGTATGGGAGAAGTGTTGAAGGAAAGAGTTTACACGCGCTGCTCGTAAAATCCGTGTCCCCTTTTTCTTGTCGCCTAACTCTGTTTTACTTTATTTTAGAGGCAAGCAATCTTTTCCTAAACACTTACTAAGTTCCCTTCAATTTCATCTTTAAAACGCCCACTTATTCTATAGCGATACAGCTGATAAATGGTGGTCATGTGAGCATCAATAAACAAGTAAGCAGTTGTCCCAAAATGTACTTGGTAAGTAAACCGAATGCATTTTTTTTTCATTCGATGTATTTTTTCAGGCTAGAGACTATTGTCGTGCCACAGACAAGTACACAGTAACCTAAATATGACCAGAACAGTTAGGTGTTAATAAAGTTTTCAAGTGCATTGAGAGAAGGTGCTTGAGACGACCAACTATTCCTGTTATGCCAGCACACTTTTGCATAACTGCAATGACATGGTTATCCTAGGACATACTTGCACAAAATGCCATTCCTAAGTTCTTAAACTTATCAACGATTAAAATGCTCTGGCCATTTAAACCTCTGTATGCAGGAAGAGCAGTGGCAACTGTATTATTTGTCCTAAAAGTAAAAGTCCTTGTTTTTTTTCATTTTTTCTTGCTATTGGAGAATAATTATGGTGCTAGTTGTTTGTAATAGGTTATTGCAGATGCATGGGAGGTCACACACGTAGTGGCCATAAAAGAAAATGCTGGTCGTATCGGCATATTCAATGAACGTTTTTGGGACTATAATGATGTATAATAATGCGACAGCGTTAAAGTGCTCGTTTCACAATAATTCCGGCTCGGCGTCGGTGTCGGCTGCGTTGGTTGTGAGCGAAAAATCACCTTTTTTGCGTGACCGTGAAATCAAGAAAAATGCGAATAAAAGAAGTAAAAAAAAGTCTGCGTGGGTGTTCTAGCCTACAGGCACGCCCGGACTTGTGAATGCAGTAAAGATAACTTCCTCTGCTTGGAAACGCAATGAAAGTAACTTTCATGCTTCACAAACACACGCGTCTTGTATACAAGCTTCACAATGCAACATAAAATTTCACCGTAATAATGCGTGGCCCAAGTGCACATCGCCATCAGGCATCAGATTATCTGAATATGCATAATGACATCGTATTTTAAAGCCAGTCACCCATTACAAAACGCACACACGCTACTGCATGTACTTTAAGGCCACGTAGTGGGTGGATAATAAGCTCGAACAGATTTCGTACAGTAACTGTTTGAAGTACGCCCTAAGAACAGAATATCGTTATTGCATTCAACCCAATTTTTTAATGCGAAGATATTCTTAGCGAACTTCGGTGACTTTGAGGGTATCTATCTATCTATCTATCTATCTATCTATCTATCTATCTATCTATCTATCTATCTATCTATCTATCTATCTATCTATCTATCTATCTATCTATCTATCTATCTATCTATCTATCTGTCTGTCTGTCTGTCTGTCTGTCTGTCTGTCTGTCTGTCTATCTATCTATCTATCTATCTATCTATCTATCTATCTATCTATCTATCTATCTATCTATCTATCTATCTATCTATCTATCTATCTATCTATCTATCTATCTATCTATCTATCTATCTATCTATCTATCTATCTATCTAGCTGCCTTAGACTTTTAGCTCTACTGGCCGTTTCAATAGTGGTATCGATACCAAACTGGTATGGCATATCATGACTGTATGAAGAACATATTTGACTAGTCATAACATAATCACGACATGTATTTCATGAATGTTACGATTTACATATCATGGTCCTGCAGCTCTTGCGGTGGTCTCGTGCACATGGCATGTGTCAAAACTGGTATGGTATGACATGATTGTATGGCGAACACAAGCGACAGACCCGAACATCAAAATCATGACATGCGTGTCACGTTAACACATGACTACATGCTACGCTCATGATGCGCTCGTGGCCACTTCGCTAGCTTCACATGTACCAAACTCGGTATTACGTGACGCGAACGGACGACATAGGTAAATAACACATCCAAACATGATAATCACGACATGCGTGTCATGTAACAACATGACTACATGCCACACTCCTGATTCGCTCGCGGCCGTTTCGCTAGCTCCACATATGCCACATTTGGTATTACGTGAAACCATTGGATGACGAAGTTATATGACAGGTGCAACATGATAATCATGAGATGCGTGTCATCGGAGAACATGACTATATGCCACAGTCAAGGCGCAAATACATTTCGACGTGACGTGGTGTGCGTGCTCGCCGGCGTTCATTTTGTCGCATCACGCCGGCGTTGCCACTCCAGGCGCCGGTCCTGCCATATACTTGCAGGCGCGCGCCGCGCTACGTTGCATGGACTGATGCGCGTTTCAGCGCGTCCGGCGTCCCTTCGTCACGAAAAGAGGGAGACGCAGTGTTGTCTGGGTAACGCATCGGCGCGAAATGCAGCATGTCACGTTTAGCGCCGGTTGCCGTTGGGCCGCGCCGACGGACGCTGGTCACGCCTGGCGTCAGACTATGAAGTGCTCGCGTTTTGCCAACGTGGCGTCGCTGTGCCTAGCGTGCGCGCGCGCCAATGCTGCATTGTAGTATATTGGGCCCTTCATAATGCGCTCGCGACCGTTTCGCTAGCTCTACATATGCTAAATTCGGTATCACGCGACAAAAATAGGTGACGAAGGTAGCCCCGCCGCGGTGGTCTAGTGGCTAAGGTACTCGGCTGCTGACCGGCAGGGTGCGGGCTCGAATCCCGGCTGCGGCGGCTGCATTTCCGATGCAGGCGAAAATGTTGTAGGCCCGTGTGCTCAGATTTGGGTGCATGTTAAAGAACCCCAGGGGGTCTAAATTTCTGGAGCCCTCCACTACGGCGTCTCTCATAATCATATAGTGGTTTTGGGACGTTAAACCCCACATATCAATCAATCAAATAGATGACGAAGGTAAAAAGCACATCTAAATATGATAATAATGAGACGGAAGTCATGTACGGCATCATTTACGTCCCCCTCGCCACGTTGTGCTCATTTTGAAGTGACATAACATCTATTATTCGCGCTTCGCATATCATCAATTCTAACTGTACGTGGGATCTGTCAATTTTTACATGCGGAGCATGTTATACAAGGGGCTAGTCATGCGCCGTCGCCGTCTGTAGCCTCCTCTCCTCCTTCGCCAGCCATTTAGGTATCCATTCCTACTCTCAACACAGCGCGCGCTGCACTCGCTTCTCCCCTCCGCGAGCCGCGCGACCTTTAGTTTTACGTGCGCCAGCTGTATGCTAACGTGCGCATGCGCAGGCCAGGGCCGGCACTCGCTATATATAACCGAGTGTCGGAGCACGCCGCGCTTCGTCGGTTGGTTTGTGTGGTCGCTCCACGTTCGATGTCGCTGGTGAAAATGTATGCTAACGAATCGCGTGCCGCCTTGGAGAAGTACATCGACGTTGCCGTGGAAGAATACCTGAAAAAACGACCGCAATGATGACCCTTCGTGATAGTGGGCGACTTCAGCGTCAACGTCATCAAGGACGATTGGGTGGTCGACTACATGGAGTCGCGGCACTCGCTGAAACGAGCAACGCACGACGGCAAACATCATCCGACCACGGTTCGCGGGACTTGCATCAACCACGTCTTTGCAAATTTCAACCTTCGACCGCTGCAACCAGACCCACTCACCTTTCACTTTACGGACCCTAAAGCCATCTTGCTCAAAATACCCAAAGCGTCTCATCAATAAACATCGTATTTCGCAGCATACGTGCGTGCGTGTTCACTCGTGTTCACTCGTGTTCACTAGTGTTCATTCATAACACACACGCATGTTGCAAATTACAAAGCACATTTATCGCAGTTCAACATATATGCTCCGCATGCTAACCAGTGTTCCCACTCGGGAAACTGCGGTAATTTTTTGATACCCAATTTCGCTAATATGTTCCTGCTCTTTTTCGCTGCTGACAGCCTTTCTGATTGCGAGGCGCGGTGGGCTTCGGCAACCTCCTCTATGTTATTGTGAACATGTAGCTTCGGGAGTAGTTCCGTTCTTGCATGTTATGGAACGCCAAGTCCTGTTTGTACACTTTACTGATCGAGTTGTTAAGTTTGTTGCTCTTCGTCATGTACCGAGTGTGAACAGCCGCTACGTATGCAACATGGCTAATTACAAACGCCTGTGTTAGGCGCATGACGCTGATCTGCCCCATGTATTGGTGTCTGTTTGTAACCCTTCACACAAACCTCAAAGCATTGGGGATCTTGGATTGTAGCTTCTGGGCGGTTTTTCCATTGGTTTCCTCGGACTCAATGATCAGTCCGAGGACACGTATTGCTGAACTATGGGCATGATTTCGCGATCGGCCCTACTGACTAATATCTTCGTACATGCGACGACCTGTGCACGATTTTGGTGGCCTGCCCCTAAGCGTGGGTGTATATAGTAAGAGCTCTGATTTTTCTGGCGAACATCGAAGTCCCGTACCTTCTCGGTATCTTTCCATCGTAGCCACGGCTTCTTGAAGCCTCTGCTCTATGCAGTCGTCACTGCCATCGGCCATTCAGATAGTAATCTGTGTAGACGAAGCGATTAAAATTTCATCCAGTTCCTGTGGTAGACTTAGCATTATCAATGTAAAAAAAAGCATTGGTGAAATCAGGGAGCCCTCTGACGTTCCAGTTCTGCCTACGTCTTAAAGGTCTGATTTACCATCCCATATAGCGATCCTCATTTTCCCGCTGGACAGAAAGTATTTGACATATTTGTGCGCTCTCTCACCTATGTTTATACTAAAGATTCGAGGTAGAATCGCGGTATGCTCTGCGTTATCAAAAACTTTTTTGTGATCCAGCCCAATGACGGCCCGGGTGGATTTGGATTTATCATCGAGTACTTGGTGCTTAATTTGCAGCGTGGTGTCCTGTGTACACAAGCGCCATCTGAAGGCTAGCATTGTAACTGGGCCGTGAACATCCTCGTCTGTATGTGGTCACTTATGAAAAAAAGGCGTGTTCTGTTAGATTTCCTACGAACCTGTGATGGAGATGGGCCTGAGGATTGCTTTGTTGATTGATTTGCCCGGTTTAAAAATTAGAATTGTTGTGGCTTGTTTTCATGTCTCGGGTATCTCGCCGGTGATCCAGCACTCGTTTTTATACTCCATTATTAATTCTATAGAGTCGTCTTTCAGCTTTTGAAGCATACGGTTTGTCGCAACGTCTGGCTTCGGTGCCCGTTTAAGATTTAATTTATGAAATAGCGCTCTTATCTCCGCCGTGTTGAATTTCCTGTCAAGAGTTGGATTGGCGTACTTCGAGTAATCTGGGTGTCGCACGGGTGGGGTTTGTGCAACGTATAGAGCCTTCAGGTCCTCGATTAACTCGTCCTCGTTTCTCTTGTCATTGTGCATTAATTTGCGAATGGTGTGCCATTGTTACGGTTTGGTATTTGTGGGATCTAGAAGCAACCGAAGCAACTTCCATGTTTGGCAAAATGACAGCTGCCTGCCCATGTGTCTGCATATCTCTTCCCGTTGTTGTTCGTTTAGTTGCCTGCAGTAAGCCTTAATGTCCCTGTTTAGTTTCGTGGTCTTTTTTGAAACACTCTTTGGTGTCTCTGCTTCATCTATGTCTCTTGAAGTGATTCTGTCACGTGCTATGTGTGTATAAGCTTACTGTCTAGCCTATTGATAGGAATGCCCATCTGCACTTCCTGCGTGGCCTGCCGGGCGCTTCTTAGTATGTTTTCACACCAGCTCTTTATGTATGATGTGGGTGGGGAAGACGTCTGCCGTGTTATCTCTCTGAATTTGTCCCAGTCAACAAAGCGTTTCATTCGATTGTATGACCGACTTTCGTCGTTGCAGTTGATACGCTGTAGATTTCTTCCAGGACGCTTATACATGCTTCGTCGACGCCATGATTCCGCAGTGTCTGCATGGTTGCTGACATCTCTACTGAATTAAATGCCTTCTCGTAATCTATGAAGGCTATGTAGAGTGTTGTTGTTGTTGTTGTTGTTTTAGCTGTTTTGCTGTGGAGAGGTTGAGGAGCCTATTGCCTCGGCTACTCCATATCACAGAGTTCCGCAGCGAAAAATAAAATAATAATACAGAACGGTACCCAAAAATTAACAATACGGAAAAGGAAAAAAACACATAATAGCACACGGAAACCAGTTCAAATAACATGTCAATACACAGTTTTCTTCACGCAGTTCACACAGTCATAAACTACTTTCACGCACACCTTCCTACTCTAATGCCAGTATATACATGACCACACTTTACATGATACTCATTTCTGGCTATCAGTCATAGGCGCTTGTCCAGTCCGGTCTCCACTAAAAAGTCTGTCAGGAAGATTATTGCCTTTTTCTGAAGATGCATCTCAGGCCATGGTCCAAGTAGTTTCTTTATTGTGAGGGGCCGTCTGTCCAAACTTGCTAATTTGTTCTTTAATTTTTCTCTTTCTTTCGCGTATTTAATGCACTCCAAAAGAATATGGCGAACATTTTCTTCTGCATGACCACAATGGCATTCCGGTGAGTTGGATCTATGTATCTTGTGCAGGAAGCTGTTTATGTATGCTACTTCCAATCTAAGTCGGTGGATCAATGTCTCTAGGTGTCGTGGAAGGTCTGTCGCTATGGAAAATTTTCTGTGTGGATCAACTTCATAAAGTACCGTTTCCTTTGATTTAGGGCTCTCAAACCACTTATCCATCGAACAATGGTTAGCTCCTTGCGATATAAAATGTCGAATATCCGTCCCAGATATAGGTATTGTGCAATCCCGTCCTTCCTTCAATGCTTTCTTTGCGAGACTATCAGCATCTTCATTTCCCTTTATTCCAATGTGGCTGGGTATCCATTGGAATACGATGTTGTGACCCTGCGATGAGGCATATTCCACAGTTTGTGCGATACATTGTGGTATTTCACCATTTCTGTAAGGTGATCTCACATTTCTGATTAGCTGAAGAGCAGGTTTGCTATCAGTGCATATCACCCATTTTCGTGGATCTGGATTCTCGCAGATAAGCTTAACTGCTTCAAAGATAGCCACCAATTCTGCTGTCATCGATGAAGATTTGTGCGATAATTTGTACATCTTCTTTTCCTGAATTTCGGGTATAAAGACCGCACAGGCTGACGCTTCTTCTGTGCATGATCCATCTGTATATATCTTCGTTTTTTCATTATGCATTACATGAAGCTGATGAAGTACCAACTGTGCCGCTACTAGAGGTGCCATGCCTGCTTTCTTCTCTATGCCGTCTATTTCACGGATAACGTTGAGAAGTGGCAGCGTCCAAGGTGGTTTTGAAGGTTTCCATTGTTTAAATTCTGGTACTACTGCTTGAAATGATGATATAGTATCCTGTAGTCTCGTTGCCGTTCTTTGTGTTAGTGCACCAGATAAAAAATGACTTTCATGTTGCGTGAAAATTCTAAATAAATTTCGAGATGTTTCTTTAGTTCGCAGTACTGCCAAAGGTGGCTCTCGAGCCTCCGCATACACTAAATCACTGGAAGTTGACCGTGGTAAACCCAGACATACCCTCAAGCTCCTCTCCAATAACAAGGGAAGTCTCCTTTCGGTGGAGGCTGGGAGTCCGTGCAGCAAAGGCAGTGAGTAAGTTACGATGGGGCGTATCCAGGCAACATGTATGGCTAATAACGACTCTGTAGTACCACCCCATTTGGCCCCGCAGAGATGCCGGAGGATTCGAATGGCCTGATTCACTTTTTGTTTCAGGGACTGGACATGAGGCGACCATGTTAGTCTCCGGTCTAAAATTACTCCCAAGAATTTATGAGTTTTAACCATTTTAACAGGCTGATTTTGCAGAATAATCTGGAAATTTCCAGGTCTTTTTAATGTAAACGGAAGTATGGCTGTTTTGGCCAGACTCAGTGCCATACCTCTTTGTTTTAGAAAATGGTCTACATTATCCAATCCTTCTTGTAGAGTTTGTTGTATATTCAAAAACGATGGACCAGACGTCCATATACTTATATCATCAGCATATACTGAACATCTGATGTTGGGTGGAAGATTATACGGGAGCTGCGCCATGACTACATTAAAGAGAGTAGGGCTTAGTACGCTGCCCTGTGGCACTCCTTGGTTGACGACATGTTCTGACGTTGGGCCCTCCTGCGTAACTACAAAAATTTTCCGGTGCTTCAGGAAGTCAGCGATCCAACGCAGTATCTTGCCCTTGAATCCCTGTAACGCCAGGCCTTCCAGAACGTGAACGTGACTCACTGTGTCGTATGCTCGGTGGACATCAAGGAATACAGCGACAGTGATGTTTCCTTGCGTTCGTTGGTTTTCCACATCTGTGACCAAATCCAGGATGCAGTTCATTGTGCATCTACCTCTTCTGAAGCCGGCTATGCTTTCTGGTAGAAGTTTTTTCATGTCTTGCCACCATAAAATTCGTTCATTGATCATTTTTTCCATCACTTTTGAAAAACAACTTGTCAAACTAACCGGCCTAAACGAGTCCAACTGCATAGGGCTATGTAGAGTGGTTGCGTATTCTGAACATTTCTCTGTCATCTCAGTGACAGTATGAACGTGGATTATGGTTTAGTAGCCTGTACGACGTGCTGCTTGTTCATTTGGTTGGTTAAATTATAGTGTTGCCGTAATACTGTTAAAATATATTTATAATTAGCTTGTACACGTCGGAGAGCAAGCTGATCGGCCATTAATTCTTCAAGTCCGTGTCGTCCCTGTTATTAAGGATTAAAATGATGCTAGCATTCTTATAAAATTCTGGTACTCTACCCGTCAGGAGACACTTAAAAACAGGGTGGCCAGGCAGAAACATAGCATGTTTAGGTAGACTGCGGCGCAAGCACGTTGGGAATGCGTTGGCGATAAGTGCAGAGAAAGAACTGTATTCCTTATGAATAAAACAGAGATGTGAGTGCCCGACCTGTCTGTGTGTTTTTCTCATACAAATGTGGTCGTTATTTTAAGAGCGAAATAATTTAATTTTCAAAATTACCCCTACTTGCCTAACAGCGACTCTTACTAGAGTGGTTTCTAATGCGTTCGGAAATGCCCTACAGTTATCGCCATTATTAGCATTTTTCAGCATAACTCACTGCTTCATGATGTTCGTGTGTGTTGCACCACCTCACAACAAAACTCACTATTCTTTAGAGAATATATTTAATATAAGTGCACTCAAGAAGAGGTTGATTCACATGTGCGTCGCCTCCTATTCTTTCTATCTTACACGACAAGTCTTTCCGAAATCTCCCCATTCACAAAAAAGAAAAATAAAGATATAGATGGATATTCACAGCCTTGATTCAAGCACTGCGAATACTTACAGGCTCCCTTACTATGCATCCACTTAAGACGATTCGAAGGCGAAAGCCACCTCCGTTTTCTTCTTGATCAATGTACTGATTCTTGCCGTCACGCTTCGAAGACTTTTTGCACCTAAAGTCGTTTTGAACTGCCTCCGTGATTGTGCTACCTGTCAGTAACCCACAGGGTGATGTGATGACGCCAATTGACGTGACGTCACAGCGACGTCAGTACCACGTCCCAAGGTTTGGTGATCAGTGGCGTCCTCGTGGCGGCATGTGGTGAGGTCATCACATGATGATATTTTGCATTCTTCGCGCGTTTCATAAAAAATCTAAGGATTTCACTTTAATGTAGGAGTGCATGTGACAGAAGAGAGAAAGAAACGAGAAAAAAATAAACGCAGGGAGGTTAACCAGATGTTAGTATCCGGTATGCTACCCTACACTCGCGTTGGGGAATAGGGCGTTGAAAGAGAAAGGGAGAGTTAAAAAATAAATAAGAAAAAAACACCGACACACACGCACACACAAAATCAGTCCACACAGAGGCGTTCCGACAGGCCAGTGGTTCGCAAGAAGCCCAGTTGCGCTTGCACGGCTTTGTTCTGTGACGATGAGTCATGACGATGGCGCAGTATACTTTCTGGTGACAGCGGCTGGTCATCTAACCTGTTTAGTTTATTGGAAAGCTGTTGTCTTTCCAGGTTGTATTTCGGGCAGTCACACAGGATATGTCGAATGGTTTCTTCATCTCCGCAGTGTGCACAGTCGGCGGTGTCGGCCATACCTATGCGGAAGGCGTACGCACGGGTAAACGCGACTCCCAACCATAGTCTGCACAGAGTAGTAGCGTCGACGACTGCACAGAGTAGTAGCGTCGCCTCGTCAAATTTTTGTTGGAAGCTGTACTCAATGTTGCATCAAGGGATCGTAATCTTGCATGCGTAAAAGTAGGCTTATTATAAAGAGCCGTAGAGCGTTGGCGAGCGAGCATGCGGAGCCTCGTAGCAGCGCCCGTCCTTGAGAGAAGTATTGACTAGTTGCCTTCTGTATGGGCTGAACGGGAAGCTTGATCAGCTCATTCGTTACCGATAATTCCACAGTGGCTTGGCAACCACTGAAATACAACGTGGTGCCCTTTCTCTGTTATATGGTGTAGCATTTCTGCTGTTTCAAATACCAACTGCTTCTATCACATGCATAGTCACTTCTGTCAAATCTACGCCATGTGACAGAAGAGTTCACATGGTGTAAATATTCTGACAACCCGAATTTTCGTACGTAACAATGGTGTTTACAAAGACAATATTACAAATTTGAAAATTACGTCCAATTTATTGCACTCTAAATGCAACAGTAAAGTTGGAAAAAACATTAGCTGCGTAAGCACAAAGCCACGAGAAATATGTCGACTGCAGTGGCCGTTTATAATAAAAATTTCTTACTTCGTTATTTCTAATGTGTAGTTTTTGGTCCACGTCTCGCTTCTACCTATTGACCAAGAATGCCAACAATTATTGGGCTGTCTGAATACCGCCCAGGTATTATTGATCACCTGAATATCTCGGACAATGCACGCGCAGTTATGGCCTCAAACTTTCTGTTGTTTTTCAGGTATTTGAATGACGATTAAAGATTTATTGAAAACAAAACAAAACACAACTTTCACCTCTAAGAGATGCTACAGCTTTACCGTGATACTACAGTTTCAATGAAAGTCCTACCTCTCCGAATCTCCATGCAAGTATCACACAACATAACATCAGTTAAATGCGCTGGAATGTATATTTGTTTCCCGTGGCTACTAAATCCAAGGCAAATAATACGCTATCCAAGATTACGCCACATTGTTGCATTTGTAGCAAGCTACATATTTTTAAACATGACCAATATTTGAGACTGAGTCACAAAATTGACTTAATATTGAAGTATCTCAATCACTTTTGAAGTTTGCCTGTGTCCTCGTGCATTTTCAACACGCGACAGGTGATTCATTATTCCGTAGTTATCAATGCTGTTAATTACTAGCCCTCCTTTAACAAATGCTTTCATGAGGGTACCTAGCATAAAGTGTTAATTCATTTATTACTTATTTATTTACAGTATTTCTGCCCTCATATGAGAACTCGAAGGTCAATGCAAAAAAGTAAGTAGAATTTATATAAAATCAAGAATGTGGAACATCTAACAAATGTAGGGAAAGAGGGTCGCAGTTTTAAAAACAAGATACAACAACCAATAGTGTTCTTCACTTAGCTATGAAAGAAGTTATTCGCAATTAAATCTTTGTTTTATCGATGTTGGGCTAATATCGTGCCAAAATCGTCACGTCCGCCTTCCACGGCTGCTGACCAGAAGGTAGCGGGTACGATGGCTGCGAAATTCTAGAGGTTTATGTACTGTGCCATTTCGATGGACGTTAAAGAACACCAGACGGTAGGAATTTTCGGACCCCTCCGATATGTTGTCTTTCATAATAACATCTGGATCTTGCGACGTTAAAATTTATTATACATAATATTGTTATTATTTTTGTTAATATTATTAGTAGTAGTAATAAGATTATTATTATACTGGTATTATTATATGCCAAAGGTATTACAGCGATGTAGGGAACGTGAAGAAGCCCCTCACGTTAATTAACGCGATTTTTCGCACCAGTGCAGATGAAGGTAAAATGCGCGAGAGGCGAATAAAAATTGCGGTTACGTCAGTGAAAAATAAGAAAGGAAAAGCAAAAAAAGAAAGAAATGTCAAATCGAGCTTTTTTCGTACGTAAGCGACACGCTTCTTGAACTTGTTGGAAGTATTTTAGCGCTTTCAGAGTCCATAAATGTAAATTTTATTTCATGTACATCAGTCCATCTCTCCGCTCTTATGAGTTAACGTGCGCAACAACACAGTGGTATATAGGCTGTTAAAGATGGTAACGAGTGCAATCGCAAATGTAAGGGTATACTGCAGCAGTACCGAATATATATATATATATATATATATAATATATATATATATATATATATATATATATATATATATATATATATATATATATATATATATATATATATATATATATTCGGTACTGCTTTGATACTGCTATATATATATATATATATATATATACATATATATACATATATATATATATATATATATACATATTGTCACGAGGTTGTAACACACGCAGCACTTGGGAGGAAGCACGCAGGAGTCAGGGCGGTGTCAGGCGAACTGTTTATTGGGCGAACTTGTGCCCAGCAAAACAAGGCCAAACACAACTCACAGCAACAGCGGCGTGAACAGTCGTCGGCCGACGGAAAAAAAAAAAGACCCCCAGTGGCGCACTGCGCCGGCTTTTATACACGCGTCGTAACGCGTTCCAGAGTGGCATACAAGATAAACGCGGCCTGCGTTGCGCTTAACAGATACACGCGTCGTAACGCGTTCCAGAGTGGCATACAAGATAAACGCGGCCTGCGTTGCGCTTAACAGATACACGCGTCATAACGCGTTCCAGAGTGGCATACAAGATAAACGCGACCTGCGTTGCGCTTAACAGAAAGTGATAGCGGCTTTCTTTGTAAACCAAAAGAACCGCACGTGTCAATATATATACAGACACACACACATCTTGGGGTGCTGACACCTTCTGTAACGTTGTTTGCGCCGCGTGGCGCCAGTGTCTCGCACAGAAGCCGTACTTAGTTGGTCACAACTCATCATCATCATCATCATCATCATCAGCCTGACTACGTCCACCACTGCAGGACAAAGACCTCTCCCATGTTCCGCCAGTCGACTCGGCCCTGTGCTTGCTGCTGCCAATTTATACCCGCAAACTTCTTAATCTCATCTGCCCACCTAACCTTCTGTCTCCCCTAACCCGCTTGCCTTCTCTGCGAATCCAGTTACCCTTAATGACCGGCGGTTATCCTATCGGCGTGCTACATGCCCGGCCCATGCCCATTTAATCTTCTTGATTTCGACTATGATATCCTTAACCACCGTTTGTTCCCTAATCCACTCTGCTCTCTTCTTGTCTCTTAAGGTTACACCTACTATTTTTCTTTCCATTGCTCACTGCGCCGTCCTCAATTTAGGCTGAACCCTCTTTGTGAGTCTCCAAGTTTCTGCTCCATAGCTAAGTACCCGCAAGATACAGCTGTTTTATACCTTCCTCGAGAGGGATAATGGCAATCTACCTGTCATAATTTGAGAGTGCTTCCCAAAAGTGCTCCACCCCATTCTTATTCTTCTAGTTACTTCAATCTCGTCGTTCGGCTCAGCGGTTATTAGCTGCCCTAAGTATACATATGCTGTGTTGGGGGCTGGCTGGTCCCGACGAAGCAGAAGAAGAAGACGGCCGACGGAGACGTACGTGGCCGGCGGGGACGCCGACCAGCCCGGACACGCGGGTTGGCGCGAAGCGCTGAAGAGAAGAACAACAACCGCACTCCACGGTTACCCAACACACACTGCTTTTATTTACAGTCATTTTGAAATCCTGGATGCCAGAGCGGCGCCCCCTGGCATCCTCACATGTCATTCCGAAACCGAAACCGAATACCTAGAACACAACATCAACCCCTCCTCGAAAGAAGTACACCTGAAGTACATGCATGATCGATGTACGTTAGAACACATAAAAATTCCGAGCACGGCACACCGAACTCACCACTATAAGTCCTGAAAATGCGCTGAAAAAATGTACATAGGAAGTCCTGAAAATGCACTTAAATATTGTATACAGCTCAGTACAATATAGATTTGGATGCATTGGACCTTTGCACAGAACAATAAAGCTCACGAACAGTAATGAGCAAGAGTTCTACGTCACGTAGTCTTCGAACCGACGCGGCTTCTGCCACTTCCGCTTAGGGCAGGCCGTTTTGGGTGTAGAATCAGGTGTGTCTGCACCTTGGTCACTTCTGCTCTGATGTGACACATCAAGAGCAGTGGAATATTGTCAAGGCTCTGAACGAGCGTTAAAATTCGCGGTCTCATCAGAGCTCGCAGTATGAGCTTCGGAAGAATTTCGCGGATCGGAGTCTGGTTGAACGGTCTCAGCCGTATTTGAAGGTTGGAAGTGAACCGTATGACTTGGTTTACTTGAACCAGCGACACCGACTGGTAACTCCTCCTCCCCCTTTGAAGAAATGCCTGTAAATGGAGGCCACATGTAATAATCTGATGGATAGTTGAAAGGCGCGGATGGAACGTGATGGGGAAGACTTTTAGGTGTTGAAGGCGAATCCGTATGAAAAATAACAAGGCGCGAAGCATTACAGATGTTACCATCACTTAAGCGAAAAGAAGTGGGGTTAACCTGGCCCAAGACTTTGTAAGGACCGCGATACTTGGGGCACTTGCCTGGCACACGAACCTTGACTAGATCGCCAGTGCGAACTTTGGACTGCTGTGCACCTCGACGGGTGTCGACATACTTCTTCATTGCTTGTTGATGAGAAAAAACCCTGGTACGGATTTGATCAGGAGAAAAAACTGCTATGTTACGAGGCAAAGAGACTATGTCGAGAGCAACTCGCGGATGCCTACCGTGGAAAAGTTGAGCTGGAGACACTCCAGTGGTGCCTTGTGGTGTGAACCTGTACGAAGCTAAACATTCATTCAAGACTTGCTTGAGGGGACGGTGCTCTAATTGGGCGATCTGGATATGTTCCTTCAGAACGCGACTAAAGCGCTCGATTTGCCCATTTGATTGGGGATAGAAAACTGATGACCTTGTGCTGAATTCCTCGTTGTGAAAAAAAAGCTTCGAAATGTTGGGACTGAAACTGTGGACCATTGTCCGTAACTATGGCATCAGGAAAACCTTCCCGGCTGAAGTTTGAAGACAGAAACTCAATGATGACCTCAGAAGTTACCGTATGTGTGAAACAAAGCTCTGGCCATTTGGAATGGTAGTCGATGAGAAAAACGATGAACCGGGAATTTTGCGGAACATTATGCAAAGGACCGATGATGTCCATGCTGAGTTTCTGCCAAGGCCGATCTGGTCACTGGACTGGCTGCAACGGAGAAAATGCAGGCTTGGCAGACTTGTCAGCTGCCTGACATATATGGCAGTTGTAAACTGCATGCTCGACCTGCTTGTCTAAGGCTGGCCACCACTACCTGTCTCGGAGATTCTGTTTGGTGCGGACAATGCCTGGATGGGCCTCATGGGCAAGCTGTATTAGCTTGTTACGGAAAGAAGCAGGGGGAATCACGCGTTCATCGTGGAAAAGCAAGTCCTCGACACAAGACAGTTCCTGTCGGACTGCGAAGTAAGGCAAGAATTCAGAAGCAAGAGCACATTTGGAAGGCCATCCTTCACATAAATATTTGAGAACTTGAGACAAGGTGGAATCTGCAGCTGTAGCTGCCTGAAGCTCAGCTTTAGTAATGCAGGAAGTAACTAAAGAAACAACTTCCTCATCCCGCTCTTCAGTAACCGGTATCTGAAAATGAGGGCGCGACAGTGCATCAGCAACCACGTTATTAGAACCTTTACAATATTGAACACTGAAATTATAATACATGAGTTTGGCACACCAATGGGAAATGCGAATGGGGCGGCGGCCTTCGGATTCTGCAGAAAGAAGAGCAACTAGTGCTTGGTTTTCTGTACGTAATGTGAAGTGCCGGCCCCACAAGTAAACATGCCATTTCTCACAGACAAAAAAACACGCGAAAGCTTCACGCTCTCCTACTGAATATCTGCGTTCAGCAGGGATCAATGTACGAGATGCAAAAGCGATAGTGATCAGCTGATCACCTCTGAGTTGTTGAAACACTGCTCCCAGTCCGACATCGTTCGCATTCGTCGTGATGACGATGGGAAGCTTCTCATTGAAAATACTGACAGCGGGCTTTGAGGCCAGTATTAACTTAACTCGAATGAAGCTCTGCTCAGCTTCAGCTGACCAGTTAAAAGGCTGTGCTTGACGAAGTAGAGTACGCAGTGGTTCAACAACATCAGCATAGTCAGGAACAAACTTGGCGTAATAACCAACAAGAGCTAAAAAGATTGCAAGGTTTTGGCATCAGTAGGCCGTGGGGCATTGACAATGGCCTGAACTTTAAATTCAACAGGTGTCAAGCCGCGGGAACTGACATTATGTCCTAGAAATTGTAACTCATTCACAGAAAAAATGCACTTGTTATTAAGTTTCATACCGCATTCACTGATGCGGTTGAGAACAGTATGCAAGTTAGCATCGTGTTCTTCGCGAGTACGTTCCCACACCAAAATGTCATCCAAGTAACAAAGGGCGCCATTACAACCTTTAAGAATAATGGACATCGTTTTCTGAAATACTGCAGTGGCAGATGCAAGCCCGAAACACACGCGGCGAAACCGAAACAAGCCTTCGTGCGATACAAATGTGGTTAAGTCTCTACTGCACTCAGAAAGTTCGACTTGGTGATAAGTGGACGTGAGGTCCAGCTTGGAGAAATATACCACTCCGGAGAGCTCATGAAGCAGTTCTTCATTGTGAGGAAGTGGAAAACCGTCTACGACGATCGCCTTGTTCGGTTCTCGTAAGTCGACGCATAGTCGAAGGGATCCATCTTTTTTCTTGACGACGACCAGTGGAGAAACCCAGTCGGAAGCAGAGACAGGCTCGATGATTCCGCTGGCTTGAAGGCGAGACAGTTCGTCACCCCCGGAAAATCTTTTCAGGCCTGCGCCCAGCAATCTGACGTCATTTCCGGCCGGCCGACTCTCGGGGAAGCCGCAGTGGCAGCGAGCGCAGCGCGGGCGGCGGTGGTGACGGTTCGGCGGCGTGGTATTGACGGTGTTTCGCGTTTGTTGCTTTCCGTTGTTGTTTTGCAGCAATTTCGTTTCCGTACGTGATGCTGGAGTGATGCGACAATGCCGAATAAGTGTTGTGTACCCGGATGCACCGGCAACTACAAAACAGGAAAGAAGATACAAGTGTTTTCCTTCCCTAAAGACGCCGACGCTCTCGGGCGGCGGTGGTGACGGTTCGGCGGCGTGGTGTTGACGGTGTTTCGCGTTTGTAGCTTTCCGTTGTTGTTTTGCGGCAATTTCGTTTCCGTGCGTGATGCTGGAGTGATGCGACAATGCCGAATAAGTGTTGTGTACCCGGATGCACCGGCAACTACAAAACAGGAAAGAAGATACAAGTGTTTTCCTTCCCTAAAGACGCCGACGCTCTCGGGCGGCGGTGGTGACGGTTCGGCGGCGTGGTGTTGACTGTGTTTCGCGTTTGTTGCTTTCCGTTGTTGTTTTGCGGCAATTTCGTTTCCGTGCGTGATGCTGGAGTGATGCGACAATGCCGAATAAGTGTTGTGTACCCGGATGCACCGGCAACTACAAACAGGAAAGAAGATACAAGTGTTTTCCTTC
This sequence comes from Rhipicephalus annulatus, assembly GCA_013436015.1. Taxonomy (NCBI): domain Eukaryota; kingdom Metazoa; phylum Arthropoda; class Arachnida; order Ixodida; family Ixodidae; genus Rhipicephalus; species Rhipicephalus annulatus. Next base: position 187,980 of record WOVY01001997.1, on the reverse strand, counting down.
CCTAAAGACGCCGACGCTCTCGGGCGGCGGTGGTGACGGTTCGGCGGCGTGGTGTTGACTGTGTTTCGCGTTTGTTGCTTTCCGTTGTTGTTTTGCGGCAATTTCGTTTCCGTGCGTGATGCTGGAGTGATGCGACAATGCCGAATAAGTGTTGTGTACCCGGATGCACCGGCAACTACAAAACAGGAAAGAAGATACAAGTGTTTTCCTTCCCTAAAGACGCCGACGCTCTCAAACAATGGCTACGCGCCATTCCTAGGAAGGACTTCGTGCCGACTTCGTGCACTAAGGTAAGAATTTGAGATGCTCCTGTTCTTAGCTTGTCGTTGCTTGTTCGGGTAGAAATCACCTATGGTGGGAAATACTTGAGCGTGTGGCCGCCGGGCCTCGCGAAGCGCTGACGCCAGCAGTTGATGAGAATCGCCCATAAAGGCACGTTCGCAGCAAGGATGGTCAGCTGCGCTTTGTTCACTAACAGTGCCGTGGTGTCGTCCATTCTTGCAAGCTCTCGGTGGAAGCGCTTCGTGGAGTGCGGTGACATCACGCTCCCGTGTTTCCTTTCATGTTGCTTGTACCGCTTAGCGCAGCGCTTTTATTTAGATGCTTGCGAAACGTAGGTAGACTTTGTTTTAGCTACACGGACTGTAAACACGGTCATGCAAACGGGAGCGCATTTTTTTCTTTTGAGAAGTGGCGTCTCAGACGTTCTTGAAACGTTTGTGCAGGTGTGCGCGGATCATTTCGACGCTTCATGCATCGAGAAGACGACATCGTACACGGATCCAAGGACAGGGAGAGTTATTGAAGTTGCACTCCCAGTACCACGGTTGCGTCCTGGATCTGTCCCAACGGTATTTCCCGGCTGTCCGTCCTACCTATCAGTACGAGACCAGAGCACGAGAGAAACCCCTGACGCCAAGAGGAGCCGACAAGAAGCCTCCCAACTCGCCCGTGCTGTAGAAGAGTCGCTGGCGTCATATGAAGCGGAGCAAGAACGAGACCGGTTTTCGTCTCTCGAAGAACTAAGGGCTCGCCTGCAAGGGGTGTCAGTGTCTCCGAAGTGCACTGTGATTCATAAAGAAGAGTGCTCCATGTTTTTGAACATTATCGACTATCGTGAACCTTGTTTGAATGCGTCATTGACCGTGTTTGCAAACCTTGAAGTCTTTGCCTGCTATCAAAGTTGCAAACTGTGCAGCAAATATAATGCTCAACAACTTGTGCAAGCAAAGGAACGATATTTTACGCATTGAAAAAGATCAGAAGGCGAAAAATAGAAAGGCCCGAATTTTTCTTGGAAAGTAATTTTCCAAGAGTCGCGTCTTTCTCTTCACATTTATTCTTGTGAAACTGCACAGAGTGTATTTGATTGCATGTCATGACTTGATTTCCTTGGTATACTTCTGCCTTATGTAAAATGAGCCTTGTTTCCAGTTTTGTATCTCTTTACAAGTTGTTAGCTTTTAAAAGTGCTGTACTTTATTTTTTTTAACTCGAACTGCCTCGGTGCCTACTGTAGCAGTTGTACAGTCCGTTTTGGTACCTAAGCTGTGTACACTTTCCTTGTGCACTCTGTGTACAGACATGTTGTGCACTGTAATTTGTTTTTTCTTAGATTTTTGTTTGATTTTTTCCCTAGGACATGCACCTACCTGTGGCAGTACAATTACTTTTCTTTCTGTCATTTATCATGCTGTGGACCACAATTTAGTCGCCAGTGTTCTTATGTATTGTATTTTTTGGCAAGTGTTTGAACCTGATACCTTGTGTTGCTACTGCTACTATGATGAACGAATGGTATGTTTTCCTCTAACCTACAATTTAAATGAAAGTGTGCTTTTTCTGTTCCAAAGCTCGGGGATGTTTTTGCTGTTACAATCTGTTTTGTTTTGAGTTTTATGTGGCAAGATATTGTGTTTTGTACTTTTGGCATATTTTCAGCATTAAGGGCAACATCTTGTGTTGCCTGTCGTCTGCCTGGACCGAGAACAATGCGCACTGTGATATTTGTACAGACGGCGTCTGGCTGTGATAAATAAATATGCATTATTCCATTCACGATATTCATTATTTCTTGATACCTTGATAAGTTCCCCAACCGCGGTGGCTCAGTGGCTAAGGCGTAGCGCTGCTGAGCACTAGGGCGCGGTTTCGATACCCGGCTGCGGCGGCCGCATTTCTGATGGAGGCGAAAAGCAAAAACGCCCGTGTGTACGAGATTTCGGCCCACAATAAAGATTCCCAGGTAGTCAAACTTGATCCTGAGCCCTCCCCTACGGCGCGCTTCATCGCCTGCGTTGCGTCGGCGCGTTAAACCATACAATCAATCGATACCTTGATAAATCGTGCGGACATGGTGTCAAGGCACCTCGCCCGAGTCGGTAGGCGTGAAGGGCGCTCGCGGCTGGCGCAGCCACCCAGCGAAGGGCGGCCGGCCGGCCGGCGCGATGTGACGTCGTCGACGTCACGTCACGTGACGCGCAGGCCTGAAAAGCTTCCGGGGGTGACGGACAGTTCCGCAGAGACTTGCTCACGGATAAGACGAGGAATGCGGCGCAGCTTGGCACGCACAGGGCACACACCTGGTCGACGCATCACTTTATGCACAAAACCGCGCACACAACCCAGCTCACGGGTGAACAGGTGATGGAATTCAGAAGGCGCGTTGGCCGGAAGATCATCTTGGACGTCGACTTGAGCAGACGTTATAGACGCACCGACAATGTTGATGAACAAAGCCCTGATGGCATCACGTCTCAAAAGCGAGCTGCCATTATCAGTTACATAAAAAGTAATGGAAGCAGTGCGACTGCGATTGGAGACTGAGCTGTGAATTGACGTAATTATCAATCGTTTCCTTGGAATATGTTTGTAGAACGACGTCTGAAGGCAAAAGCTGAATGTTAGAAAAATGACTATGAATGTCAGCGGCACTGATTAAAGAGACTGAGGCACCAGTGTCCACGAGAAATGACAAAGGCACATGGCCCACTGAAGCTACCATGCTGGGCTCAGGCGTAGTGTGGAGGCCATCCACATTTAAAACGGTGACCGTATTGGTCTGTGCAGTGCTCGAAGGAGCGGATGAAGAAACTGGTTCAGGAAGATTTGCTGGACGGGAATTGCATACGAATTAAAAATGTCAGATTTTCCCGCACGCAAGACAAGTGCGGTTTCTCGCGGGACACTGCGCAAAATTGGCTAAATGCCAAGCCGATCCGCAACGAAAGCAATGCGCGGTTGCGCTCGAAGAAGAAAATTGCGAACGCGAGTTAGGAGCTTGGTGCTGTTCCTGAAAACCAGAATTTGGTGGAATGGGGTCACCATATTGCCGTCTTCTTCGCCCCCACGACGCCGAGAGGCCGCCATGTTGGCCGCCACGGAAGGACTGTGCAGGCGGGCGTTCATGTTGGCCGCCGCGCCGAGACGAAGATGAAGGGCTGCCATGTTGACGCGTCCCGTGAAACAAAGAGCCGCCGCCTTGGCCCCCCGCAGCAGAAAGTTGCTGCACTGAATGCGGAGCGAATTGCTCCAACAGGGAGCGAATGAGCTCGTCCTCTCGCGCAATCGAGAGGGCTTCGGATAATGAAATCGAGGAGCCTTTTTGAAGCATGTGGCAGCGGACGTTTTGCGAGGCTACTCCGGTGAAAAGCTGATGGCGGATCATATCGTCCTCGAGCGCGCCGAAGCCGCACGACGCGGCGAGCGTTCGAAGAGAAGTAATGAACTCGGCGACTGGCTCGCCAGGCAATTGTCGCCTTTCTTGGAATGTTACGCGTGCGAAATAATCGCACGAGACATCTTTAAAATGCTCATCGAAAAGAGCAACAGCATTCTTGAAGGCATCGCCCGACGCTGGCGTCGGCGACGCGTTGGTGGCGTCCAAAGTATAGAAGAGCTTTAACCCGGCAGGGCCCAACGCGTTGAGCAGCAGGGCCTTGCGACGCTCGGGCTTGCTGGCGTCCTCCCCGGCCGCGTCTGCGTAGGCCTGAAACATATATTTCCAGTCCGCCCACGGAAGGGGCGGGTCTCTGGGCGAATGAAGAAATAGGGGAGGTGGAATAGGAGACGCCATTTCAAACAAGAAGAATGGAGAGGTGCAGACGAGACGAAAATGACGCCAGTACACTGTTTGAAGAAGACGACAGAGGCGGCGTAGCTGAATGAAGAAGGAATGAAGCGACGCACCACGCAGTAGCCATCTTGCTGGGAACAAAGAGCGTCTAGGGTTAGCAGGGTAGGTCCGTTAGAAGCAAGAAAAAGACGAACACGGAGAACGAAATAGGTTCTTACACGTCCTCGTCGCCATTGCTGTGTTGGGGGCTGGCTGGTTCCGACGAAGCAGAAGAAGAAGACGGCCGACGGAGACGTACGCGGCTGGCGGAGACGCCGACCAGCCCAGACACGCGGGTTGGCGCGAAGCACCGAAGAAAAGAACAACAACCGCACTCCACGGTTACCCAACACACACTGCTTTTATTTACAGTCGCCTTGAAATCCTGGATGCCAGAGCGGCGCCCCCTGGCATCCTCACATGTCATTCCGAAACCGAAACCGAATACCTAGAACACAACAACATAGTCTTTTACAACTTCAAGTGCACCATTACCTATCTCGAAGCGCTGCTCTCTGCCGAGGTTGTTGTACATTACTTTCGTTTTCTGTAGATTAATTTTAAGACCCACCTTTCTGCTCTGCTTGTCTAACTCCGTAATCATGAGTTGCAATTCGTCCCCTGAGTTACTCAGCAATGCAATGTCATCGGCGAAACGCAGGTTACTAAGGTACTCTCCATTAACTCTTATCCCTAACTGTTCCTATTTTAGGCCTCTGAAAACTTCCTGTAAGCACGTGGTAAATAGCATTGGGGAGATAATATGCCCCTGCCTTACACCCTTCTTGATTGGTATTCTGTTGCTTTCTTTATGAAGCAATATGGTAGCAGTTGATCCCTTGTAGATTTCTTCCAGGATGTTTATATATACTTTATCGACGCCCTGATTCCGCAGTGTCTGCATGATTGCTGATATTTCTACTGAATCAAACGCCTTCTCGTAATATATGAAGGCTATGTATAGTGGTTCGCTATATTCTGAGCATTTCTTTATTACCTGATTGATAGTAAGAATGTTGTCGATTGTTGAGTAACCTGCTATATATCCTGCTTGTTCCTTTGGTTTATTGAATTTTAATGTTTTATTGATTTGTTAGCAATAACCTTTGTGAATAACTTGTATACAACGGAGAGCAAGCTGATCGGCCTGTAATTCTTCAAGACCTTGTCATCTCCTTTTTTATGCATTAAGATGATGTCAGCTTTCTTCCAAGACTCTGGTACTCTTCCCGTCAGTAGACACCTCGTAAACAGGGTGACTAGTTTTTTTAACACAATCTGTCCTCCATCTTCGAGGAGATCTGATGTTACCTGGTCCTGACCAGCAATTTTACTTCTTTGCATACTCTTCAACGCTTTTCTGACTTCGTCTATTATTACTGGTGGGGTGTCAACTGGGTTACTGCTAGTTCCTATAGTATTAAGGTCGGGGTGGTCCCGGCTACTATACAGATCTCTGTAAAACTCCTCCACTATTTAACAATCCTCTCCATATTGGTAGTTATGTTGCCTCCTTTGTCCCTTAATGCATACATCCGATTTCTGCCTATCCCAAGTTTCCTCTTCACTGCTTTGACGCTTCCTTCGTTTTTCAAAGCGTGTTCAATTCTCTCCTTGTTATACCTTCTTACGTCGGACACCTTACGCTTACTAATCAACTTAGAAAGCTCTGCCAGTTATATTTTGTCAGTTGTACTAGAGACTTTCATGCTTTGATGCTTTTTAATGAGGTTCTTCGTCTCCTGGGACAGCTTGCCAGTGTCCTGTCTAAGTACCGTACCTCCAACTTCCACTGCACACTCCATAATGATACTCATCAGATTATCATTCATTGAGTCAACGCTAAGGCTGGTTTCCTCGATAAGAGCCGAGTACCTGTTCTGCAGTGAGACTCTTAATTCTTCTACTTTCACTCTCAGTGCTAGCTCATTGATTGGCTTCTTGCGTATCAGTTTCTGTCGTACCTTCTTCCAGTCTAGGCGAATTTGAGACCGTACCATTCTATGGTAACTGCATTGTACCTTGCCAAGCACTTCCACATCCTGCACGATGGCTTGGTGTGCGCTCATTAAAAAGTCTATTTCATTCTTATTTTCGCCATTAGGGCTCCTCCATGTCCACTTACGGTTTCCTCGTTTTCGGTAGAAAGTATTTAAAATCTGCAAAAGGTTCTGTGAATTCTACTAGTAGCTCTCTTCTGGCATTTCTAGTACCAATGCCATAACCTCCCACTGTCTGGTCTCCAGCATGCTTCTTCCTTACCTTTGCATTAAAGTCTCTTATTTGTGTTTTTACCTTACTCATTGCCGATTCCACGTCTTCATAGAAGCTTTCAACTGAAGTATCATCATGACTGGATGCAGGGCGTAAGCCTGTACCACCTTCATCTTGTATCTCTTATTGAGTTTAATTACGATACCTACCATCCTTTCATTAATGCTATATTATGTCTCTATGTTGCCAGCTATATTTCTCTGAATAAGGAATTCACTCCCAGTTCTCTCCTGTCAGCAGAGCCCCGATAGCAATGGACGGGCCCATTCTGTAGCACTGTATAGGCCTCATCTGTCCTCCTAACCTCACTGAGCCCTAGTATATCCCAGTTAACACCCTCTAGCTCCTCGAACAGTACAGCTAGACTTGCCTTACTAGATAAGGTTCTAGCGTTAAACGTTGCCAATTCAGGTTTGAATGGCGGCCTCTGAACTTGGCAACGTTTAACACTAGAACGTTATCTAGTGAGGTCACAACTATTGAACTACAATTGCCGTTGAGTTTGCGAGCGGTGATCACCACTATCATGATCAATATAGTTGTTAGAGCGGTAGCGCCAGCAGTGACCCCTGGTGGCTGGCAAGCCTTGGTGGCGGCACGCAAGAAATAAGAAGCTTTTTTCTGCACGTGCCGGTTGCCACGAACGGTTGTCTCTAGCGTGGGTCCCCGGTACGTGGCACCGCTGGTTGCGCGCAGGGGGCCCTCGCGGTAAGTCAAGCATTGGCGACGCCACCTTGGGTGTGTTATTGTGTTTGCCATGTTTTGGAGTGTTTGGTAATTATGTGTAAGAATGTCCTAGCGTGTTCATCACAATATATGTTACAATAACTCGGCGGACAATATCCTCATTCTAAAATTAGGTAAATAAATGTATGTTGTTTAGTTTGTACGGACCGCGTCGGCTGTAGGTCCGTTCACTCCAAGATGATGATGATGATGTGTGGGGCTTAATGGCGCAAGGACCAATTGGTTGCCAAAAAGCGCCAATTCAGTGACTAAATATGCGGATAGCGATATGGTGTGTGGCTGTATAGGGGCCTTAAAATTCCTCGCGCTAACGCGGGTAAGAACATAACTAATAAAATCAATGCAATGGCGTGATATGGATAGTAAAATGGGTGACGAAAGGTTTTGTAAATAAAAGCATGTGTAAATTTTTTTGGCACTAGCACAAATGCCTCATCAGCGCCCTTTTGTCCAAGGGCCGAGAGGCAAGTGCTTCTCAATGTAGACACTGCAGCAGAGAGGTCACGCTACGCTATGCCTGGGTATATTACATGGTAAAAAACGACATCTCTTAAAAAAGCTAGCAATAATTTATGGGTGAAAAGTGGTTCCTTACCGACAAACATTGCGGAGTGTAATGGTATATGTTGCCGGTAGGGTAATGGAAAGTGTTGTCTTCTTAGAATGTCTGATTGTTTACACTGGATTAAAACGTGAAGAACTGTTAATGCCTCACCACATCTGTCACACAATGGTGGATCGCCTCCGGACAAAAAATATGAATGTGTCGTGTATGTGTGTCCTATCCTGAGCCTTGTTAGTGTTACCTCCGTTAGACGTGATTTTGATACTGGTGGCTAATGGCCAAGGTGTAGCTTGATAACGTGTAACTTGTTTTGTGTGTGTCTATCCCACTTGCTCTGCCAGTAGTACCTTAGCTTTCGTTTGAGAGGCGGCTCAAGATCAAGGGGCGGGATCGATATGGGTGTAGTGGCACTGATTTCGTGGACGGATGCAGCAAGCTGATCCTCTATCACGTTGCCTTGGATCTCACTGTGCCCTGGCATCCAGCACACTACAACTGTTGTTCAACTGTGTAGAGTGTGCATAAAATAGAGGAAAGAAAGACAAGGACAGGGTTTTTTTTTGTTTTTTAAGACTGTGCAGAGCAGTAACCACACTGAGGGAGTCCGTATAAATTACTGCTTTTTGTATTTGTGATTGCTTGATGTGTTTAGCCGCCACAAGTATCGTGTAAGCTTCCGCTGTGAAGATATTTGTGCCTGGATGTAGAGGGCCAGCATCCGAAAAGAATGGGCCAACAGCAGCGTAGGACACGGAGGAGTTTGACTCGGAGGCATCTGTAAAGAACTCAGGGCGTGTGTATTTGTGTTGAAGTTCCCGGAAGTAGTTTCGGATATGGGCAATAGGTGCATGTTTTTAACTTCTAGGAAAGACACATCGCAGTCTACAATCTGCCACTGCCACGGTGGCGGGTATACTACAGGAGCCTTTAAACTGTGTTCAAGTGACACTCCAGGTTTCTCAGCTAGACCCTTGAGGCGAACTGAGAAGACTGCCTCATCGAAGGCCTGTTTTGAAACAGAAAACAGCTCGACAAATTATTAATAGTGGAGTTTGAGGGGTGATTGTTGTCTGCTTTTACCTTAAGAAAATATACAAAGAATATGTAAGTTCATTGTAGATGAAGCGACCATTCATTTGACTCAACGTAAAGGCTTTCTACAGGGCTGGTGTGAAAAGCACCCGTAGAAAGAAGGATGCCCAAATGGTGCACGGGATCTAGCATCTTCAAAGCACTTTGAGTCGCAGACTGATAAACAACGGCCCCATAATCTAAGCGGGTGCGAATGAGGCTTCTCTACAGGTTCATGAGACATTGCCTGTCACTACTCCACGTAGTACGTGACAATACTTTCATAATATTCATGGCTTTTAAACATTTTGTTTTTAAGTACTTGATGTGTGGTACGAAGGTCAACTTGTTGTCCAAGATTAAGCCTAAGAATTAATGCTCCGCATTGACAGACAGACGTTGACGGTTCAGTTCAATGTCAGGTTCTGAGTGCACGCCTCTCTTTCGGGAGAACAAGACACATGTGCTTTTTTCTGGGTTTAGCCGGAATCCGTTTTCCTCTGCCCATTTCGAGACCTTGTTTAAACCTAACTGAACCTGCTGCTCACACATTGCAAGGTTGCATGACTTAAATCCAAGCTGGACGTTATTGACATATGTGGAATATTATAGAACATGTTGTGGGGGATGGACAGGCGCAGGGAATTCATTTTGATAATAAAAAGTGTACAACTAAGTACACCACCTTGCGGTACTCCCGTTTCTTGCACAAATGTTTGGGAGAGATTACTGTCCACACTGACACGGAATTTCCGATTCGACAGTGTTCTTTCCAAGTGTATATATATATATATATATATATATATATATATATATATATATATATATATATATATATATATATATTTAAAGTAAAGAGTAACTTGCTTCATCCACAACGAAACAAATCAAAATTAGTTGATGTATTGGGATATAGAAGGGAGAGCAAGGTATTGGAGAACTGTTGAACGAAAGAGTTTACACGCTTGCTCGTAAAATCCGTGTCCCCTTTTTCTTGCCGCCTAACTCTGTTTTATTTTATTTTAGAGGCAAGCAATCCTTTCTTAAACACTTACTAAGTTCCTTTCAATTTCACATTTGAAACGCCCACTTATTCTATAGCGATACAGCTGATAAATGGTGGTCATATGAGCATCAATAAACAAGTAAGCAGTTGTCCCAAAATGTACTCGGTAAGTAAACCGAATGCATTTTTTTCATTCTATGCATTTTTTCAGGCTAGAAACTATTGTCGTGCCCCAGACAAATACACAGTAACCTAAATATGAACAGAACAGTTAAGTGTTAATAAAGTTTTCAAGTGCATTGAGAGAAGGTGCTTGAGATGACCAAGGAAGGAAGGAAGGAAGGAAAAACTTTATTTGCAAGGGTTTGGGACAGGGGTCATGAGCTTGATGGGTGGGGCCCCAAGTCCAGGGCTCCACTGGCTGCCGCCGTCTGTCTGACGTGCCGCAGAAGTGCAAGCTGCACCTCTGGGTCAGAGCTGGCGAGCTGTGCCTCCCATTGCTCGAAAGTATTACAAAGCTTGTACTGACCTAAAAAAGTATCTAAATTTGGTGGTCGTTTTAGGCATCCCCACGAAATGTGGTAGAGCGATGGCGAGCCGCCACACCACGGACAAGCACGCCCATACAGCGTTGGAAAAATTTTGTGCAACCTTTGAAGATTGGGAAAGACTCCCGTTTGAATTCGGCGGAGGTCAATCGCGTCCTCCCCTTCTAATGATTTGTGGGGGGCGCTGTATTTTTGTCACATGCCTCGCTGGTTAGCAAGAATTTCGCGAGGGGCGATTCTGGATGGGTCATTATCCTCCTCGATAGCTTTCTCCTGGAGTGTTTCAAAGGATTGAATGTGCTGTCGAAGCTCTGCTCAGTTCGTGAGCCCTCAAGCGTCAGCACTTTCGTTCCCCTCCAGGCCTGCGTGTCCTGGACACCAGATCAGTCTGTATTTGTTCGTCAAGCTCCCTCCTAAGAACTTGCTTATTTTTATCAGAAGGCGGCCTCTTAAAAAATGGCACGCTTTCTGCGAGTCGGAAATGATAGTTGTCTGCGGTTCACTTCTTTGTTCCTGCGCTTTAATTGCGAGGGCAATGGCAAAGCATTCCGCCTTGGCGATCGAGGACGTGTACAGTGATGCACATGTCACCATGCAGTTGTGAGATGACCAACTATTCCTGTTATGCAAACACACTTTTGCATAACTGCAATGACATGGTTATCCTAGGACATACTTGCACAAAATGCCATTCCTAAGTTGTTAAACTTATCAACGATTAAAATGCTCCGACCATTTAAACCTCTGTATGCAGGAAGAGCAGTGGCAACTGTATTATTTGTCCTAAAAGTAAAAGTCCTTGTTTTTTTTTTTCATTTTTTCTTTCTATTGGAGAATAATTATGGTGCTAGTTGTTTGTAATAGGTTATTGCAGATGCATGGGAGGTCATACACGTAGTGGCCATAAAAGAAAATGCTGGTAGTATCGGCATATTCAATGAACGTTTTTGGGACTATAATGATGTATAATAATGCGACAGCGTTAAAGTGCTCGTTTCACAATAATTCCGGCTCGGCGTCGGTGTCGGCTGCGTTGGTTGTGAGCGAAAAATTACCTTTTTTGCGTGACCGTGAAATCAAGAAAAATGCGATTAAAAGAAGTAAAAAAAAGTCTTCGTGGGTGTTCTAGCCTACAGGCACGCCCGGACTTGTGAATGCAGTAAAAATAACTTCCTCTGCTTGGAAACGCAATGAAAGTAACTTTCATGCTTCACAAACACACGCGTCTTGTATACAAGCTTCACAATGCAACATAAAATTTTGCCGTAATAATGCGTGGCCCAAGTGCACATCGCCATCAGGCATCAGATTATCTGAATATGCATATAGACATCGTATTTTAAAGCCAGTCACCCATTACAAAACGCACACACGCTATTGCATGTACCTTAAGGCCACGCAGTGGATGGATAAGAAGCTCGAACAGATTTCATACAGTAACTGTTTGAAGTGCGCCCTAAGAACAGAATATCGCTATTGCATTCAACCCAAATTTTTTAATGCGACGCATTTTTTAGCGAGCTTCGGTGACTTCGAGCGTATCTATCTATCTATCTATCTATCTATCTATCTATCTATCTATCAATCTATCTATCTATCTATCTATCTATCTATCTATCTATCTATCTATCTATCTATCTATTCTATCTATCTATCTATCTATCTATCTATCTATCTATCTATCTATCTATCTATCTATCTATCTATCTATCTATCTATCTATCTATCTATCTATCTAGCCGCCTGCGACTTTTAGCTCTACTGGCCGTTTTAATAATGGCATCGATACTAAACTGGTATGGCATATCATGACTGTATGAAGAACATATTTGACTAGTGTTGACTAGTATTGACTAGAACTAGAATTTGAGTAGTGTTGATTAGAACATATTTGACTAGCGTGGACGCGTGCTCGCGCTGTGGCCAGTGCGAGCGCGCGTCAACGCTACATTGGAGGATATTGAGAGGTGCTGTGACCGCCAAGAGAGGCGCTGTGATCGCCAGAGCTCACGAACACGTTTCGCATGGACTCTGCATTTTCACCTTGCTGCATCGCCACAGGTTCCCTTTTCTACGTCTGAAAAGTGACCCAACGCACCAAGACGACGCCAGGCACCGTTGGAAATCACCACTTCACACCGGGAAGTCGTTGTTTTGCTGCTGTGAACGCAACGCACCATGCCTGACTACGCTAGGCCGCCGTGCTAACCCTAAGTCCATTGTCGTTGCGACAAGACGCCGCCTTTCTCTGTCAGCGTTCGCTTCCAGAGAGCGTCCCAGACAGGAAAATGGAAGTTGTAACAAGAATGCCAATTACTGATGAAGAACTTAATGACGGATCGTGGTCACATACTGCGTTGGCCATGCATCGCTGATATCGCCGTCCTGATTCTAAGCGCAGCTCAGACACGGCTGACAATGTGGCCACCGACAACCAACGCGGCAAGCCGACTCCTTGCCGTGCACAACCACCGCCCACTCCAAAGCGACGCCCACTGCCTCGGTTACCACCGGAAGACTACAAAATATTCCTGCGACCGCAGGGTTCATTACACCAAGCCGATCTGGCACCAGCCCACCGCTCTGAAGCCTTAAGCGCCGCTGCCGGATTCGACTCACCCGAAGTCCTTCACACCGACCAGATGCGCATTCACCCGGTTAACAACACTATCACTGTCAGCATGCCTGATGTGAACTGTGCAATGGGTTACCTGAAGATTGCCCAAGTGAAAATTGCCTACCAATCCTGTGCCATTGCTGTGTAGGCCCCTGCACCCGACAACTCGTTTAAAGGAAAAATATTCAATGCACACAGCTTCAAAAGTGATGACCAGATTTTCAACGAGCTTCGCGCCCACAATTCAACTATCGACATCGTAAGCGCTCGGCGACTGGGAAAGACCAGACATTTCGTCTTAACCATCGCTTGTCATAGTGTACCCAAGCATGTCCGCTACCTTGCTTTCACGCTCTTGATCTTTCCCTTCAGAGAACGGGTAGAGGCGTGCTTCAATTGCAGACAAACTGGTCATAGGACCAACGTGTGTCAGAAGCCAAAACAAGACAACTGTCGTCGTTGTGGCGAAAGCCACCCGCAACCTACCGACAGCAAAGAACTCACTTGCCCGGCGCAATGCGTCGTTTGTAAAGGCGGCCACCTAACCGGCAGTCGCAACTGTAAATACCGGTTCCTAAAAAAGAAGCTTCCAGGAAACGACAAGAGCACCGACAAAGCAAGTCAGCATCTTTCTGACTTCCAGACCGAGGTTACTGCTGCCGGCAATAAGAGCTGTCAAGAATCTTTCCCGCCACTTGGGGGAAGGAGCACCAGGGCTACCAGACCTGACAACGGGGCCCGATCCCGATCCCCGTCAAGGACCCGGGGTCACCACAACAGACTTCTTGCCGTCCCACAAGCAAAGAGTGTGGCTTGACAGACGGACAAGCAGCGACAGCCGCAGATACAACCCTTCGAAAACCAACACGTGAGGTAGCTGGCAGAACAGGTCAAACTATAGCAACAGCAATTGGCTGCCGCTAAGGATAAAATTAAACAATTGGAACGCAAACAAGCGCCTGATAGCGCCACTATTACGAACAGTACCGAACAGATTGTGGCATGTGCTGCGCAAAATGAAAACACTGCCACAATGGACGTTGACGCGGTCAGGGGCATAAAACGTAAGGCTGCCGAACCAGCAGCCGTAATTACCGCCGCAGACCCGAACGTCTCACAAATCAATGAGCGAATTGAAAGGTTAGAAATTTTATTCGACAAAATGCCTAGAGAGCAAACAACTCAAAACCAACAGCTTACTGAGAGTATCGGTGCCCTTGGTATGGCTCTCACTAACCTTACAGCTCGCTTAGCTTCGCTTCCCGCTCTGACCGAGAGTGTAGCTGCGGCCGGCGTAATCACATCACAGACACCGTCCTCAACTCCCACGCAGCCCATTGCTCACAAAAGTCCCAAAATGCCCTTGACCCAATCTGTCAGGGCAACGCCATATCCACGAAAGGATGACCAACGTGACTAGCACGCTCTTCTGGCAGTGAGATTGCATGAGCTACCGCAACAAACGGGCAGCTTTGCAATTTCACCTCCATTCCACCGACCAGTCCCCTGATATAATTGCATTACAGGAGACAGGCTATCCTGCGAAACTGTCTGGATATGCCGCATTCAATGAGTTTGCCACTGCTGGTAAGCAACCGGCTACTGCCATACTGGTGCAACGCAATCTCACGGCAATCCAACATGACTTGGAATATACAGAAATAGCTCACACTTTCGTAGAACTTCTCCCCCACAAACGCTCAAATAGCAGTGTATACGTTTTAAATTTGTATAGTTCACCCAGAAATACTAGCACCAACGCTGCTTCACTTCTACGAAAAGTTAGCAGAATAGCGGGTCACTCACAGCTGATAATAATGGGAGACTTTAATGCCAAACATACCGAATGGGGCTACCCCAAATGTGACCACAAGGGCACTAAACTAGGGGAAACGATTAGGGACTTGGGTCTTACCCTACTCACGCTCCCCGACCGACCAACCAGGATTGCGAATAGCGTCAGTCGCAACACAACTGCGACTTGACACTTGTTAAAAACGCTTATGCAGTTACGTGGGAAAACACTGAACGACATTTAGGAAGCGACCATTATATGCTTTCCAACAGCGTACCCACTATAGCTGCAAAAAACAAAATTCACTACTAAAGACACGAAATGAGATGTCTTTCGATTCCTGAGAGACAAGCGCTTAATCACCACTATCGAATATCTCAATGAGTGGACTACCGATCTTACTAATGATGCTAAACGGGCTACATGCGAAACGCCAATGGAGCGGGACGGCCCCGTCCCGGACTCGAAGCTTGTGCACCTGTGGGAAGCCCAAGCCAGCCTACATCGCCGATGGCTCCGCCAAAGGCACAATCGAAAGTTGAAACGCCGACTTGCGCAAATTGACAGGGACATCAAGGAGTACTCAAAAAAACATAGTCAAACACAATGGCATCAGCTATGCGACAGGCTCAGCGGTCAGCTAGGAAACAATAACACCTGGCATGTTCTCAGTCACCCATTGGATCCTGAGCAGACTAAAAGCACGTCGCGCAATAAAATGCATCCGCTCGTTTATAAATACACGGGCACCAACCATGAATTAGTGAAAGAACTGAAAAACAGGTATTTAAACACACAGGTAGAGTCGTCACAAATGCCAGAATACTCCGGAAATACTAACCATGAGCTAGATCGAGACGTAACCAAGGCGGAAATACGCGCTGTTTTGAATAGTTTTTGTACAACGGCTTCCCCAGGAGATGATATAATTTCCAACAAAATATTGCGTAACCTAGACGATAAGTCTATTACAGCAATTACTGACTTTATGAACAAACACTGGGCGTCTGGGACACTACCGCCAAGTTGGTAACATGCTCGAGTAATATTTATTCCCGAGCCGGGCAAGACATTGAGTCTGGAAAATCTTCGGCCTATTTCCCTTACATCATGTTTAGGGAAAGTAATGGAACATGCAATTCTACGACGATTAACAGCTTATGCAGAGTCGAGGGACCTGCTACCCCCCACGATGGTGGGATTCCGCCAGCAATTATCCACACAGGATATAATGCTGCAACTTCACAATGATATAATGAATCCTAGACACACAGCGGCTACCAGGACCATCCTGGGCCTGGATATCACTAAAGCCTTTGATAATGTGTCCCATGCTGCTGTACTTGACAACTTGGCCCAAATGAACGTCAGCAGTCGCACTTACAAATATATCAGAACTTTTCTGCATGAACGAACGGCTGAACTAGCCATTAGCGACCTAAAAAGCGACAAAATCACCCTTGGAACACGGGGCACTCCGCAAGGAGCCGTGTTATCACCATTCCTCTTAAACATTACGATGCGTGGCCTGCCCGTTCTCTTGGATCAGATCCCGCACATTAGGCACTCGCCTTATGCTGATGATATCACCATATGGACCTGCACAGGCTCATATGGGGAAATCTGTGGCGTGTTGCAAACAGCCGCGGACACTGTACAGGAGTACGTAAAGAAAATGGGCCTTTGTTGTTCTCCCAACAAATCCGAGCTCTTAGTAATCAGAATCAAAAACAAGAAGGATGACTCCTACAGTGTACTCGGCTGCTGACCCGCAGGTGGCGGGATCAAATCCCGGCGGCGGCGGCTGCATTTCCGATGAAGGCGGAAATGTTGTAGGCCCGTGTGCTCTGATTTTGGTGCACGTTAAAGAATCCCAGATGGTCGAAATTTCCGGAGCCCTCCACTACGGCGTCTCTCATAATGATATGGTGGTTTTGGGACGTTAAACCCCACATATGAATCAATCAACCCCTACAGTGGAGCGCGCTGCGCAATCGATATCACAGTAAATGGGAACGTTGTCCCCACTGTTCGCAGAATCAAGGTTTTAGGAATGCTCATCCACCATAATTCTCATAACGCGGAAGCTATCAACAAGCTACAGGCATCTGTTCAGCAAACGACTAGGCTTTTAAGGAGAGTGGCAATGAAAAATCAGAGAATGAAGAAATCCTACCTATGCAAGTTAATCCACGCTTTTGTAATCAGTCGAGTCACGTACTCGTTCCCTTACTATCAACTCAGAAAGAATGATCTAGAGAAACTAAACTCCCTAATTAGACAAACATATAAACGTGTCCTAGGACTTCCCAGATACGCAAGCATAGAAAAACTACTGTGCCTTGGTATCCACCACACAGTGGAGGAACTAATGGAAGGGCATTTCACGGCCCAAGAAGAAAGGCTCTCACGAACCAAAGCAGGCTTGCACATACTCAACCGTCTCGGACGACGCACTAGTTGCATGCTCAACAACAAGGTTTTTCTGCCAGCGGCGACTCGTGCAGACATTATAATTAAACCCCTGCCCAAAAATATGCTGGCAGGAATACATGACGAGAGACGAAAGGCAAGAGCAGAAAACCTCGCGAAACAATGTCAGGATCGCCCAAACGTTCTGTATGTTGACGCCGCTCGACAAGCGAGAGACTGTTACACCATATGCGCGGTGACCGGCAGTGGGGAACTTATTACTGCAGGCACCGTACAAACGGCCTTAGCATTAGAAGCAGAAAAAGCCGCCATCGCGCTGGCCACCTCCATTCCGGCTACCAATTCCATCCTGAGTGATTCGAAAAGAGCGCTAATGAATTTTACGATGGGCTGTGTTGGGCTGAAACCGGCCAACATTATCGAAAATAAAACACGGGACAATAAAATACAACTTATATAGGTGCCTGCTCACGCGGGGAATCCAGAAAATGAGGCGGCCCACCACGTAGCCCGAGGTTTAATCGACCGGGACGTAGACCCCTCCACCCTGTACTTCTCGCAGGAAGGGATCACCACGTATAACGAAATTACAGCGTGTTACCGAGAGAACCGCAAGACATACGCGGCCCCGCAGGCAGATATGTCAAGGGAACAGGCCACGATTTGGAGGCAAATCCAAACAGATTCCTTGCCCAGCCCTCATCGGCTGTCTAAAGTTTATCCAGAAGAGATTACACCAAACTGCCGACATTGCAGCTGCGTAAAAGCTACACAAAATTACATTCTTTGGGAATGCGAGGGTAACCTCCCACCAAGAACAATACTGCCATCTTCCTCCCTCGAGGCATGGGAGCCGCTCCTGTCGTCAGCTGACTACTGTCTTCAGGCAGAAGTGGTTAACTGGGCTTAAACGGTCGTGGCAAGCTTTTGGCCACCACCCTTCGAATCACCGGCAAATTAAGTTTACCGCCCTAGCTATGCCATCAATAAAGTTGTTTCTTTCTCTCTCTCTCTCTGGAGTATATTGGGCCTTCATGATGCGCTTGCGGCCGTTTTGCTAGCTCCATATACCAAATATGGTGCTACGTGACGTCGATGGATAACGAAATATATTACTGGCGCAAACACGCGTGTCATGTGAGAACATGACAACATACTACAGTTTAGCGTGCTCGCAGCCGTTTCGCTGGCTCCACATATACTAGGTTTGGTATCACGTGACGTAATTAAATGAAGGTAAACGACACATCCAAGCATGATAATCATGACACAAAAGTCATGTACGGCATCATTTACCTCCACCTCGTAACGTTTCCTGATTTTAAAGTGACATATCGACATTTCTCAATCGTGATTCGCATATCATCGATTCCCACTCTACGTGGGATCTGCCAATTTTTTTCATTGCAACCTTGTGACATGCGTGCTGTAACTGAGAATGACTTATTATTCAGTTTTGATGGCTATTGTACAAAACTCCAATTTGCCGTGTGGCCCGCCACTGTGTCAGCTTCGAGCAGCTTAGCCTTCGGCCTGAAACGGTTGCCGACCCCACCTATAGGCCATATAGTTGCCTATAAGTACACCAGAAGGAACTCTGGCGCTAGTGTCTAATGAAGCTGCAACGCACGGCGCTTAAAGGAGCCCTGAAACACTTTCTTGAGTAACCATGGAATTAATTCACTGGAAAAGCGTATTACCACACAAATTGAACGTCACAAAAACTTTAACAGTCCGTCCAGCTCCAGCGGAGTTGTCACACGCTGCAATCACAATCTTTCTTCTCTTGCCCCGACGAAAGCGCTGAAAGCTGAGCTGGTAGGGATGGGAGAGGAAAACAAAAAAACGCCACTCGCACCTCGTGACCTGGGACATTTTCTTTTTTTCCTTCAAATACGCGGCTTTTTCAGTGCGACTTCGCACGCTTGCGTGGACAAGTGATGGTCTCTCACGGCGACCTCTGTAACAACCGAGCGCACCATGTTCAAATCAGCTGGCTGATGTACGGGCTTACTCGGCTTAATTCTGTGATTTGTCGAGAGAAGAGAACGCTTTTTTAGCCGTTTTTGATAATTTATTGTGAATTCCAGGCCGCCTGCTACGCTATATAATATTCAGCTCGCGTGTTCTCGAGAGCCTTTACTACTGATCGGCAGCATTTTCTGACCATGCTCAAAAAGTGTCGCAGGGCGAGAAAGATGGGTAATACGCAAATTATAATAAACTTCGTTTTTAAATGCGGAGCATTGTATAGTCCCAGCTACTCGCAAATGCGGCCTTGGTGGCGGTGTCAGCGACCCCACTGCGCATGCTCGCGCTTCGCGTCTCGTGCCGCATGCGCGTCTCGTACCGGAGAACGCCGCTTGCGTCGCTTAGATATAACGTGCGACGCGTTGGCTCCGGAAATATTTGCCAAGAATCATGAAAATTTCGATGTCACCCTTATGAAAGCTTCGAGAGCCATCTCTTAGCATCAAGAGGGACCTGCTGACACCGATGCAACGCAGGTGGGTCGAAATTTAAACCATTTTTCGCCCAATTTCGGCCACGCCGGGAGAAGCTAACGTCCGCTTAGGTTAGCGTCCACTCCGGTGGTGCGGGGCCTTCCCAGAATACTCCGAACGATGGCGACCACTACCCAACGTGACTACGACCCAGCCTCCATGGCCTGCACTCAGATCGATGTGCAACAACAGGCTATTGCCATCGAACATGAACCCACAAACGTCAAAGATGAAGGCCTTTTCCAGCTCGTGGACACTACGACGAAAAGCTGCTCAGCAGAAGATGATGTTCAAGCCGACTGCCGGAAAACCATGTGGACCCATCTCCAACAGCAGTGCTCGCACCTCACAGGCGAAGAGTAACCCGAATAAGTGGCGCCCATGCGACACTCCTAATAGCCGACATAAAAGCCATAAAAACTGGGCAGAAAAGCATTGAAACAAAAGTTGGTGCTATTCAGAATAGGTTAGACGCCGTAGAAGAAAAAATGAAAACATTTGATCACATGGATGAAGATATCGTGCACCTTCAGAGTTCCGTCGAAACATTAACATCTCAACAAAATACCCTGCAATCACGCGTTGATTATCTGGAGGACAGGTCGCGAGGCAATAACATCATTCTACGAGGTATACCGGACGACCGCGAAACGTGGGAGGAAACCGAGGTGCACGTAAGGAAAGTCTTGCGTGACGTTTTAGACCCGTTACCCGAGACTGCAATTGAGCGTGCGCATCGCTTGGGGCAATATCATCCAGGCAAACGTCGCCCAATTATTGTGTGATTCTCGAACTTTAAGACTAAAATTAAACTACTCTCCGTGCGCAAAAAACTGATGGAAAAAGACGTCTCAGTAAGCGAGGACTTTTCGCCTACCACGCGTCACGCAAGAAAGAAATCGTACGAATTTGCCAAGACTCACACAGACGATTTCCAGATTCGGTACAACAAGCTCGTAATGAACAAAAAACACTATATCTACAATTCTGTAACTGATACCGTGAGTGCAACCGTTGCCCCTGTAGCGCCGGTAAAACAACAAGGGAGTGCTGCGCATTCGTCTAGTGCATAGGGGGGCGTGAGGGGCGGTGGTCGCCACATTCCTTGCGTATCAGTTCTCTTCACCAACATTCGCAGTGTAATTAACAAACGCGATTCCTTAGCTTCTGCCATAGATACGACTTGCGCCGATGTTGTCGTATTAACGGAAACTTGGCTAGACTCTCAGGTACAAAACAACGAAATTTTTCAAACCACTCGTAACTTCACAATTTATCGCTGCGACAGAAATAACCGTCAAGGGAGCGGTGTCCTTTTGGCAATTTCGGAAGACCTCAAATCCCACTGTATTCATATCCCAAGCAACTTAGAAATCTTATGGGCCATCATTGAACTTGGTTATCAGAAAATAATCGTGGGCGTTTGCTATCGTCCCCCTGATCACACTTCCGACTTCATAAATGACCTTCATGACATAACACATACAGTTTATTCTCGTTATCCTAGCCTGCCTTTATTTTTATTGGGTGATTTCAACATTCCTAATATTAATTGGGCTACTGAGCCACCTAACGTACTTCCACTATCAACATTGGCCAAATAATTCGTCGACCTGTGCTCTGTATTTTCTTTCTCTCAAGTAGTTCATGAACCGACAAGAACAACATTTTCAACCGCCAATACCCTTTACCTCGTACTAACAACCAGTCCTGACGTTGTTTCGAACACTACCTACGCACCGGGCCTAAGTGATCATTCTTTATTGTCGTTCAACATTAAGCTCCCGCGTCCGAAGCCGCTTAAGAGCACCAAAATAATTCGCGATTAAAATAAAGCAAATTTTGAAGGCATTAACAATGACCTGTGCAATTTTCTTGACACTTTTCTGGAGGGTTTCGATGAACGCACTGTCCAAAATAATTGGAATCTGTTTATACGTAAGGTAGATGAACTGACCAACAAATACATCCCCGTTTGCTCTATCACTACAAACTTACATGCCCCCTGGTTTAATAACCACATCAAACGGCTATCCAACAAAAAGAAGCGCCTCTACAGATTAGCAGAGCGTTCTAACAACGCTGCCCGATGGAATGCCTACAAATTAGCGTCTGCTGAGTACATCAGAGTCATTCAATCTGCTAAAGACACATTTATCAATACCACTCTTCCATCCATGCTATCCAACGATCCTAAAAAGTTTTGGCGCGTCATAAACCCAAGTAGTGAACAAACGATAACCCTTATCAATAGCTCTGGAGACGCTGTAGCCCCTGAGAAGTGCGCTTCATCTCTCAACATTTCTTTCACTGGCAATTTCTGTCGCACTATTAATGTTCCTCTGCCACCTAAGACATGCTATAACTACCCAATCATGTTCCCAATTATGATAGATTCTGTTGGTGTAGAAAACATAATTAAGTTCCTCAAACTTTCATCCGCCCCGGGCTGCGACCTGATTACCACCAAGTTCCTTAAAGGTACCTGTGCCTACTCATCCATTATTCTTACTAAAATTTTTCAACAGTCTCTTCACGAAGGCGTATTACCAATCGAATGGAAGATTGGCAAAATTGTGCCATTTCACAAGTCCGGTGACAAGGAAAAGGAAAGTAGAGGGAAAAGAAAGGCAAGGAGGTTAACCAGCCTATAGGCAGCCGGTTTGCTACCCTGCGCATGGGAGAGGGATGGGGGAGATGAAAGAGAGCAAAGAGGGAAGATAGAAACAGCACATTCGGCAGCACATGCGCGCACACTCAGTCATAGTCCAGCCTTGTCTTTCGCGGCGTGTGACATTGCTGTTACAGTCGCTTGTTCAAGTCAGTGTCGCGTAGGAATTTCAACAGAGCTTTCGTCGCCTTCTGTTGCAGTTTCCTCTCTCGGGCACTTGACAGAATAGTGTCCACAGACATTTGGCTGTTGTCGATGCGCGCAAAAGCAGACGCCAGTGACTGTCTCTGGATTTCATACAATGGACAGTCACACAGGATGTGGTGTAGCGTCTCTTCGCAATGACAGGCATCGCAGAGAGCGTTGTCGGCCATTCCTATGACAAAGGAGTAAGATTTGGTAAATGCCACTCCTAGCCATAAGCGATGAAGTAGGGTGGCTTCTCTTCGGTCGAGTCCAGTGGGCATGCGGAGAGCCATCAAAGAGGACAGGTGGTGTTGACGATTCGTATCGATGCTTGGTGGGCACCATAGTGAAAACGTGATTTCACGCGCAAGTCGTCGAAGATTACTGGAAGCATCAGTCCTCGAAAGTGGTATGGCTTCTTCTCGTGTTCCTTCAAGGGCTGCCCGCGCGGCAGTATCAGCATGTTCGTTGCCTATGATGCCGCAATGACTTGGCAGCCATTGAAGCGTCACATGATGCCCTTTCTCGAGTAAAGTGTGGAGAAGGCATCGAATTTCAAAAACAAGCTGTTCGTACGGGCCGCGACGCAGTGCTGAGAGCACAGATTGTAGGGCAGCCCTTGAGTCGCTGAAAATCGACCATTGTTGCGGTGGTTCCCGATTGACCACACAAAGTGCAGCGCGCAAAGCAGCTAGTTCCGCTGCTGTAGATGCCGTGGAGTGGTCAGTCCTAAAGCTGATGGTAACACCTCTTGCTGGGATAACTACTGCCCCTGACGAACACTGGTGGTTCGTGGAACCATCGGTGTATACATGTATGCTGTCTGAATATTTCTCGTGCAAAAGAAGAAGAGACAGTTGTTTCAGCACGGGCGACGAAAACTCAGATTTCCTCCGGATCCCTGGTACACTAAGATGCACTCTGGGTCGAATAAGACACCAAGGTGGTATGGATGGTTTATATGCATGAGTGAAGCCCGAGGGAAGTTTATCGTTGTATTTCACGATAATTTTGGCGAACGATGCTTGGCGCCTCTCTGAAGGCAACAGTGCAAGGTGATGGCCGGGGGCACGTGCGAAGTGTCGGATGTGCGTTCTCAGGACTTCTACAACAATGTGAGTTTGTATCGGATAGTCACCAGCAATTGCAATTGTTGCTTCTGTTGACGTACATCTGGGCAGACCGAGGCACACTCTCAGCGCTTGGGCTTGTACTGCCTGTAAAACACGAACATTGGTCTTGCAGATATTGCTAAGCACGGGCAAGCTATATCTGAGGAAACCGAGAAACAGGGCCCTGTAGAGCTCCATCATTGCGTCTACTGACATCCCCCACGTCTTTCCTGCCAGGAACTTGAACAGTTGAGAAATAGCGGTCAGGCGCTTCTTCATATAGGTCACATGCGGACTCCAACAGAGGTCGCTATCAATAATGATGCCCAGAAACCGGTGGGTTTTGGCGTAAGAAATCGGTCGCCCGCAGATTGAGATGACATAAGGGGTCATTGCTTTGCGAGTGAAAGCCACCAGCGCGCATTTTTCTGGTGATATGCTGAGACCTTGTTTGAACAAGTAGTTGGCAATCATAGTTGCTGCTTTTTGAAGCCGGGAATGTATCTGAGGACGTGTGACTTGCCGATGTCCAGACACAGATGTCGTCTGCGTATATTGAGATTTTAATGGTGCTTGGCAAGTATTCAGCAAGGCCAATTAGTGCAAGATTGAATAGAGTCGGGCTAAGAATTCCGCCTTGAGGAACACCCCTGGAAGTATAGCGTCGCGTAGTTGGGCCATCTTCTGTTAACACAAAGAATGATCTTGCAGTCAGGTAACTCGAAATCCACCGAAAGACTCGACCACCAAGGCCAACCACCGCAAGAGCACCCAAAATGGCTTCATGTAGTACATTATCATAAGCGCCTTTCACATCTAGAAACAAAGCTGCAGATAGTCGCTTACGGGATCTTTCGTGCTGAACGTACGAAACTAGATCAACGACATTGTCAATAGAAGAGCGGTCGCGTCGGAAACCAGCCATTGAATTCGGATAAATCTTGTAGTATTCAAGATACCACTCCAGGCGGCCTAGTATCATCCGTTCCATTATCTTCCCTACGCAGCTGGCCAGTGCTATTGGGCGGTATGAGGTTAGTTCTAGTGGGGATTTGCCCTGCTTCAAGATGGATAACAAGCGGCTTACTTTCCAGTCATCAGGAACATTGCCATCCTGCCACGAGATGTTGTAGAGGCTCAACAGTTCTCTCCTTGCACCTTCTCCAAGGTTGCACAAAGCTCGGTACGGAATACCATCTGGGCCCGGAGAAGTTGAACGCCTGCAGAGAGCTAGTGCCGCCTCGAGCTCCTCCATTGTAAAAAGGAGGTCCATGTGGTAGTCACGGGAACGGGGGACGTCACCTCTCACTGGAGAATCTGGACGAGTGGCTTGGTTGGCGATCTGAGCACAGAAATCTTCTGCGACATCGATGTCTTGCCTCTTTTGAAATAGCGCGAGCGCTTTGAATGGAAAGCGCTGTTCCGTAGGGTGATGCAGACCTTGCACCATTTTCTAAATGCGTGAGAGTGGCTTGCGAGGGTCTAGTGACTGGCAAAACGTTGTCCATCGTTCCGACGCTAATCTATCCATGCGACGCCGAATCTTCTTTTGCATCCTCCTGACTGCCCTAAGATCGTGAATTGATTTTGTACGCCGATACCGACGCTCCGCCCGGCGTCGCAGTGCTCGGAGTCGCTCCAACTCTATATCAAAGTCGTTTCGTGTGGAAGATATCGTCACCGTGCGAGTGGCGTTTTGCATTGTGCTCTTAATTGTTTCCTCTAACCCAGATCGTAGGCCATCGCTGCAAGCATCTTCCATGTCAGATTTGAAGTTGGTCCATTGGACTGCTCGAATGCTCGTCCGTGGACCATAACTAGACAAGCCTTTGATGTTAAGGTAGATTGGAATGTGATCACTTCCTCGTGTCTCAACATCTGGAAACCACATGACGTATCTCGCGAGGTAGTTGGAGACAAAAGCAAGGTCGAGACAGCTGCCGTATGTCACCCCTCGAAGAAAAGTGGGGCTGCCGTCGTTCAGGAGAGTAAGGCCATAGTTGTAGGCGATGTTTGCTAACCTGCGTCCTCTTGCATTTGTCCGCGTACTTCCCCATGCGTGATTGTGCGCATTGAAATCACCTATGAGGACCCATGGTGCAGGACACACTCTCACAATATCCGCTAATCTCCTGGAATCGAGATTACTTGACGGCGATATATAAACGCCTATGAGAGTAAACATGACTTGGTTCTTTTTCACAGTGATGCAGACATACTGATTGTCATCGTGAGGTGCAATTGGTTGCACAACATACGTCAGTTCACGACGAACAAAGACGATGATTTTGCTGCATGCACCGTTCGTTGAAGACATGACAGCTTCGTACCTCGATAGTCTTATTGGTTTCGACAAATTGGGTTCACAAATGACGATGATTGGGAACACGTTGGTAAACACAAACTGACGAAAATCTGAAAGGCGTGATTTTAGTCCTCTGGCGTTCCATTGGATGACGGATGCAGCCTTGACTTTTTTAAGAAATGTTGAGGTGTGAGTAGCCATCTTCCTAGTTGAGAGATTCAAGCACTGGGCTTAGGGTGTCCAATAGTCCAAGTGCGATTCGAGCAGATGGTGTCTTCATGTCGACTAATATCGCTCGGATGGCTTCTATAAGGAAACGCAGCACCGAGATCACTTGACGATCAGTTTTGGGCAAATCTTCCATGGTTGGAGACGGCTCTTGTGTGGCCACAACCTGCAGAGGTTCCTTGGCAGAAGAGCGCGTTGGGAGCGTGGGCCATTCCTCCAGAGAAGGAGGCTTCTCTGTTTCTTTTCGTAGAAGTGGTGGGCCCTTTCGCGGCGCTACTGGATAGAACCGCTAAGAGTGGGAAGGAGCGTCTCGGGAATGTGCCTTCTTTGAAGACTTTCGATGATGCCGACGTCGACGCCGACGCCGGACTACTTCGGCTACCTCCCTGTGTGTTGAGTTGTCTCGGGCCATTTGTCTGAGAACCGCGCGCTCCTTTTGAATTCGAGGACAGTCTTTCGACGAGGCAGCATGAGGACCACTGCAGTTGGCGCACTTCAGAGTAGTCGCCCGACAGGCGTCTTCAGCATGAGATTCAGCGCAGCGGGGACACAGTCGTAAGTTGGGGCATACGCCCTTGACGTGTCCTAGCCTGAAGCACTGATGACATTGAAGTGGCTTTTTGGATGAATGGTCGAACCGCATGTCGAAAATGTCCAACTTTAACGTGGGACGGTATGCAATCTCCCTTGAAAAACACTTTTACGCAGCGCGTATTTCCAAGGCGCCGCACTTGCGTAATGACAGTTCCCTCGTTTGCAGGCTTGATGAGGGTAGACAAGTCAACATTAGGAATGGCAGTGTCGATGTCATAAATTACACCGGCAATTGATTTGTCATCCCATCGGGATAAAGGGGCGCATTTTAATGCCACCTAGCTCAGTCATTTGCTGCAGCTGTCCTAGCGCACTCACATCGTGCACGTCTATGGCGAGAATGTTCTTCCTTGGGTTTACCCGTACGTCCTTAATTTGATGTGGCACCGCACATTCGAGAGCAACCGAAAGGGCTTGCCTGTTCAGGAGCCGGAGGTTGCTTAATGGATCTTCGGGCATGAAGATGATGACGTGCGGCCAGCGCGCAGGCCTTGAATGCACAGTCGCTGTGCTTGCAGGAGCTGATGCTGCTGTATTCGCCGTCCTTCTCTTTGCCCTCTTGCCCCGAACAGGTATAAAGCTGCCATCGGATGTGTCGTCTTCCGACATAGAATAGAGATCGGTGTCCTCAGTGTCACTGGGAGAGCCAGCTCGCTTCCTTGTGGTTGACGGGTGTGAAGATCTGTGACCAGGCGGGCCTCTGGCATGCTCCATGTCCATCACCGTTCACGTGTTCACCATGATCACCGTTCATGTTCACCATGACCATCGCTCAGGTCCTCCCTCAATCGAGCCGGTGACAAGCATTCCCCATTAAACTATAGACCCATCTCACTTACTAGCATTACATGCAAAATACTGGAGCACATTTTGTATTCTAACCTTGCAACCTTCCTTGAGTCTAACTCGTTTTTTACGCGTCACCAACATGACTTTAGGAAAACATTCTCGTGCGAAACCCAGCTTGTAGCCTTTACACACAAATTAAACGTTATTCTTGACCAAACTAGCTCTACCGACTGCATATTCATAGATTTCTCCAAAGCTTTTGATAAAGTCTGTCACAACTTGCTGTTGCACAAATTAAATGAACCTAATATAGATCCCAGGCTTCTAACATGGCTCGATTGTTTTCTAAAAATCGTTCTCAATTTGTTTCAGTTAATAATGTAAGCTCTGAACCAAGTGCCGTTCATTTCGGCGTACCACAAGGCTCCGTACTAGGCCCACTGCTCTTCCTTATATACATTAATGATTTACCGTCCTGTATTACCTCCAATATTCATTTATTTGCGGATGACTGCGTAATGTTCCGAGAGATAACTCGTGATGGCGATATTACCTCTCTTCAACGTGATCTTAACTCCATTTCTCTTTGGTGTAAAACATGGCTCATAGAATTAAACAATAAAAAATGCCAATTTTTACGTGTTTTGAGAGCGAACCATCAACTTCCAAACTATTACCTTGATAACACCCCTGTTCAATCCGTGACAAACTATAAATACCTTGGGGTGCATATAACAACTGATCTGACCTGGACTGTTCACTGTAATTACGTCATTAAAAATGCTAACCGAATGTTAGGTTACCTCCGCCGCAAACTTTTCAACGGCCCCTTCTTTCTTGAAACTTCTTTACACTACACTAATACGACCTAAACTCGAATATTCCGCTGCAGTATGGAATCCTAGTCATGCCAACCCAATACACTCTCTTGAAATGGTACAGAATAACTCAATTCGTTTTATACTTTCTAATTACAACAGGTCAGCTAGGATAACAGCCATGAAATCTAGCCTCAACTTACCTTCACTTTCATCCCGTCGTAAAATGTTTCGTCTCCACTTGTTTCACAAGCTGTTTCATCACACATCGCTGCGGGACGGTCTTATCTTGCCTCCTAGTTATATCTCACCCCGGCTGGATCATTCCCATAAGGTCGGGTTGCCTTCTTGCAGGACTCGCGCCTTTTCTCAGTCTTTCATACCTCGCACTTCTGAGGACTGGAACCAGCTTCCCGCATGAGCGGCAATCATTGTAAATCACCTTCATTTCAAAAGTGTCTTAGCTAGTTATGTGTAATTACAGCCAACAAAGTATTGTACTACCCGATGCTGTGTTGTTCCTGTACAGTATTTATTTTCTTGTCGTTTTTCCTGTCTTGATGTAATTCTCATCATTCCCGCGTTTTGTTTGCTATAAAGCCTGTTAGCTAACCTGTATAATTAAGTTCTTCTGCTCGATGTTAGATTTGCCGCTGCATTTTTTCAATTTTTTTTCTTTTCTTCTCAACCACTCCCCTCTGTAATGCCGTTTGGCCCTGAGGGTATTGCAAATAAATAAATAAATAAAAAAGTTGAGCGCATAAGACATCCTAGTGCTGTTGAAGCCCCGTAGAACTCTGCACTTGAAGACGGCCTTCCAGACTGGAGATCTGGGTGCTGCCATTGCCCAGTACGTCGGTGGCGAAGCGCCCGCTATTCTCAACATTTGGCCAGTGTGGACACAGAACGTGATTGTCTGCGGGACTCAACATGTGGTGGCCGCAAACAAATTGGCCCGTGATTGGAACCCCAACGTGGGATCTAGCTTCGTTCCTCTGCGGAGCCATCTCACATTCAATAGTGAAAAGTGTCGAGGCGTCATCACCATGCGGGCAGAGAAGACAACGGCATCATTAAAAGGCAAAGTGGTTTGGTGCGAGGGCGAGCTGGTGTTCTTGCGAAAACTCGGAACATCTAACGTTTCGGTGCTCACTTACGTGCCATGGGCCGGAGAGTGCCCCGCTACGTCTGCCATACCTTTGAATGCACACTTGTTAGGTAATATAAGAAGACCGTCCCAGCCTGCCCCCTCTGTAGGACAATCATTCACTGGATAAACAATTGCCCACATCCGGATGTCACAAGATGTGGCTATTGGGGCCAGCGAGGAGGCGCCTCAGAGCAGGGCCTAGCTTAACACGAGTGCGCCCCTTCATGCATGGTTTGTGGGGAGGACCATCTCACCGGCTCCGCAAACTGCCAGGCGAAATTCCGCCGGATTCAACGCCCAGGAAAGCCACAAGGGGTTTCTAAAAAGAAGACGAGCAAGGCTTCCGGCAATAGAGGTAGGGTGGCGGGGTAGTTTTGTTTTGTTCATCAACTCTCGGCTCTGACTTGTTCTTTGGGCCACAGCCGGCGTCCGCTGGCGCGCCAAAAAGGACCACTTCTAAATTGTCCAGGCTTTCGTGGTGCGGTTCGGGGGGCCGATACTTCGGCCCTTGGAATTAGCCCGGCGATCGCCTCCCTAATTAACGGGACTTGTGACAGCTGGATACTGCGTTCGCTTTTCCGCGATGCGATTCATGTCTCCGCCACTCTCGCTGCTCCTCCCCGGGTAATCAGCACGCAGAAAAAAGTGCCGCTAGTTTGTTGTTGTGCTTTATCGGCAGCTTTGTTGCGATTCCATTCATGACCACAGTATTTGATTTCGGCATTCATGCTAAATGCAAAAAAGAAGCCATATGCCTATAGTATTTCGAAAAACATTGAAAAAACACGTGTTTGAAAATACTTCTATGTATCTCACTACGGCGAGACACAAAATTATATAATTATTGTGGATTGCAGTATCCAGCAAATGTTTATTATAACTCGCGTTACATTTCCTTTTCTTCGTTGAAGCGAAAACGCTAGAAGCTCCTTATTTGAATGAAATATGCGATAGTATTCACTTTTCCGAGAATAATTACGTTTCACCAATACGCGCGCTGAAGAACGATGTACGTAGAACACTACGGAGTGAACAAAGAAATTTTATTCCTAAAACCTTTGTGGCAGACGGGTTGAGTGAGGTCAGATCTGTAGCCTCGAAACATTCAGATCTGTAGCCTCAAAATATAAAATAAATGCAGATCTATGTAAGCAAAATAGGAATACGCATTACAGAACTATGCACTGAAATTTTTTTCGTAATGCTGATGATTACGCTGGTAATGAGAAAGTGGCCTTTTCGCAATGGAGGTGACAGCACGCTGGCTCTGTTATTTGGTGTACAGCTCGACTATTCAAAGCCTTTCGTCCTCAGGTACTCTAGCTATGCCGCGTCTAAGAGCTAGCTCTGCCGAAATGTAATCAGTGAGTAAATACGCCCCCAGCTTTGGAATTCTGTGAAAATGATAATGCAGCCCATCACTCGCGTAGCCTGGCGTTTGTGCTTTCCAAGCGTAATCTTAACCAATTGTGAGCTTTACAAACGCTGTTCGAACCAGCCAGCCACTTTTGATAACAAACATGGAAACCGATCGTCGATGAAGCGAGCACAGCAATCTTGTCGCTGGCGCGCGCCGAACGTAGGGCGGGGAAGTAGCAGACCATGCAGGCAAGCACCGCCCTTGCGATTCAGCGCGCATGCTCCGCATTTCCAAATCTCGCCATCAGTTGGCGCCCCACGGACCACCGGCCACGCACTCGTGTGTTCCCCCTAACAGTGGATCGTACTGTACGTTCCAGTGTCGTTTAACCGAAATGAAAGTGCCTGGGTAAGTTGTATGGTGAACCCGCAATATCTGTAAACATCGCACTACGGTGACAAGAAAGACACACGCGTTGACATTTCGAAAGATTCATGAGCCGACACGTGATATTCAAGTCGACACACGCAGGTGTTTTTTTTTTTGCTTTTTCAGCGAACAATGATTGCACTTGGACAACATAAATGAACCACTGAAAGTCTGTGAATGGCATGCGACAAAAACTATTCTGTTTCGCATTAATTATGGTCGAGCGGACAATTTACAGTGACTCTTTTCTGATATTCAGAAGACGCCAACATGAACAGCGTAGTAGCGTTGAGACCGAAGTAAACCAAGCCGCACTTAACCATACCTTGCTGTTGTCGTAATTTCACAACAACTGTAGAAAACATATCATACAAAGAAAAGCGGTAGCTCAAGTGTCATGGCTAATGCACTGCTGAGCAACGACACAGACAAAGCGCCCTGTAAAAAACTTGACATATTCGTTTAGTTATCACACGCACACACACCTCTAATGAACTGCTTTTGACGCTGTCTTGCCGAATAGGAGGCTGCCACGAACTGACGTCTTCATTTTGGAGCCTCACGGCCTTGATGCGCTCTACGAGGCGCTGACTGTCGCGTTTCACCGATGCTAAGCGAAAAAAAAGAAAACGAATGCTGCTGCTGGGCACACCTCCCGAAGTGCATCTATGAGTTGTACTAGTTGCTCACCGTCGCGCTAGCAGAACCAGATTTATAGATAAATCCATTGATTGTGCCGCCCGCACCACTCACACCACTCTCACCACCGATGCCACCGCGAAAATACAGGCGGCGTAAGTAACGGCGCCCCGCCCCGCCGCGGTGGTCTAGTGGCTAAGGTACTCGGCTGCTGACCCGCACGTCGCGGGTTCGATTCCCGGCTGCGGCGGCTGCATTTCCGATGGAGGCGGAAATGTTGTAGGCCCGTGTACTCAGACTTGGGTGCACGTTAAAGAACCCCAGGTGGTCAAAATTTCCGGAGCCCTCCACTACGGCGTCTTTCATAATCAAATGGTGGTTTTGGGACGTTAAACCCCACAAATCAATCAATCAGTAACGGCGCCCCACAGATCGTTTCGTCAAGCCGCCGCCAGGGGCTGCGCATGCGCTGTAGAGGCATGCGTAAAGCAGATTGTGACCGTTGTTCGCGCTCGTCAGGTGCAAGGAAAAGCGTGCGTTTGATTCGCACGCTTTTCCTTCTGTTTGAGCAGTGTGCTTTAAGTGCCGAGCTGTGACAGTTGCTTGCCCACGCTCGTTATCTGTATGCTAATTTCGTGCGTCCTTTCTGGTTCAGGTCTGCGCTGCAAGTTTGGAGCGGCTTGCTGTTCTTCGCGTGACCTTGCGATTTGTTACTACAATATTCATTTCTTCGCCCTTGTAGCGAACAAATTCAGAATGAATGTTTTGCTATCTCTGCGAGAACGCGTTCCATTTTCGTGTTGAACCGACTATCAACCATGTTTTTTTCTTTTTTATGTATACTCTTTCTCCCCGGCTGTGTTTGAGACACGATAGAAGTGCTAATGAAGCCGTTATCCTGTGCTACTCCCTATGCGAAAATAACTGCACAGTCGACAGGAAAGTCATGCTCTTACGAATCAAGTAGTGACATAGTGAGTGCCAAGAGGGTAGCAGGTGATTCACCCAGACATCGACGTCCACGAACGCTCTGTGAGATTCAGTGCGCGAGGGGTCATGGCGCATTTATGTGCGCACTTCAGATTTTCTTTTTGCGTTCGGGCTAGGGTGCGAAATCGTCGCAGGTGTGGGGGCGCGCCGTTTCGCAACGACATTGTTTTTACTGCTCCATGGTACGGCGTGTTTGCTCACCCGTTTCGCACGGGTCAATCGCTCGCGCGCTGTTGATCGGTTGTGCGCACGCCGGCGGTTTTATTACGTCGAAAGCGAGCGCCGGATTATGCAAACACACCTGTAAAAACGAGCGCCGCACGAAATGTTGTGCTGCAGATAATGACCAGACCGGCAGTGGTCGCGGCACGAGTGATCAGCCGATGGCGAGCCAATCTAGCGGGGACCGAAACTGATAATCACTGGCTTGGATTGACGAAACCCAAGGTCAGCTAAACACTGTGCTGACCGAAGGGCGATACGTAGACGGTCGTTTGGCTCTACTGACCGACTTGTAACAACATCTGCGACGTGCGACATCTTTGTTTGGCTTTTTTTTTGGCCAGAGCAGCAAGCCGTGACGAAAAAGCAAGTAACGTCTTCATATCTGCTGTGCCAACTGCGCGAACTCCGTCTCTTGGCACGCTTAATATCTGCAGCTGCGTGTGCACATGATGCAATAAAGTGAACTGAATTGCCTTCCGAGCTCCATAGCTTGCCCTGTGAACGGGCGCCATAGCCGCTAATGTTTATTGGTATAATAAGTAAAATAAAAACGAAACGAAGAAACGAAGAGCACTGCAGGTGATGTTAAGTCGAATGCGGCCCCTGCTATTATGTCGCAAGGGTGCAAACTCGAAGGAGATCTCCGAACATAGTCACACAGATGCGCTGCGACGACTTCAAAAAAAAAAAGTCAATAAGGGTGCAGGTGTCCATGAGGTAAGTAGTTGCATTTTTTAAGTAATAAAATTACGGGTGTGCTACGTCTCCGGACGACATATCACATAGTTGAAATGCAATCTTTTCGTAAAACGACGTAAATTAGGTAAATATAAATACTCTATAAAAAGGTGGTGACTACGCGGGAAGCAAAGTACTGCTCTTTTCTGACGCGGTAATATCCCAGCGATGGATAGATGAAAGAACTTTCATGATGTCTATAGGTCATGCTGGTGTCCAATAGGCAGAAGCGCGACGCTATCATGCTGGAACCGATAGACCCAGCCTTTCAGCCGCTTAATTGTCCATGATTGTTCCTCTAATGTAGAAATACGTAGAGATACATATCAAATGAAACTAAATGATACTTTGTTTTCACTCGGAAAGTGGGAAAGAAAAGAAGGGTTTGTTGGAAAAGCTTTATTGCTACAATTTGACTAAGCCCGGTTTCTGGTGCTACAGTTCAACAGTGTGCAGCACAGACTGCGTGTGTACAAGAGAAGTCAAACATTTCCCGGCCACTATTCCATGTTTTTCGATCGGACCGTGGCCTGGAAACTTATGAAGGGTAAACATACAACAAGGCACTTTGCAAAAGTACGAGATAAAGGAAAGTGTGAAGCATAAACAAGTGTAACAGTTAGAAAAAGGTGGCCAGACGGGCAATTAGATTTATAAAGTAATAATAGTTTAGTGAAAATGTTTACACGACAGCCTACATTTCCATTCTTCTTTTCATAGAAACATCAAAAATAGGTCGAAATAGGTAAAATTTTACGCATCTTCTGGTAGTCGCAAATAGGTTTTTTAAAGAACTCCATTCTACCCTGAAAGCACGAAAAGCACAAGAAAACACACTAACAAGACAACCTGCTCTCTAAAGAATAACGAGGATGCGAACTCATTCAATAATTGTACAACTGTGATTGTTGTGATGGGCCGCAATTTCGTTTATGTACACAGCAGTTAAGCTTTTTCTTAAGGTAGTGATTTTCTAATAAAGCAAAGAAGCTTTGCCAGCTGATTGTAAATTAATTATCCCCGGATGGTTAACGCACAGAAAATACGATATGATTGTAAGGCACACAGAAATATTTTGGACAAAAGCTTGACACCTCGGTGCTCTTTATTGTAAACCTTAATCCAATCACC
This sequence comes from Rhipicephalus annulatus, assembly GCA_013436015.1. Taxonomy (NCBI): domain Eukaryota; kingdom Metazoa; phylum Arthropoda; class Arachnida; order Ixodida; family Ixodidae; genus Rhipicephalus; species Rhipicephalus annulatus. The sequence continues at coordinate 152,941 of WOVY01001997.1, read as the reverse complement.
CTGTTCTTCCGGAACTTCACCCCAATTGAGACACGGCTGCCTAAATGGGGAACGAAATCCACGTTTTCGAGCATAGAAGCGCGACGCCTCACCTGCTTCAGGTGAGGCGTCGCCTCAACAAGTGCCGGGAATTATACCTATTGAGCTGGTTTGAGAAAATAAAGAATTACAACGCTGCTCAAAGTGATTGTTTTAATTAATTTTTTTCATGTCGTATAAGCAATACAAAATAATACAAAAAAGTTGATAAATCCGGAGCGTCACTGCTTGTTCGTGGTAACTGTTGCGCTATGCAACGCGCTGTCATTTTCGCGTTACGTTTAGTTGTCTGCGGCTTCACTGTTTACACACTGCACGTAAGAGAAGGCGAGAAACAGGCCTTGACAATTTCATTGCGACAGGTCAAACGTACATGTTTACGAGCTCTACTTTCTGAGATGCTGGCTGATAAAGTTTTTTTTTTGTTGCGTAAAGTGCGATGGCTTAGTTTTGAATGAAACTTGTGTTTGATCCCGCGAACAAAAAAAGAAACACGTCATTTTTTTCGTAATAGAAGCGTTGAATAAAATACAGCTTTTATCATATCACTACCAATTTATCTGTCGCAAAACAAGTGATCGATATTGATCTCGAACGTTTACATGTTTTGACTGTGCCAGTTGCCTGATACGGGTACAACATTTTTCACAGCGAAAGCTATTATGCTATCACAACTCGGGTCTCGCACAGCGCCGTAGTTGTTCGCCGCCGCCGCCGGTGTCCGTAACCACATTGCGCTAAATCAGAAAAACAAACCTAGTACCAAGGACAGTGAAGCTTGAACCCTTGTCAGCTAAATGCCAACCCACTAATCTTCCACTGAGCCACGCCAGTGCTTGGGTCTTGTTGGCAAGCTTGCCGTAGGCAGGCTTCATATCGGGAAAGCAATCGCGTTAGTATGACTTATAAGGCGTTTGAAAACAGCGAAAGAACAAGCAGTGGTCGCACAATACCAATCGCGTATCGACTGGGTCGTCCAATGCTTCAGCTCATTACAAAGGATTGTTTTTGTTCAGCTATGAACTGTGGCGCTTACCCACTTCAGGCATAACTCCTCACCGTCGTCAGCCACTGCATGACCAATTGGCACAAAATTGCTCCCAATGGTTTAGCGGATACCACGCTTCTCTGAAGAATGACGAAAATTAGCATAGCGAACGCCGGCCTACTACCCTAACTTTTTTATTATTAATGCCGTAGTGGGCATCAAGCAAGTTTGCTTGCAGCATTTACCCAATAAATGTTTACAAAATGCTCTGAATGGCCGCTCTTTTAGCTTCTCTGTAACTTTGCTGTGCCTTTCGCGCAGGCCTGGCGTTTTTTTTAGGCACGTCTACAAGGCTTGATTCGATATTACATGAAACCAGCTACCATGTTTTATTTGTTTTGTTCTGTTTGAACTGTTGTGCTATGCGAAAGCAGAAGTTTATATTATTCTGACTAGTTCGATTATTATCAGTTCTGCAGAAAAAAGTCACAGATAAAACATAGCAAGCAGAAGAAAGTTACAAAAGACGTGGTAATGTAGAACTCCACTTCTAATATTTAGCATCTTTGAGCACGCACTCATTCATCCGATTTTGTTGTAGGCTTCCGTGCAGACTGTTCTATTGAACCATCCAACACCAAGAAAGAAACATTCAGGGAATTCCTAGAACTTTCCGAAGATGTGAAGCTAAAAGCCTACTTAGACTTTTTACAAGGTGTACACTCTGTTTGTTGATGTTTATCTTCAACTCTGTGCTGATGTATTCTCAAAATTTCTCGTAATTTCTGCCAGGCTTTATACCATGCTTTATGAAAACATTGCAAGCATCCAATGAACGTCCAGTTCACGATCATATGTAGTCTGCTGAGCTGTTATGTTGACGCTTGTAGAACTTTCAAGTAGTTTTCTTTCCTACAGATTTGTGTGGAAGCGACCACACAATCAACTGAAAAAAAGAAAGAAACGATAATGAGTTTCGCCTTGTTATCATCACAAGTTATTACATAAGGCCGCATGTGACATTTTTGAGATCGTATAAATCTCTGCGCATTATTCTCCCAAAGATTGAGAATACATTTTTAAATGCGAAGCATTTCTTAGAGAACTTCGGTGACTTAGAGCGTATAATCATCTATCTAGCCGATTATGTTTGGGTGCTCTCGTGGTCACCCCCATAAATTGGTGTAAACCAAAATTGTCATGGGAGGGTAAAATAATTTGACGAATATGGCGCGCTGGTCAGTAATGAATAATGTCACAATCCCGTCGCGTACGTCGTCAAACACATTCCGCCAGACAGTGGCACATACCCACGGGAGGGTATGTGCCACTGGTATCTGGGTATGTGCCGCAGGTGATTGACACTTACCTTCGTATTCTAGAACGTTCCTTCATCAACGCTTCACCTTCACTTGAGAAAGCCGATGGGAGCGCTGTCTCTGGACACGGCAAGTCACTGCATATTAGGGAAAATCTGCTGCGATTCTTGAGTAGCGCAGCGTCATTTTTTTTTTAGCCGAGCTGTGGCGCAGTGCTCAACTCCGTCAAGTGAAGGGTGAAAGTCGAATGGAGGAGCGTTTGTGAACACGGGGGTTAGTATCCAGCCAGGAAAGACGAGAATACACATGGACAATTTTAATGCGTGAGCGTCAAGAAATACTCGACATCGGTAGCGTCGACCCCACAAATGCAAATAACAAATGTCAGGGTCCCAGCTAGAATCGAACCCAAGCATTCTGCGTTACAATGAAGCATTTTACCTCAGAGCTACGCCAGGTTTCGGAAATACTTTTCAAATAGATGCTAATCTTCGTGAAACGTCAATAGTGGTTGCAGTGCTGCCTACCCAATTTTATAAACATTACATATGTACTCCTATTATACAGCCGTCACGTCGGGTTAACGTCAACAGTGATAGATTGCCATGCGCTGACTTTGATTTATGCAGCAGTGTTTAAAGTCAGGATCCTCGTGAGCATCAGCGCTTCATATCAGGTTCTGGTATTGCTAACACACATGTTCTATAGTTGCCGTCGTTGCGCAAGTGCAAACAACAGGTTATATAAATATCTGCAACTCTTCAACACATGTCTGTGCGTGCAACATTTGTACATATATTTAGCGTCAATTCATGACAGGTCGCTCAAAAAAATTGCAACACGGTCACGTTCTGTCGACATGATTCGCATAAAGTCGATTCCTAGGTACGTGGGATCTGCCAATGTTTTTCGCTGGAATATTCACGTAAATGAATGTTTGTTAAAAAATAGTGGAATTTGTGAAGGTATTGGGAATAAATACTTACCCCTGAAGCAACGAAAATTTTCTTCGTCAATAATGAGCCTTCTGCCAAGAAAGCCAGTAATGCTTACCGAGTATTACACTGAAAGTATGACAAGTTTTGTACGAGTCTATTCGAGGAGGTTCATTATAGTTTTCTTTGTGTTCTACTTTGAGGTATATCACGTATTTTCTAATTTTCTATTCGCGTATTTTGAAGCCTGAAAGTTGAACAGAATACACTAGAAATGATAGCCTTTCTTGCTCAGTCGACTGTTTATTCAGCAATGAAATGATTCTGATTCTGATCGACATAGGCAAAAAAAAAAGTGGAATAGAGGACATGAGAACCGCGACCTATGTTCAAAAGGAATGGTTGCGCTGGAATTGTTTGTAGCAGAAAATTTGAGGCAATCCCAACGCACGACATAGTGAAAGCCGATAGGCGAGCACTGATGTCTAGCACTTATAAAGGGTTGTGTGAGTAAGCCTCGCCATATTACAGTTAGTAATATATTTGCACATGTTACGGAAATAGCACATTCAGCAGGCTATCCAGCGAGAGCTACTTTAGATCCTCTGATAAAAGCACTACGTATCGTGAAACCACGCTGGTTATCACGACGCATAATTGATTACACAATACATGCACTTGCTTGTGTGTCGCTGCGGTAGTAATTAAAGGATAGGAAATGGCTTAGCAGGGGCGTTCACTATTCTTACGCATCACTCCAAGGCATAGCACACTTGGGAGGGGGTGGTCGAGGTGGGAGGGAATAAAGTCGGGGGACCCGTAAGCTTTGCCTATATGAGTTGAACGCGATAGCGAAATCCGGGCTCTAGTCCACCCTTCAACCACTTAGTGCGTACCTATTAGTATGTTTCGTCACATACACACGCACGCATACAAACAAGCACACAGTAAATTGGACCAGCGCGCGCTATTATAGCCGAATAGGCTCGTTTTCGTCGTGACACCTGTCGAACAAAATGCGTTAAAGGTGCCCTGAAACACTTCTTCAAGTAACCAAGGAATGAATCCAATAGATGAGCTTATTGCCTCACGAATTCACCGCCAGAAATATTTTAAGAATCCGTCCAGTGCGAGTGGAACTACAAAGGTTTGTCACATGCTGCAATTGCATTATCTCTTTTCTCGTCCCGACGAAAGCGCTGGAAGCTAAGTAGGGAGGGGTGGCATGCAGGGCAAAGAAACTTGAGGACTTTAACTTTTCGAATGCACGGCTTTTTCAACATGATCGCGCGCGCACGCGTGGACAAGTAGCGGCCTCCTGCGGCTATCTCGGTAACTTGATTTTTTGGTTTCTTAGTTGGGATATCTCAAGATATTCACATTGGTTGTTTCTGTTTTATCACTTGGACTTAATTATACGTCTTCTATATATATATATATATATATATAGATATATATATATATATATATATACACATATATATATATACACACATATATATATATATATATATATATATATATATATATATATATATATATATATATATATATATATATATATATATATATAAGGGAAAGCAGTAATCTAAGGGCTCGTTTTTCCGTGTTTTGACACAATAATAATGAGATTTAACAGAGAGTAATGCCAAGGAATGTACAGGGGAAGTTATTAGAACCAATGCAATGTAAATAAGAAGAAAGAAAAGTGGATGAAAAAATAACCAGCCATGAGCAGGAATCGAACCTACTACCTTCGAATAACGCGTTTGATGCTCTAACCACTGAGCTGCCACAGCGGTCTTCCGTCCACCCACTTTTTTGAGTTTATATGTGAATTTAGAAGCTGGAGTGGCAGTCAGCGCCATCTATAAGCGAAGCGACGAGTGTGAACCACTCTTTTATGCGCATGTTTGGCGTCACGTAGCATGTGAAATTATTACGAGCGGGCAGCTGATTGATAGTCCCTCGTATACAACTTAATGACACCAAGTCTGCCAGTACGAGACCCTCGTTAAATGAAATATGCGAAAAAAGTGTATATCTAAGGGCTCGTTTTTCCGTGTTTTGACACAATAATAATGAGATCTAACAGGCAGTAATGCGAAGGAATGTACAGGGGAAGTTATTAGAACCAATGGAATGTAAATAAGAAGAAAGAAAAGTGGATGAAAAAATAACCAGCCGTGAGCAGGAATCGAACCTACGACCTTCGAATAACGCGTTCGATGCTCTAACCACTGAGCTACCACAGCGGCCTTCCATATATATATATATATATATATATATATATATATATATATATATATATATATATATATATATATATATATCTATATCACGGAGGATCTACTAGACTATATATATATATATATATATATATATATATATATATTAATGATATATAACAGACAGTAATGCCAAGGAATGTACAGGGGAAGTTATTAGAACCAATGAAATGTATATAAGAAGAAAGAAAAGTGGATGAAAAAATAACCAGCCGTGAGCAGGAATCGAACCTACGACCTTCGAATAACGCGTTCGATGCTCTAACCACTGAGCTAACCACTCTACCACTCAGCTTATAGATGGCGCTGACTGTCACTCCTACTTCTAACTTCACATATAAACTACCCCAAAAAAAGTGGATGGAGGGAAGGCCGCTGTGGTAGCTCAGTGGTTAGAGCATCGAACGCGTTATTCAAAGGTTGTAGGTTCGATTCCTGCTCACGGCTGGTTATTTTTCATCCCCTTTCTTTCTTCTTATTTAAATTCCATTGGTTCTAATAACTTCCCCTGTACATTCCTTGGCATTACTGTCTGTTATATCTCATTAATATTGTGTTAAAACATGGAAAAACGAGCCCTTAGATATACACTTCTTTCCCTTATTTCATTACACGAGGGTCTCGTACTGGCAGACTTGGTGTCATTAGGTTGTATACGAGGAACTATTAATCAGCTGCCCGCTCATAATAAGTTCACGTGCTATGTGACGCCAAACATGCGCATAAAAGAGTGTTTTCACACTCGTCGCTTGGCTTATAGATGGCGCTGATTGTCACTCCTACTTCTTCAGATATAACCCCCCCCCCCAAAAAAAAAAGTGGATGGAGGGAAGGCCGCTGTGGTAGCTCAGTGGTTAGAGCATCGAACGCGTTATTGGAAGGTCGTAGGTTCGATTCCTGCTCACGGCTGGTTATTTTTTCATCCACTTTTCTTTCTTCTTATTTACATTCCATTGGTTCTAATAATTTCCCCTATACATTCCTTGGCATTACTGTCTGTTATATCTCGTTAATATTGTGTTAAAACATGAAAAACGAGCCCTTAGGTATACACTTATTTCCCATATATATATATATATATAAATATATATATATATATATATATATATATATATATATATATATATATATATATACCAAGTTCTTTGAACGTCAATCACGCTGGACCCGACGTATATATATATATATATATATATATATATATATATATATATATATATATATATATATATATATATATATTTCAATACCCCCGACACATACAATATTGGAGTATGTAGATTTTAGCGTTTTAGCCACAACAGATTTGAAATATATATGGGAGAGAAAGATACAAGATTGTTTGAGCAGGCCCGACCATATTGCCTGTAGCACAAAACTGCTTTTTCTCAGTTTCAGAAAAAAAAGAAAACACCACGTTTTATCCCCACTTGAACTGTCTCAGCTGGTTAAATTAAACCAAAGGAATGTATTTGAGAGCGCGAAAACACAGGGTTAGGTGCAGGTCACATAAAAGATGTTCGCAGAAGGCAACCATGAACATGCACGTGCTGAGATAAGTGGCCTGGGGGAAGGGATATTTATCTTGGGATGCGCAGCATAATTGCACGTGCCGCATCTTGTTGGTTCAAAGAATAAAACTGCCTGACTCGAGGTCTCTAGTGTCACTGAGAAACATAAAGAGGCCACTAATTGCTTGTGGCAGAGAACGCAAGGACAAACGACTCTTCTTTCTAGTCGTGTCCTGTCAAATGTGCAAGGCCACATGGTATAGCAGTATTTTTTTTCAATGTATGTAGGAGAGGAAAGAGTTGTGGATAGTTCACCGTAACATCTATTGCGGTCAGTAGTAATGAAGTAAATTTGGTGTTCTAGCAGCAAGTCTTAACACACTTGGCTACTGTAACGTTAGCTGTGTAATATTGAGTCATTATAAACAAGAATTGTAATAAAATTAAGTAACACTTAAATAAAGCTGACGTGAAGGTGTGCCATGTAGATATTTACGTTTCTATGAGTGCTTATGTAGGCCAATCAACTTTCCAGTGCATGGAGGAACCACTCTAAAGCAAATAATTTGGGATAGTGAAATAGTTCATAACAGTATTGCAGTCTAGCTTCCCGCAATGAATCAGGGGTGCGGTGCGGTGGTGGGTCAAACTGATGGTTAGCTTAGATCTCTGACATTAGTTTTGGCCGTTGCAGCGAGCCCGGGAAGTTACAGTGTGACAGGGTCTCACTACTGCTGCCGGCGTGGCCTAAGCCAAGGCCAAAATTTACATGATACTTAATAATGTTGTCACACACGTGGAGTAATCTCGCTCGGACACGAACTAACTTGTAATCTTGAAACTGAGTGAGCTAAGTTTAGTAAAGTTGCGGTGACTATGAGACTTAACGGACATCATGCAGTGAACTACGTTTTTTATATAAGAGCCGGGGGGAGCTCTGTTTCTTCTGCCAAGGGAGACCGACGTCTCTGCAGCTAACGCCTCTGAAGCTTAATGAACCATAAACTGAGGGTCGCCCACAATCCGATTGCTGTGATCATTACTGTGGGCGGCGTTTACAACAAAATGACAAGAATAATTTTGAAAGATACCTATCACGTTGTTATTATGGACATTCCGCTCTAATGTCTTAGTAACTACCTGGCTATTTCGGCCGTACGCGCACACCCCTAACTTCAAAAGGTACTTCTCAATATCTTAATTTGGTTGTTTATGGCAGTCTGAGTATTCCACACCAAGGTCATTCGGTATGGCTGTTAAAGTACCAGCGGGGTTCGTGATCATAACTCTCTGTCAGTGGAACGATCTAATAAGGAAATAACTTCATTCGTTGGATCTCAACAATAGCACAGATGAACTCGAAGAAGGAACATGAGGGTCCCAATATTTCGTTGCAATTTCTGCCTTGGAAATCCCGAGTCTTTTATTATTTTCCGCTTTCAGTCATGGTGTGTTCATATGGAGATGCCAACTTCACTGGCACGTCACACACCACGTGTTTCATGAAATGGCTTGAAACGTAAAGTGCACGTTTGTGGAGGCCTCCTGAGTGGACGAATAGCGACCATTGAAGTTATAATGCTGCGTATTGCTGCAGAGGATCACTTTGCTGGACGCACTAATACGTTCAATGAGTTCACGACGTGACATATTCCAAGACCAATGTGAAACGTTTTTTTTTTGCTCGAAACAAATACAAAGAAAAAAAAGTGTGCATGCATTTCGCGCCTTATAGCGTATTCTTTTTAGTGAAATACTGAAGCTTAGAGGTGGAAGAATAGTTTGATAATTAGTCACACATTCATTACCTTTCATTATGAAACCCAACACGGAGCAACGCTTTAATTCATTTCCTTACTTGGAAAGTAATACTGAGTGCCTTAGAATTTCGCCACGCAAATTTGACGCGTTTCTGACAATGCACCATAATTCTTCACTGAAGGGGCTTTAACGTTTTGAACAGGGAATACGCCTGTTGTAAGAATTTTTTTCAGTATTGCTAAACTTGTTCGCCTTAAAAGTCGGTGTACTCGTCCCTAGCATACAATTAAGTAGTCATATCGGCTGCCTCAGAAACTAGTATCCTGGTAGCCTAGCTAAGAGTTATGCCCCGGTGACTGTATTTTCGATGAAAGCGAAATTGCTTGAGGCTTGTGTGCTTATATTTAGGTGCACGTTAAAGGACTTCAAGTGTTCGAAATTTCTGGAGCACTCCACTACGGCGTCTCATAACCATATTGTGGCTTTCGGACGCTAAGCTCCAACAATTATTTATTAGTATTATAATTTATTTACTAGGAGTCTTGCTAATATCCTCTAGAAAGAAAACCACACCCAAAAGATACACTGCCGTACACACAACACACCTAGACATGTTCCCACCACACTAACAGAACACGCTACATCCATTCATATGGAAAGGGGTCTCGGAAAGTTACAAGAAAATTCAAACTTTCCCGCATGGAACGAAATGCCACTGTATGCACCACACACTATATGAATACGATTTGAACTTCTGCCACACAGGAAACAACCTTTATCAGGAGCAACGCTTCCTGCGTTACTTAAAACAGCATAGAGCAGTATTAGGCGTGCACTAAGTCCAAAGACACAGCGGGGCACACAAAAGACCACAATAGAAGTGACCTATTAACAAGATCAGTTATTTCAGTGATACCTGTTGTGGCTTTCTGTGTGGATAAATGTGTCCTTGTTTTTTGACCGCGTACAAGAATACTGCACCCATGTTGTATGGTACAAGAATGTGCAACCTAAAAGCCATAATACTTGGTCCATCGCCACACCACAATAGTAAGTAGCTCTGATCAGCAGGTCGCCTCAACTTCCAATATCAGGCAACAGGGCTGTGTAGGCGGCCTGGTCATGTGTTATCTTGGACCGATAAGGGTAGCCACAAGGCATAGGACGTGACAGCTATGTTTGCTCGAAGAATAAACTTCATCTGTGTCGCCCTACTTCTCTGTTGGTTTTTGCTAGGGTGTTCGAAAATGTCACGCATAATGTGTTTGACAAAACGTTTCAGGTTTCGGCAGTGCCAAAATAACGTCAATCCAATAGGCGGTAATTGAAAAAGAGAATTTATCTAGCGCTCTGCAAAAATTGGCAGTGTCCACTTGAGGTAGATAAGCGGTTTAGTTGGAAATGATGCATACTTGGAAAAACAGCGCAAATACGACGTAGACACAAGACGAGAAGGACATAGTAAAATGACTCTGGGTGTGGGCTTGGATCAGCCTCCGATAGACTTCCAAATAAGTTTTAATTCTGTCTCGTTTAAACTGTGCAACGAAATATTAAGGCAAAAAATATGCTTTTGTGTCTCACGTGCTCCTGTCAAATGAAGTTTGTGGAACGTGAGCTGTACTGAAAATACGAATTTATGCTCCGATAGCGCACGATACTTCTAGCCTCTTGGCTATTACAGACTGGAATGGAGCAGTGGGTCGGAGTGAAACAAAAAACAAAAGAAACGGTACTTCTGATTGGAACAAAAACGTAACCGAAACATTATCTATTACTTCGTTCCGGACTGAAGCGGAACTTTTTTCCAATCATTGTTCAGTTCACGGAAAAAAAACTTAGCAATCTAGAACTGCTGAAGTTGCACAACATTAGCAAAAATGCATAGCCTATAATGCAGTAATAGCTCGTTTTTGAGGCCGGGACTCCTGAGTAGAGATATGTTGAAATTGTGTGAAGACCTATAAAAGTGGCCACCAGAAACGTCTATATTAACACAAGCGGAGTTTCATGTCTCTCTGTCACGTCGGTTTGCGTGAAAAGGCAATTCTCTGCAATAATTTGTTTTATAAGAACAATCGTCTCGCACATCAAAGAAACAGTCCATGATGTGCTGCATCCGACATAATGCTGACAACCTTAATACAAAGCATTGAGTCAGCTAGAAAAATATATTAACTGACTTTTAAGAAAACAAATACAGTCATTTCGAAGCGTGCCGGCTTGTGCTACTTGGTAGGAATTCATTGTACAGTTGCTTCAGCTACTCTGAAGAACCTGTTTTACGCATATCCCACTTTAAACCACAAGGGTGCTGTGGTTAGTTTAAATTCAAGTATTCATACAAATAAGAACCGTTAAGTATCAATACTGAACATTTTCTATTCGTTATAAAACAAAAACAGACTGGGACGTTTTGTGATTGAACGAAACTAAAAGAAAAACGAAAAAACTTTTGACAGATATCACGTACCTCAGGAATAAATGTTATGCGTAGCGTGCAGATGAATGGTCATTGTGTTGTATTTTTTAACGAAACGTTACAAAATGATGCCAACAATATGCAGAAATGTTGTATGTACAGACATATTTAAAAATTCGCATGTTTACTGTTGCGTAATGATGCCGACGGCAACGTGGGTATTAGCAACGCCAGAAGCGGTAAGCTAATAGGTAGCGCTTGTGCCAGTGAGAATGATGGCCCTGGACACTGCTGGATAAATGGGCTTCAGTGGATGGCGCTTCACTACAACTTTCGTTAGCCCATGTGAGTGATTTTTTTAAATGAAAAGAAGAGAAAAGTGAGCCCCGTAACTGTTTCTCAGGGGGAGTACACTTCAACAGTAGCTCACGAGGGAGTAAAGGAGGAGTTAAAAGGATAGGATTAAAAGGCAAACAAGTAGAGAGGAAGGAGAGAGCGAGACGCAGGGACAGCGAACGACCGACAACGACGGAAGTGAAGAGGAGATAGGAAAGATGGACATGGTCACAGTAGTCCAAGGACGGGGCACCACTCGGCGAGAGCTTTTGTCGGCGTCAGGAGATGGCGTAGGGGGAGCCCAGTCGGCCAGAGCAGCGCTGTCGTTGGAGATCGCGGGGGCACAACCGGTCGGTACGAAATCTAGAGAGCAAGTCCGTCGTTATCCCGAGGTCACAATGGCTAGAATACGGAAGTGTTATGAGCGGCAAGTGGCGCCTACGGAGTGCACTGAAGCCTCTGAGGAGAAGCTGCGTGGGGGCGCGCTCAGTCGTTTATACGTTGTTTACACGATTCCGACAGTTTCGTCGGCGCTTTCGTTCTCGTTTCCTTTTGTGCGGTAGCACTCTCATAGCGCGAAAACAAAGTCATTGGTTCGTCCAGGGGTGCACTTCAGGCTACAAGTCAGCTAAAATAAAAGCATGTGTTGTTCGGCGTTCTAAAGGACGAAGCTCTGTTTGCGCAGTGGCGGAGAGCGATCCCGCGCGCTGACAAACTGCTTCAAGAAAACTCGGCTGTGTGCGGGCTGCACTTCGACGAGAGGTTTATCTCCCGGCACTCCGAGCACACTGTGAAGGGCGAAATTGTCTGCATCGAAAGGGTAGGGCCATAGGCGTGCACAGGATTCCTGTTCAGGTGCGGATGGGGGGGGGGAGGAGGAGGTGAAGGTTCATTGCAGAGCCCCCTCCCCCTCCATATAAACTTAGTGTATGAGGCAGACTTTGCTCCCCCCTTTAGGTGAATAAAAGAGTGCGCCGCCGCCTACTCAATGTATTGAGCAGATTTAGCGCCTCCCCGCCAGGTGACTACACCTATGGGTAGGCTTTTCGGAGAAGCTCTTCGCATTTGTAGACGCCCTTGATATTGCGTTTTCAAAGTGGTTTAGCTACAAGGTACGAGATTAACAGTGACAGCTTGGACGACCTAGTTTCCTGCTTGAAAAAAAAAAAAGATGCAACACTGGCCTGCACACAACAAGGCCCGAGCCTCACCCTCGGCTCGAACAAAAATTATCCCGAAATACAGTCAACTAATTCACGTATGTTCTTCGACGATATAGCAAGCTTGGAAAATACACTCTGGCGCTGTGGCGAAGTCATCACGCCCTCAAAATGGGAGAGTGCTATTACAAGCTTCAGACTCGAACCAGTCCACCGTGCCCGCGACGCAGCACAGAGACTAGGTCTTCCTGTCCCGATGTGGGAGCGGCCCGCAACGTGCTAAAGCGCGTTCCGAAGGACCAAATTAGGTTTATCTATTCATCTTATCCATCTGCGGTTTTAAACAAAGGCACTCCACAAGGAGCGAGCATCTTCCCGTGAAAAGTGGGATTGCACCTGAAGCTCAGGCGCGTCACGTAGGCTTGCAGCCCAAGGGAAACATTGTTCTGTGGTGCACTTGTGAACCATAGAACTTTATTTTCTCGGGGATAAAAAAAGATGTGTGAACAACTATTAGGAATGCATTGTTGTAAACAGATAGTGAGTCTCTACTTGGAAATGGTTTGTATGACCAGTGTGCAGAAAATAAAATGTTTTCGTTGAGTTACCGCTCGTGATTCTCGTCTCTATGAGTTTGATAATGCGTTAGCAGAAGTAGCTATAGCGAGCCATGCATGTTACGAATGATGGGGCTTTGTTTACAGATTAGTGCTTCAGGAAATGATGGTTCGCTGTGGAAGGTGCTGCAAGCAATGGCTGACAACTGAGTTCATCGTTGCACTCTTCTACCATTTCACATCGATAAAATGTTTCAGTGCCGTCACACGCTCACTATCAGCACCCTGTCGATATTTCAGTTCAGTAGCGCACCCGCGTAGACATCCTGCAAATCCAGAAGCTAATTAACATATTTTCTTGGTTGCCATATGAAGCTGTGCACGAGAAACAACATGTATTTTAAATATTTCACACCACCCGCGTGCGTTGTTGATACCCGTCTCTGCGCAGCGCGTCGCCACCTTGGGTGACGTGGATGGATGGATGGATGAATAGATGTGGCCGTACCCTTTAGATCGGGTGGTGACTATCGCCACCAAGCCGTAATACTTAGTTCACGCGCAAACGTGTGTCAGCACCACCTGGCAGTTTACTCCTAAGGCGTTACGCGCTAGCTGGCGCGTTCATCCCACTTCCCTATTCTAGCCAGTGTACCGAGGTGATAGCTGGATGATAGGTGTCCGTATGCAGTGTTCATAAGATCAGGCAGCCGGAACTGTAAACGCAATCAGCGTTTCACGATCATCGTGGTCCGTACTTGAAAAGCGGTTCAGAGGTCAGGCGTGGCTCTGTGGTAGAATACCGCGCAGAAGGCTCGGAGTCAATTCCAGCTGGAACCATGGTATTGATTTTATGCATTCGTTGGGTCCACATTGTCTATGCCAGCTTTGGGACGAAGCTTCTTATGTAGGGCCGACATGTATAGTTGGTTCCATCACGCCCCACAATACCCAAACCAAAACTGAACACCTGCACAGCAAAAGCAAAAACACAGACACACTTTATGTGTAACGAACTATGCAACAGCAAAATGCATGATCGTCCAGGCCATCCGTCGGTCCATCCGTCATTGCTTCCATGCATACGTCCACCTATCTGGGGTTCGTCCATCCACCTGTGCGTCCTTTGTACTGGTCGGTCACTTCAACGTAGACCTTAGAGATCATAGCTTCGCCCACTCGTCGTCATTCACTTCCTGGCGATGCCCTGATTTTCTTAACGCTTTCGAATTAAAATACAAAAGTCTGTTCACGTTGTTCCTTAGTTGGTATAAACTGGCAATAACCTTCAATGCATTTCGCTTAACTAAAGTTAATCTTAGCAAAAGGTGACGGCTGTATCGTAGGAGTACCTATGTAAAAAATGAATAGCCAACATCGCGTCCCATACGCACGCGTCAAGAACCTAACGGTCTATCTGAAAAGGAAGCTGCAAGGTCTGGCGGGGCTATATGGTATGATGCTTAGTTGCCATGCAGAATGCTGGGGTTCCATTGCTGGGACACTGGAGTTTTTTCTTTACATTCTTCAAGTCTACGCAGTCAAGTTCAGCTTTGTCTTAATGCTAACGCGTTAAACTAACGCATGAAATAATGCCCCAGGAATACTCTACTTGAAAAAAAAAGTTAAATACAAGGTCCGTGAGACAGCCAATATTAGTGGCAATAACGGAGATAGAAGTATTCAAATCGGAAGATTCTAGAAAAATATGCACAATGTACAATCCACGGTCGCCATGCAATAGTTGCTAAAATGTACATATGGGTGCCTGACATCCCAACGCTTACCCATGTTATATCATGGCAAGCGACTGTCCTATCATGGCGCTTACTGCCTAGTATTGTGTACTAAATGGTAATATAATGTATATCAGGTCAATATCAGACATTGAAAATCACGGAAAAATTCCTCCTTCAAGAAAATTGAACTGTTTAGACACGTTTTCATGGTCACGCGATGGATATTTAGTTGGTCCATTCGGCAGACTAATGAACGCTTCAAAGAACATGAAAGACTCCATGTCATTCCAACCCGTAAACAGTGTTCCCGGGATGGCCGCCACCTACAAAGAAAGAAAGACAGGAAGACAGATAGAAGAAATGAAGAAGAAAAAAACAAAAAAAGAAAAAAGGAAAAAACAAAAAATTACAGAGAGAGTCAAGGAAAGCGATACTATTTGCCAGGAACGCCCATGCCAAGCTATGCCTCCCCTTTTTCAACGACGGTGGAAGGGCTCTTGGCTTTTTTGTACTCCAACCAAAGGAGCAGTCTTTTATCCTACAACCGAGAGAGAGAGAGAAACAAGGAAGAAGGAAGGCAGGGAGGTTAACCAGATGTTAGTATCTCGTATGCTACCCTACACTGGGATTGGGGAATAGGCTCTGGTGCCTTCACACGTTACTCTAACCAATAGTCTTTCTCCTCTTCTAACCACTACCACCACCACCACCACCCACCACTCTAACCACTAGCGCCGTGACCCCTGTAGAAGTGATACAGCGTATGTCTCCTTTGTCTCACAAATCAAGCATATACAGCCATAACTGGAGTAACCGACAGTGCGGTGTGCGAGGTCTGTGCCACCGAAGAAGTCACCAATTGTTCGCTATGGCGTTGCCCTAAATTTGCCTCTGAAGACGAAACCTTTCTGATGCGTTGGGACAATTGGATGATCGGCTACACTCTGTGTAGATGCTGCTGGAGCCCCTTCCTCATTTTTCGTTGGCTCACCAGGCAGTCAAAGCACTCTTAAGCCTCTTGCACTTTCTGTGTACTATACGAGCCTATGTGAACGCTTCTGACTTTTCCGTAGTAGCACCGCTGCATGCGCGCCAGCCAATGCCATCATAATTCTCTCGTCTTTTAAGGGCGAAGCTTTTTAAGCCGTGAGTCGTGCGTCCGCTATTCGTGTAGTAGTAGTAGTAGTAGTAGTAGTAGTAGTAGTAGTAGTAGTAGTAGTAGTAGTAGTAGTAGTAGTAGTAGTAGTAGAAGGTAGCCATCTCCACCGCCGGATAGGGGAGTGGCACGCGCACACTCCTTTTAGATGAGCAGGACAACCACGCACGTTTGTCATATATAAAGTGATATTTGTTTCTAATGATATAAGCTAAACAGACGAGTATCGGGGACTTAATCTCCAACATCATTCGCCTTGAATTGGATGCTTCCTAAAAAAAACTAATAAGAAAAAGACGCACTTTGAGCATTATCTGACCAGAAAAGGTTGTCATGTTAAACTCGCTGGGCATAACTTTCTTGGTTACAGTGTGAGGATTTAGCGAGGCAAGGTTTAGCGATGGTTAGGCCACAGTGCCATAAATATAGTGAAACAGTAAATAGCCATGAACCAGAGGCAGTGAAAGCTAGGAGAGAGAGAGAGAGAGAGAGAAATAAATAAAAGGAAGAGACAGGGAGGTTAACCTAAAAGAACCAGGTTTCTACCCTGTACAGGGGTGGCGAAAAGGGTCGGAAAGAGGATAGAGTTATAGAGATATAAAATAAACTAGAAAAAAATCAAATCACATGCACACACATTCAGCCCCGCCGCGGTGGTCTAGTGGCTAAGGTACTCGGCTGCTGACCCGCAGGTCGCGGGTTCGAATCCTGGCTGCGGCAACTGCATTTCTGATGGAGGCGGAAATGGTGTAGGCCCGTGTGCTCAGACTTCGGCGCACGTTAAAGAACCCCAGGTGGTCGACATTTCCGGAGCCCTCCACTACGGCGTCTCTCATAATCATATGGTGGTTTTAGGACGTTAAACCCCACATATCACTCAATCAATGCACACACATTCAGGGAGTTCCGATCACAGTCGTTTGCACAGGCCGGTTGAACGCAAGAAGCGCAGGAGCGCCTTCACAGCCTTCTTCTGCGACATAAAGTCCTGTCGGTAGCGCAGGATTTTTTCTTTCGAAAGAGGCTGGTTGTCCAGTTCATCTAGTGCATTGGATAGTGACTGTCTCTGCGAGCAGTATTGTGGGCATTCACACAGAATGTGCCGAGTTGTTTCGTCACTGCCGCAATGGTCGCATGCAGCGGTGTCAGCCATTCCTATGCGGAATGCGTACGCATTGGTAAATGCTACGCCCAACCATAATCTGCACAACATAGTAGCGTCTCGTTGGCGTAATTCCGGAGGAATTCGAAGACTGAGAGTTGCGTATAAGATACATAACCGTGCATGATTGAAATGTGACGCGTTCCATTGTGACGTGGTGCGCTTGCGAGCAAGCATGCGGAGTTTCTGTTCAGCGTCAGTTCTGGAGAGCGGAATTGATATCTGATCGCTTTCAGTATGAGAAGAACGGCCAGCTCAATCGGCCCGGTCATTGCCAATTATTCCACAATGACTTGGAAGCCATTGAAAGGCTATTTCATGTCCTTTCTCAATGAATTGGTGAGTCTTTCCTGCAATCTCGAATACCAGCTGTTCGTACGGGCCGTGGAGTAAAGGTGATAGAAGGGATTGCAGTGCCGCATTTGAGTCACTGAAAATTGTACATTTTTGTGGCTGTTGATCGCTGATGAATTGCAATGCAGCACGAAGCTCTACTCCCGTTGATGTCATAAGGTGGGATGTCTTGAATTTTCTTGTCGTGTCTTTTATTGGTATTACAAATGATGCCGTTGAACTCTTCTGTAAAACAGAGCCGTCGGTGTATACGTATACACAGCCTTAATACGTCTCGTACAACAAGATCAGAGCAGGCTGCCTAAGAGCAGGTGATGACATATCTGCGTTTTTCTGGATGCCAGGTATAGTTAGTCTGATGTTAGCCTGAGTCAGGCACCAAGGAGGAGTCGACGACCTGGCGGCGGGTGTGAAGCATGTTGGCAAAGAATCGCGATATGTGGTTACCGTTTTGCAAAATGACGAACATTGTCTGTCTGCTGGTAAAGAAGCTAGGTAGTGGCAGGGTGTCCGAGCAATGTGCCTTATACGTGTTCTCAGTGCCTCAACGTCGATATGTGTCGTGATGAGGTGGTCACCGGCGATTGCTATAGTAGCCATTGTCGACGCACTATGGGGCAAGCCGATGCAAATCCGGAGTGCCTGGGACTGAACACTCTGTAGCGTTCGAAGGCTTCTTTTGCTAGGAAGTATACACGAAGCGCAGGCCGTAAGAAAGTGCGCGTGTTCCACCTGTCGTTTATTCCTTGGGATGTTTGCTGGATGGTGGTACTTCTACATGCTGAATATATGATGAAAAGATGTGAGATGGTGGTACTAGGAGTGTTCACTAGATGGACAGATGGACGAACAGGCACATGGATGCACGGACGGACGAATGGATGGACGAATGGGAAACGCACGCACGGATGCATGAACGAACAGCCGATTGGACGCACTGATGGATGGACGCGTGAACGGATGGATGCATGGATGCAGGAACGGATGCATGGACGCACGGACGGATGCGCAGACGGACGGAAGCAAGAAAGAACGGATGGACGGGAGTGCGGATGGAACGACGGATGCTTCGCCCCACTCATGATCATGCACACCGTGCGAATGCTGTAGATTTTTTTTACTCTCTCTTTCTTTTATGCTTCCCTTCCCCATTCCACCAGCGTTGGCTAGCCAAATAGGCATGTGCCTTGTTAACTCTCTGTCTTCTCTCTTGTTGTTCTTACTTTCTTCTTTCGTATCCGGAGATGTGTCTGGACTCTGTCAATATTCGTATTGTCTCGTGTAGGTGTGAACATTTATTGTGCGTGAACTAACCAGGTGGGTATTCTCTTTGTTACCCCTGCTACCAGTTTTCCAGGCGAATCATTTGTCTGCACGTATATGCCTACAAGGCATATTATGCCATAGTTATTTTACCACGCTAAAAGTTTCCAAATGTTTATTGTCAAAAAAAAAACATTGCCACCCACGCATTTAGTCGCATCCGGTGGAAATGCTTAATTATGTGCTAGTATTCATGATTGGAGCCGGAAGGAACAAAACTTAACAATTCAGGGACGACAGCACACGTGCCACAGCAGTGTAGTGAGCACAAAACAGAGGGTGTAAACAGCCCAAAGTGCCAAGGTTGAAGCAAGAATTAAGAGATAAGAACGCTTCAGTGGCCTCATTAAGACTGCCACTACAAGGAGCTGCCACGTTACATCCTTGAAATCTCTACGATTACGTCCGGAAAACAACGAAAATTGCTGCAGCTTTCACGAAGCGACGGTGCACGTTCTGCAAGGAAAAGCAGCGTCATGGCATAAAACCGGAAAGCGCTACAGAGTCACGTTAAGGAGTAGGAATGAGGAATCTGAACACCAAAAGGCCTGTAAAAAAAAAAAAAACAGCTTCGCACTGGTGGTGCCTAGCCGAAAGAACGTCGTTTTTTTTTTCTCTTAGTTATCACTTAATTTCATTCTTTTTTTACTTCCTCTTTTTCTTTTCCAGTTAAATCTGTGGTTTTCTCCCTCTTCATTGCTATTTATGTCTAATATTGCGATAGAAAATGTATGGAGATTCTCGCTGAATTCAGCCACCGGTGTCGCCGTCACTCAACGTTTGTGTATACCTATAAATATTTATAGAAAACGCAAAAAAGAAAGAAATCCCGAAGAAGACTCCGCTGCGCGAAACTGAACTTCTAAGTCGCGATTGCGAGGTGTTAACCACTGAGCCTCCAAGCAACTTTTTTTTCTTCATTGCAGTTCTTCATTTACAACAGAACGAATTTTATACAATTTTTTAATGTACAATAGTGTGTACAACAGTTATCCCACGCGCAGTAACCAGTCGGGCATATTGTTTCACATTTTTTGCAGTTCCAGAAACGAAGTTAAGGACTCCCGAAAATATTCTAGAGCTCGTCGAGCATCTACATCAGCATGACGTATAGCCATGCGCCATCTCCAAATACTATGCAGATCCAATAGCATAACAATGTTATACGGAAATTTATCCTCAATATCAATGGCGAGGTACCTTATTTTCTGTGCGTCTAGCGGGAAATCTTTTTTTCATTCCTTTATAAGACATCCTAGAAGAATACCGCGTCCCAACAATCAAGGAAAACATGCTCAATTTTTTCGGGCTTCGGACACAAAAAAATTCGCAGATCCCACGCTGTGGCAATCGATCATATGCGAAGCACAAATGATAAAAGTTGATTTGTCACTTTAAAATCAACACAACGTTACGAGGTGAAGGTAAGCGATACCGTACATGACTGCCGTGTCATGATTATCTTGTTTGGATGTGTCGTTTACCTTCGTCGCCTATTCACGTCACGTGATACCAAATTTAGCATATGTGGAGCTAGCAAAACGGCCGCGAGCACGCTATGTGCGTGGTATGTGTTCATGTTCCTACACGACACTCGTGTCAGGATTATCGTGTTTGTGCCAGTCATATATTTCGTCATCCATTGTCGTCCCGTAGCACTAAATTTGGTATATGTGGAGCGAGCGAAACAGCCGCGAGCACATCATGAAGAGCCCAACTCACTCCAATATAGCGTTGACGCGTGCGCACGCTGGGCACAGCAACGCTACGTTAGCAAAGAACGATCGCTCTGTAGTCTGACGCTAGGCGCGACCGGTGCGGCGAGCGTCCGTCGGCGCGGCCCGACCGCAACCAGCGCGAAATGCGACATGCTGCATTTCGCGCCGATGCGTTACCTAGACAACACTGCGTCTCCCTCTTTTCGTGTAGGAGGGACGCCGCACTCGCTGAAACGGGCATGCGCCAAAGCAACGCAGTGCATCGCGCGCCTGCGAGTATATGGTAGGACCAGTGCCTGGTGTGGCAACGCAGGTGTGACGCGACGAAATGAACGCCGGCGAGCACGCACACCGCGTCCCGTCGAAGTGTATTGGCGCCTTGACTGTGGAATGCAGTCATGTTCTCTCATTACACGCATCTCATGATTATCATGTTTGCACCAGTCACACGCCTTGGTCATCCATTGGCGTCACGTAATACCAAATTTGGCATATGTGAAGTTTGCGAAACGGCCGCGAGCGCGTCATAAGTGTGGCATGTAGTCATGTTGTTACATAACAAGCATGTCGTTATTGTCATGTTTGGATGTGTTTTTTACGTATGTCTTCCGTTCCCGTTGCGTAATACCGAGTTTGGTACATATGAAGCTAGTGACACGGCCGCGAGCACATCATGAGCGTGGCATGTAGTCATGTTGTTGCATGGCACGCATGTCATGTTTATCATGTTTGCACCAGTATCATACCTTCGTCTTCCATTCAAGTCCCGTAATACCAAATTTGGTATGGGTGAAGCAAGCGAAGCGGCCGCCAGCGCACTATGAGCGTGGCTTGATGCAATGTTGTTACATGACACGCATGTCATTATTTTCATGTTAGGGTCTGTCGCTTGTGTTCGCCATGCCATCATATCTTAACATACCTATTTTGCAACATGCCATGTGAATAGAACCACCGCAAAAGCTGCAAGACCAGGAACTGTAAATAATGACATTCTTTGCACATATATCATGATTTTCATGTTATGGCTAGTGAAATATGTTCTTCATACAGTCATGTTGTATCATACCAAGTTCGGCATCGATAACATTATTGAAACGGCCAGGAGAGCTAAAAGTCGTAGGTGGCTAGATAGATAGATAGATAGATAGATAGATAGATAGATACGCTCAAAGTCACGGAAGTTCGCTAAGGAATGCTTCGCTTTTAAAAGCCATGATTACCCCAAGGAACGAATAAACCTTCGTCAGACATCCACGTCTTAACTGGTAAAACACCGGAGTGAAGCTTGAAGAAGAACATTTTAACCCCTGGACGCCCAAGCGTTCGTTTTATGCGCTTCAACACTTTGCTCCATGTTCCATTAGAGTACTGAGTGTGGTAGAGTGGAACCGAAGAACCACATCGCCTAAATCTTTATAGATTTTTCTCAGAAAACTGTGCCTAAATGTTAAAAAAAACGAGTTTTCAGGAAGTGAAAGGACTCCAAGATTTTCTTAAAGTAGGCTTGTTTCCTACTTTCCAATTAAACAAAAGACACTACAAACTCGAGCAAAGCACTAGCCAATCGTATTGAACAGACAGTGCGCAAAAAAAAGGGTACTTAACATCGTGAAGGTAGAAGAAACAGTTTACAATCTGTCGCAGAAACAGGTGCGACAAACGCAGAACACCATCACGCACACGCCGAAACAGGCTCGTCTAGCCTGTTTTCTCCAACGTGGAACCTCGTATAAAGATGGCGAAAATACGATGAAACTTCTGCACATTTATTCCAGAGCAGTGCAATACTTGAAAACATATCGCAACTTGGCAATAAAGAACAGGTTGCAAATGGTCGCGCGAGCGAACATGAATAAAACCACTCCCTTGAATTTTTCCGCCCTTTCACGGATTTCAATGCCTGTCTGCACCAGTAAGGATCAGTGTCACTTTAGCTTTCCAGGGGTACGCTGAAGTATTTCACCGGTGTTGTCATACATTGAGCGTTCTTGAAACAGTTTGTTGTGTGTTCCTAATTTTTATGCCACAAAAACAAGACACTTTGTCCAGTTAACTGCACTTTCACTGACCTCGCCAAAACGCTTTGCTACGTTAACTGCCTCTGCGATACTTCCAAGGTTTGTACAAAAAATAGCGAAGTCATCCGCGTATGCCAGTTGGCGTACTTCACATGCATGAAGCTGGAACTCTTTAATAATGTTGCTGCGTATTACACTTCGGCAAAAGCTTTGAATGTAAATTCAAAAAAAGGAAAGGAGCGAGCGGGCACCCTTGACACGCGGATCGCTGCAGCTCTATCGATTTACTTGACACTTTGTCAACAAACAGACGAGTGGTGCATTCCGTGTATGCCATCTGAACGGCTTCAATAATTACTGTACCGACGTTAACATCCTTTAATACGGCTAGGAGCAAATCATGCGGCACGTGACGGAAGGCTTTCTTCAAGTTAATCTGAAGCATAGCGATCACAGGGCCTATCACTCTAAGAAAAAAGGGTTTTAAAAGGGTGTGTGGTTGGTCCTTTAGGGACTAATGGGGTTGCCACAACCACTATTTCCTTTAAGGACTAACGACACCGGGTCTAACAGTTAGTCCCCACAAAGAAGCTCGAGGGACTGACATTTAGTTCTCACATTCACACCTTAGTGAGTAACCGTTAGTCCCCCAATTCACCTCAACAGAGAGCCCTCAGATTTGCACCTTATAGGGCAACTGTTATTCCCCACATTTACACCATACCGGGCAACCGTTGGTCCTCACAGTCGTACCTCGCCGGACGAATCTACTGAAATACTCCAATCGGATGAACTTTTTATCCCCAGTTCAAACATTGTTTTTTCCTTATTTTCCGCCAACCTAATATTTTTTTCACCTGTTCTTCTGCGCAGTGAGCAACGAATTGCGCAGAAAAGAACACACAAAAAAGTAGTTAGCCACCTATGTGTAACTGCTGTGGCAGTCACGGCAACAACGAAAGACAAAAGTGAGACATCGAAATCTTTCATTTTTCTACATACACATGAAGTTTCTCCATTCTGTTAAGTGAATTCATAGTGAAGTGTACAAGTCCAGTCTCGTTGTCACATCTTGTTCACTCCTTGTGGAGCTCCTCCGACGGAAGCGATAGATGACAGGCATTGCAGACACCAGTGCACGCAGCCTGTTGTGTTCCCACGGCTGCACGTACAATAATATAGTAAAAATAGTTAGACACACGTGACAGAAGATGAAGATGCACGCATACGACAAGTCCGTGCACGTTAACATTAAAAACATGCGTGTAAAGTATGACACAAAAATAACCTTCACATCTCGCACAGTCCTTCTGAAGCTGCTCTGACGAAAAAGATGGATGACAGGCATCGCAGACGCCAGCGCACACAGTCATCAGCACGGTGTGTGCTCACGGCTGATCAATAAGTATGTAAAATAGTGAGTCACACGTGACAAAGGATGAATACAAATGTATATGAGAAATACGTGCAAGGTGAAATAAAAACATACGTGAGATATGACAAGCTAATTATACCACCGTGATGTCACACATTGTCAAAGACTCATTTCGATACCCGTAGTGCAACAGCTTAGGAGCGGCGGCCGCAGCCACAACTCCGCGAACCACCGTGCCGCTAACAAGTCAGTGAGTCCTAAGCGAGCGACGTCGTTCAGCTCGAGCAAGCGAACGCAAGACTAAACACGGCGCTGCACGTGGAGTGTCTGCCGCAAGCGAACTTCGAACAGGAGAGCAAGCGTACGCTTGGCCGCCGCCACGAACAGCGCCGAGCTGGTTTGGAGCTAGCGCCGAAGAAATCGACGGTAATGCGGCCCTTTTCCACAAACTCGAGCGAGTGCAGTGCGCAAACACGAGTCCACCGCCGCGGCCAACGAACGGCGCCGAGCTGCTTGCGACCGACTGACGGGAAAGCCAACTGTAATGGCGACCAATTTTCAGTGAGTTCTGACGCTAGGAAAGCCCCGCCAGCTCATGCTGGTCCACTTACAGTGGGCGACATACTACAACCAAGCTCGTTACGAGAACCCGCAACGTGTTTTCGACAACTCCCAACACAGCGACGTGGTCTCAGCCCAATATTGTCCGCCCGGAACTCATCGCGACGGCGAAGACAGGCGAGCACTCAATGACCGAGCGTACGGGAAGCCGTCGGCAATGACGGGCAATTTCCAGGCGGTCGCAAAGCACAAGCGAACTGCAGATGCTCAAGCTGACCTTCGCGGTGCATTTCGTGCGTGCGATATACAACACGACCGAGCCCGTTGCCGGCAAGCGCGATCTATATCGCACACGCGACAAGTAGACTAGAATAAAGATTGATAACCTACTTGCTTAAGAATCCAGTGCTGATTTCTGCCCTGAGTCGGACTGACGTATAAATCCGATAGGTCTGCTGTATTCTCGGCCACCATATTAGGCTTCCCAACTGTTGTGGTCGTGTGTTGGTCCTGACTATCTTGAAGCCAGAGATAAGCCCAAACTCCATAAGCGCGAAAGTGCACGCGACAGCGACGAGCGACGGTATGAGCGACGAAACAGGGCGGTCGCGTGACGTGTCGCGTACTCATTTTCGCGCGATCGCTCGGTTCTCCAGATTTGGAAACCGTCGCTCATCGCCCGGAAGTGCTGGGCTCAAGCAGCCAATAGAAAAAAACCGGAAAAGGATATACATCAGTGACGTACTGCCGGTTGTTTCCACGTGATTTTCAGCGTGCTCTCACAACTATCCCAACATGGCCAACGGTGATGAGCGCAACGCTTACAATGAGCGCCTCATTGATGTAATCGAACGAGAACGGCCGCTATGGGATCTACGCGACCGGAATTACAAGTCCCGCGCCGTCACTGACGCGGCCTGGCGGCACGTTGCAACAGTGATGGGATCCACTGGTGAGTTGTGTTTTGCAATCTGCGTACAAGCGACGTTCGCGCCAAAACTGCTGCATGGCCATTGTGTGCGGGCATGGTGTACAACTTTCCTTGATTTATGCGCAGTTGCTGAAGTGAAGGCGAGGTGGAAAAACCCTCGAGACACCTTTAGGCGTGTCCTTAAGGAGCGGACACGCGCACTGAAGAGCGGGGCGCCTGCCGACGATGAATTAGACGAGTCTACTAAATGGCATTTTTTTAGTAGGCTCCTGTTTCTTAAGGAGACAATGGAAGGGAGGCCGTAAGTAATCGACCTTTTTTTACGCCAAATGCTCATTCAGATTAGTTTACTCTAAACAAAGGCGTGAATGAAGATAAATACAATATTTAGAGAAGTCGCAGCTCAAAAGCTGTTGTTGCATGTTGAAAATTGTGCTGAGAGGCATAGTATGTATTACCTTATAGGACAAGTGGGAACGTGGAACCCCTGCCTTTCAAGGAGAGTGCACCTGATGTTCTGGCACCAGAGTGCATTCTTGAAGACGTGTGTGATGAGCTTCCTGGAAATCAGGGGACGGCCACCAGTTCGGGTTTACCACCACCGCCAAAAAAAAAAACCGAAGCGTTCCAAGTACGATGACGAAATTGAAGAACTCTCAAAATTTATCACAGAAAAGCCCGATGAACATGAATGCTTCGGTGCATTTCTGGTTGAAAAGATGAGACGTGTACCTCCACACCTCGTGGATGTAATGCAATTACAGTTACTGGAGACAGTCACCCAGTTTCTGAACCCAGTAACTGTAGTACAGCCAGTTGATTAGGTTTTGTTTCTCACTTATTTTGTAACGGTAGCATTTTTCTCAATTGAGGTGCACGAAAAAAATTGGAGCACAAAAGGAAGACACCTAGACAGTGTACAGACAGTGTGCTGTGTCTATTGATTGATTGATTGATTTGTGATGTTTCACGTCCCAAAACCACCATTTGATTATGAGAGACGCCGTAGTGGAGGGCTCCGGAAATTTCGACCACCTGGGGTTCTTTAACGTGCACCCAAATCTGAGCACACGGGCCTACAACATTTCCGCCTCCATAGTGTGCTGTGTCTAGGTGTCTTCCTTTTGTGCTGCAATTCCTTTCGTGCACCTCAGTCAAGAATTTTACCAACTCGCCCAGCAATTCATGCTTGTCAAGTAAATAGTAGCATTTGGGGTTTAAAATCCCAAAACCACGATATGATTATAGAAGGACGCTGTAGCGGAGGGCTTTGAAAATTTCAACCGCCTGGTGTTCTTTCAAGTACACAAACATTGCACAGTATGCAAACCATCTTGAGAATGCAACTACACAGGACACGAGAAGGAACGGATGAAAACACTCTCACGATGGTTTGTACGTCAAGTGTTCTCGTCTGTTCCTTCTCACGTGTCTTGTACTTCAAGACATCAACTTGCTCAACAGTCAACTGTTGCAATGCTCATATATTGTGCCGTATGCTACCTCACCTATATTCCGTAGTTTCATGGTCGGTCGGTTGTCATTAAGAGGACAAATTCATTTTTTACCATTCTGTGATAACATCGGTGGCGTGGTAACATGTTGGCGCAATGTTCCATACTCTGTGTAATAATGCACCACAACAGGTTCTACTGCTGCGCAATTTGTAACATATCACTAGTCATTGTATGAGTTTTTGTGGTCATATTGTCAGCACTGTGATATTGCAGATACTAGTGGTATGCATAATATGTGCACCTTAACACATTTGCAAATTGATTTTGTTTGTTCAAGACATTCAACAAGTACCTGAATTTTTTTCCATGCTGTTATGAGTCACTAATGTGTTCATTTGAAGAAACTTTTATGGGTGTGGTAAAACGTACGAGTTTAGACGTGTATACACATTTCTTACATGAGTTGTAAACTGAGCAATGTGTTTGTTGTAGATGTGTGAATATATTTCTATTTTACACTGCCAGAGTGCGAGTTGTACATTGTGATAATAATTATTAGTCAATTTATATCCCTATTTTATTCCTATGTGCTGCTGTGCCATGTTGACCATACCACATTCACTAGTCTTTTTATTTTATTTCTATGTGCTGCTGTGCATTGTTAACCATACCGTATTTCCTTGTCATTGTTTTTCAAGGAAAAGTGCAATAAAATTTTGCCCTGAAACTGTGTACTTTAAACCTACCTCAAAAAGCTTGCACGAGCTATGTGTGCCTACAGCTTGTCCCACTGTCACCACAGTCCAATGCAAAACACTAAATATATTTAAGAGGGGTTCTGAAGAAGGAGCTCATCACTGCAGAGCCTCTCTGCCAAAGCATCAAGAAAGGTAGCCCTAAAAAGGGCTGTTTGTGTCGAATTTCTTGGCGGTCGGTGCACAGGCATGAGTTGTTAATTCAAGGGTTATGCGGGGCAACTCCGGGCAGCTTCCATTGCCAAGGCACTTGGCCTTCTTCAATGAAATACTTCACGAACTCTTGCCGAACTGCGCTGGCTACTTTAGAGCAGTTGCGGGCCTTTGGCTTTTCGAGTCCAAACACTGTTGTGCTTCCTGGTACTTGTCTCCAAGCACCACCGCTCACATTTCCAAAGGTGTCTTGAAAATCCGCGTAGCCAGGAGGGCAGTACGTTGAAGCAGCGTTTGATGATAAGAAGTTGTGCAGCACGCATGTTGCTTTCACAACGGCCTCCACATTCTCCGGTTCCAAGTGTAGCGGATGGAAAGGAAGGTCGCTGCTGATGGCATCCCACCGCTGCCACCAGTTGTTGCGGGTCGCGGCGACCGCTGTCTGCGGGTAGCGGGGCCGATCGCCGTCGCTCCGTCGAGCCAAGGACTAGGGGAGAGCTTTGAGCAAACTTAACGGATTTATTTACATCTTTACAGGGAGTTGTCGAGATGACAGAAGAGAAGAGAAGAACTAAACCACGAGCGTGGTGGTTGAACTTTACTTAGTTCAGAGCGACGTCCAGCACTCTGCCGCGTCGTTTTATGCCCTGTCGGGCTCCTCCTCTACGACTCGACCACCAATCACGCACACACAGGTGAGGGGGGGGGGCGAGCATGCAAGGTCCACGTGAACACTGCACTTTGGTGGCGCCAGCAGGGCTCTTCCTCGTCGTGTGTGTCTTTAGTCGAGAGTGCCCACGATCCTAGCCGCATACTTCAGAGGGTCCGCCGATTATGTTCGCTCAATTAACGGGGCGATCCGCGGCAGCCGCCGCGGTCTCCCCCAGGAAGACGCCGTCCCTGTTGTCCTCTGGGTGGCGTCTTGGCGACACTACGTCTCGTACTCCGGGACAATGCCTGGCGGGCATAGGCAGTCAGCCGGTCGGCTACTTGACAATGGATTAAACAAGCGCCGATCTTTTGAGAGGTGCCCGGTTCGTGGAATCCTCTGGGGAGAGCCCTTTGACCAGCGCCGTCGTCGTCTGCCGGTTAACACGCTAACGATGCGTGACTGGCCCAGGCGGGAGATAGAGTGGCGGCTCCAAAACCCTCTTTGGCGACATTCCAGCCCGTTGGCGCCGCTGTCAATCAGTAGGCGACGTCTCGTGGGGCCGGCCTCTGTTGCTTCCTCCGTCCAGACGTGGCGAGACTGTCCTTTTTGCACTAATCCGGCGTGGCAAATGACTCGCTGGGTCAAGGCATAGCCCGATCGCTACAGCTCCTCCGCCGACGGGAAGATCTCGGACGTCGGGTAGTATCAGCTGCTCGACGGGAGAGATCACAGTAACCGCAGTCTCCCAACACCATTGATACCACAAAGACCAACTGCTAGAACCAGCAAGCGCCGGCAATGAGTTTTCGGCAACCAGGCCGGTCTTTCAAATGTGCCACAATGCACCTACGCTTTTTTTTTCTTTTAAATGGCAACCACACTAATACTTTTGCCCATAGCTAAAAATTTCGATTACACCAAATACCCCTTAAAATCATTACGGAAAACGTCCCTCAACGTTCCGTATAACACGACGCTCAGCTAAAGAATTCAACTGATCCCTGAGCACATACCAAAATAACAAAGGGTAATGCAATTTCGTATACTAACACGCTTATTTGCTGAATGTAGTTTCATGTCAGCCCATGGTTTTAAAGAACGCACAAGACTTTGCTGTGCGCTCTAGCATGACATCTTACTCTCATCCAAAGAGCGCTAGCATACCCACACGCACCTAACCATAGGCGATATCTCTCTCACCTAGGTATCCTTAAACCCTCATCTGAACGTGAATTTTCTCGAGGAACAAACGCAAGGAACAATCACACTTGAGGTACACGTCAGGAGTGCGTAACAAAACAGGCGTTAATTTTGCGCCAAAACCCCTGTACCGAATGTTTCTCCCTCTGAGCATTTCGAAAATTGCTTTGTTTGGTTTTATTCTAAAACCTTCCCAAACATTGCTCATTTACTCTTTTAAGACGGTCGACAATCTCGCGCTACACAAAAACTGGCACAAAGCCTAGAAACTCCTGCTCCACTCGACCAACGTTACCACGCTTTCCAATTTAGCGGGCGAACCACACTTCATTTACGATTTGCGTGCTCGTATCTTAAAAAAACTCCTTTCACGCAGTCGGTTGACTGTTGCGGGCTACTGCTTCCTCATAACGCTGAACAATTCAACTCGAAATTTTGACAAAGCTTACACGCAAACAAAATCTAGAGGGAAGAAAAAAATGTCCAAGCAAAGTAGCTGTGGAGATGACACAGGAACACCACTTTAAAACCAAATATAACCAAACAAGTATGTTTCAAAATAAACTCCTGTGTCCGACTCTCCCTCTTACAGCTGTTGCTTCCCCTTCAGCCGTACACGCGGCGGTCGTGGTCTTCGACTCTGAAAACGCGCGAGACTACAACGTGCACGAGCAACAAGCTGAACTGCAGCGTTCCGCCTCATTCGCGATTTTGGCGGGCTTCTGTCAGTTCGGTGTAGGAGACCGGAGCGATGCGTGGGACAGAGTGGCCATGTTTTCTTTGGGCTAGCTCGCGTGTGGTGCTTAGCTATTGTGGCTTTTCCTTTTTTTCTAGGACCCCTTCTACAATCCCGTTTCCGCAAAGCTTTAAATTTCCTGCGTACATTCCGTCGCGAAGATGTGCGCTGGGGCCTACCCTTTTGCCGCTGGCGCCTCACTTCCCGCCACAAAGGCCTCTTCGCTGAACTGGCCGATGAGCTACCCTCTTTTCTTTCTCCCCGATGCTTCCTTCCTCCTTCCTGCCTTCGCTTTGTCGCTCGCGTACCTTTCACTCCTCTATGGCGACGTCTACGACCGACTTTCTCTGCACCGTTAGGAAATTGGCCTCGGGTTGCGTCATCGGTAGTTTTACAGCTCAAGGGTGCTTCTGCACCACCTGCCACAGTGTTTCGGCACTTTGATTTCTTGGCTCTGTCGCCTTGTCTGGCCGATTCACCTGTGCTAACGCTGTACTCAGGTGCGCCCTGAAACGTTCTGTGGATAGAACGGAAAGACCGGCGCTCTCCACGCAATTCCATTCGCGAACCCGCTTTCCTCTTACCTTTCGTCCGGTTGCTCGGACGCATGCAATGTAATTTTGACGCTGCTGCAAAGCTCTTATTTGCTACGCTGACAGGTTTTGCGCCTTCTTTTACACGCGTAGTACTGTTCGTCTTTCTCGCGGATTTGCGACGTCTCTTTCGTCTGCGCCGCTTTTTGCGTGTCGCTTCCGAGCCTCCCGATCGCATCTCACACTCGTGAATCCTCTCACAGCTTTCGTCAGCTGTCTCAGTCGCGCGGTCTAAATGATTTTCGACCTGGTCATCTTTATTCTCACCCTCTAGACCAGCGGACTGGTTAACACACTTAGGAACAAAGCAGCTGTTTCCCTTCGAAAAATCTTGCTCGCATTCCTGAGAGCTGTCTGCAACTGTCCTGATATTCTTCTCTACGCTCGCTGCTTCTGAGCCTTCTGCGGTGTTCTTGCCTACTTCGACCTCATTTGCAAGATCCACCGCCGCGACAAACACAGTTGAGGTCTGTGCCAGATTCTCTACAGCTATTCTAGCTGTTTCGCTAACAGTTAACTGGCAAAGCACCTCGTCGCACTCGCTCTGGCCTTCGTCGGCCTCTCTACTCCGCGCAGCTTCCTTTGCAGCACTCAAACTCGATTCGCCTTTGAATCCGCTGCTATGTTCACACGTGCTAGCCTTCTCTAAAGCTCTGGGCTGCACCTCGCACTTCACGTGCGCTACACTTGCGGATGGCTGAATCTTCCACTGCGTTGCCTCGACTTTTCGTTCCGACAGTTCAATATCTAGGCTGAGTGCTCGCTCGAACTCTTCACCTCGCTCCCGTTTTTCTTTCTCCCATTTGCTCTCACTATTCACCTTGGTGCTATGAGATACACGCGGACCTCTCTCAGGCTTGGTTTTAATACCAGCACACCGCCGCGCGTTCTTCAACGGAGCGTTCATGAGCTTGCATTCAATTTGCTTTCTGTCAATTCTGATGCCGAAGCACCGCAGTAAGGCTGCCTTAGCTACATTGTAACTGTTGAACTCGTCCTCGGAAAGGTACCCTATTCTACCAATTAAGTCGCATGGAAAGACACTCAATAAGGCGATAGACCAATAGTCTTCGTCGAGCCCTAGGTCTGTGCAAACATTCTCGTAAGAGGTTAGGTAACTCTCTATATCCTCGCCCTCTTCGAATGCATGGATCCTCGAATTAACTTGAGACCATCTAAGGCACTGTATTGATCTTCTTGTCTCTTCCAGCTTTACCTTTAGGGTTTCCTTCCACTGTTCTCTCTCTTGCTCTCGCCTTTCCTGACGCTTTTTCTCGCGCTCCTGTTCCTGTTGCCTTTGAATCTCGTTCCACGTTTCTTTAATTTCTTCACTGGTCAGATTCAAGCCCTCGATAGCGCCAACAATTGCGTGTTTCTTCATCCCCGTATCTACTTCCGCTCCCAGCTCCTCCCCCAGAATCAGGAGCTGATTCTTCAACAAACGCTTCCAATCCATGACAGAGAACTAGTGTGGTGCAGCTCACTCTCTACCCAGAAGTTCCGAAAATCTGCTTCTGTGGTAGCCTCTACCAGCGAAAAGATTGCACTTCTATCTTATCAGCCTGGCAACCAAAAACCAAAGCCAGCACTCACCAGTCCACAGCTGCCAGTCTCCATGATCTCAGCGTGTTGTTCATTCTCCGTCCTCCAGGCTCACATCCAACCGCTTGCCATCCAGTTGTTGCGGATGGGAAGGAGGGACGCTGATGATGGCATCCCACTGCTGCCAACCAGTTGTTGCGCGTGGAAGAGGAAGTTGCTGATGGCAGAAGAGAAGAGAAGAAGAACTAGTGGTTTCACAAACCACGAGCGTAGTGGTTGAACTTTACATCGTTCAGAGCGACGTCCAGCACTCTGCCGCGTCGTTTTATGCCCTGTCGGGCTCCTCCTCTACGACTCGACCACCAATCACGCACACACAGGTGAGGGGGGGGGGCGAGCATGCAAGGTCCACGTGAACACTGCACTTTGGTGGCGCCAGCAGGGCTCTTCCTCGTCGTGTGTGTCTTTAGTCGAGAGTGCCCACGATCCTGGCCGCATACTTCAGAGGGTCCGCCGATTATGTTCGCTCAATTAGCGGGGCGATCCGCGGCAGCCGCCGCGGTCTCCCCCAGGAAGACGCCGTCCCTGTTGTCCTCTGGGTGGCGTCTTGGCGACACTACGTCTCGTACTCCGGGACAATGCCTGGCGGGCATAGGCAGTCAGCCGGTCGGCTACTTGACAATGGATTAAACAAGCGCCGATCTTTTGAGAGGTGCCCGGTTCGTGGAATCCTCTGGGGAGAGCCCTTTGACCAGCGCCGTCGTCGTCTGCCGGTTAACGCGCTAACGATGCGTGACTGGCCCAGGCCGGAGATAGAGTGGCGGCTCCAAAACCCTCTTTGGCGACATTCCAGCCCGTTGGCGCCGCTGTCAATCAGTAGGCGACGTCTCGTGGGGCCGGCCTCTGTTGCTTCCTCCGTCCAGACGTGGCGAGACTGTCCTTTTTGCACTAATCCGGCGTGGCAAATGACTCGCTGGGTCAAGGCATAGCCCGATCGCTACACAAGTTTATTTGCCTCTCGTAGATCCGCCAGCGAGAGACAAGAATGCCGAAGGCGTTTTCCACACAGCGCCTGTAAAAAAAACACTTTTCTGTTGTAGCGTACCCTAGAGCAGGAAACTTGCAGTAATTGCAAGCAGTACACATCTACCATAACCTGCCTATTCAAGGTGCAATGATACGTTATTAAAAAATGATTAGCACATTTCTTTATATCGGAGAGTTTTTGCTTTGTTAAAGTACTAATCCCTGATAAATAGGAAATCATAGCTTCAGACAAGCATGCGCTGAGGGTGGTGCTCTTCAGTACTTGCACTTCATATACTTAAGCAGAACCAAGGCTAGATTTCAGATTGATGCTGAACTGATTACAAAGAGTCTTCATGGCTGCAGCAACCTTTGCACGAGGAAATGGCATATGAAACCACCTAAAATGCATTTGTTTGCCACACGTTAGTTGATCTACCCTGAAGGCGTGAGAGTAAGAAGAAAGGACACAATTGAGCTTAGAGGACAGGACAGAGTTCTTTAGCGCTGGGTACAGACCTTGCACGACTAAGGCGGTAGTTGTAGATCACCTCCGCAGGTACACTCCGGCTCCCTGGTAGTGGCCTCATGAAGTCTGGGCGCAACTGGAAGGCCTCATCGCCAACAAACACATGAGGACAAACTATTCCTGACCTTGGGAGCATGGCTGCTCGAGGTAGGCTGAGCTTGCCCTCATGCAGTCGCTCGCCGATGGGAGAATCTTGAAAAATTCCCCCATCGCTGAACCTTCCAGGTGCACCCACATTCACCAACCTGAACAGGTATTGGCTATCGACGACAGCCATCAATACAATGGAATGGGTTCCCTGAAAGCAATGAAACAACTGTCACAAAAGTACTTGCCATCATAACTTCTTATATTGCATAACACTTAGCTGCATTACTGATAGGTACAGAAAAATAAGGTGAAACCTTTGGTCTGTAAACTGCCTAGCATGCATTAGGCACCTAATCGCAATAATCTTGTACTGAGGTCTGGGATACTCCTATTGATGAAGGAGATGACCCTTTAGCAGCAAACATTCCACATGCATTGATGCAATTTTCTGCTGCATACCTTGTAATTGAAGTACAAACTTCCACCATTGCGGGGGCATTTAATTTGAATATGCTTGCCGTCGACCGCTCCAATGCAATTTGGGAACTGCCAACTGCCAACGGTTGCAGAACCCAGCAGCGATTTCCAGCCACTCTTCTTCTGTTGGTGTCTGAAAAAGCAGCAATTTCAAGTTATACATTATGTTGTTACAAACATAACCAGGTGAATGCACTCCTGCCTTTTAAACATTATGGGCCCACCCTTTCCTGTGCATGGGATAAGGTATTAAATCACTCATTCAACAAGAGACAAGAGTATTAAATAAGGTATTAAATCAGCCCATTCAACAAGAGACAAGAGTTTTGCTGACATTGTATTGCAGTAGTTTTTCCTGCACCCTTCTACGCATGCCCTTTTTTCTCATTTTTCGCCTATATATGTACACCACTCCGATATTAAATCTTTGTTGAAAGTCAGTGCTCTTTTCTGTCCTTGTTTTTTTCGCTTCCGTAGTTACGAAGTAACTACTTTTAGGTTGCGCTGTTCCTGCATTCAGTTATATCCTACCAACTTGCCCAAGCTTCGACGCTTCATAGCCACATGAAGGCTGCACAAGTGTTGTCAAAGGAGTACTACGACAAATCGGCGAAGAAGCGCACCTTTGAAGTTGGTAGTCAGGTAATGCTGCTGCGGCCGTCCTAAAAGAACAAGCTTGAGGTTTATTGGGAAGGGCCCGCTAAAGTAACATTGAAGCTTTCTGATACCAATTATGAAGTGAAATTGGGAAGGCGGCCAAACAAAATTTACCACAGTAACTTGATGAAACCATACGTTCAACGTCAAGCGGTCGTAAATCTGCTGTTGAATGCTTCAGAGGAAGAGGGAGAAGAAATTTTGAGTTCTAGTGATGTAATCGAAAGGGGATCGGAAGTAATCTTGGAGCAGTTAAACCTAGAGCCTTGGTTAAGTGAAGTCCGGAAGGAGGACCTGAGAAGGATTGTTTCCGAGTTTCAAGACGTGTTTTCGGACCATCCCGGAAACACGACGGTGATGGAACACGATATCGAGCTAACTTGTGAGGAGCCAATCCATAGCAAGCCGTATCGTTGTTCCCCTGTGCAAAAGCAAATCATGAAAGAGGAGATTGATAAAATGCTGGAGTTGGGAGTTATAGTACCAGGAGAGAGTGACTATACATCCCCTCTATTATTGGTTCAGGTGCCAGGAAAAGATCCGATGCCATGCATCGATTATCGGTGTCTTAACGCCATAACTCAAGACCAAACTTACCCGATACCTAACCTAGAAGAGAGGGTGGAAACTGTGTCACAGTCCAGCTATATTTCCATGGTAGACCTCGTGCGAGGGTATTGGCAAGTCCCCCTTACAGAGCGTGCTAGCCGCTATGCAGCAATTGTTTCTCCATTTGGAACGTATCGTCCACTTAAGCTGAGCTTTGTATTGAAAAATGCGCCCTTTTGTTTTTCAAGCTTAATGGACCGCGTTCTTAAAGGCCTCTCTGAGTTCGCTCTGCCGTATCTTGACGATGTCGCCATCTTCTCTAACAACTGGGAAGAACATGTCGAGCATTTACGCGTCGTGCTGAACAGGTTGAAAGAAGCTGGTCTTACCGTGAAACCTACTAAATGTCACGTAGGGTACAGCGAGGTGTCTTACCTGGGGCACTTTGTTGGGCGTGGCCGGCGTAGACCTTCAGAAATTAAGGTAGCCGCCGTCGTGAAGTATCCACAACCAACCACAAAATCTGAGATAAGGGCATTCTTGGGCCTGGCTGGATACTATCAGCAATACGTGCAAAACTACTCTAGCATTGCCAGCCCTCTAACTGACGCACTTCAAATGTCTGAGCCGGTCAAAGTAGTAAGGGACTCAGAAAAGGAGAATGCGTTTTGCCAGCTAAAACAGGCCCTAAGCGAGAAGCTCGTTCTCGTGGCACCCGATTTCTCTAAGAGATTAGTGATTCAATGCGACGCGATTGATCGTTGCATGGGAGCCGTATTGTGCCAGGAAGACAGTGCTGGTAACGAAAGGCCAGTTTTGTATTTAAGTCGAAAACTTAGCGGCAGGGAAGAGGCATACAGTACCTCTGAAAAGGAATGCGCTTGGCTTGTGTGGGCCGTTCAAAAGCTAGCTTGTTATGTCTCTGGTTCGAGGTTTGTGGTCGAAACGGACCACTGTCATTTAACCTAGTTAAATAACATGTCGCCTAAAAGTGGCCGGTTACTGAGGTGGAGCATGATACTCCAACAGCACAACTTTGACGTTCACTACAAAAAAGGAAAGCTAAACGCTAATGCAGACGCATTGAGCCGTGCGTTTAGTTAGTACCTTCTCCACCTTTAGGTTTCTCGCTGGCGATTCGGGGCAAAATTTTGACCTCATCATGACCTCAGCTGAGCGCTCTCGTCCAGAGTGAGCTCAAGGAGCCAACTTCATGTTGTATTCTATTTCGTTACGTTGTTGTACGTGTAAATATTTGAGTTCTCATTTTAAGAGTCGTGTGTCCCTTATGTGCCTCTTGATGTAGAGGGAACGAAATTCCGAATGACACGTAGCTAGATATATGTTGTAATATACTTTGCCTGGTGTTCTGTCGGGTGACCGAGGGTGCTTGCTTGTGTCGTGTGTTGTCTTTTGTCGAACCGTTCTTCACAAGTTGCAGAACCATCGACAAGTGCTGAGACCAAAGATCGTCAGAAGAGACGAGCGAAGCTGGCCGACAAGTTGTGGCGACAAGCCAGTGGAGCTGGGATCCGTCCTCAAGAATGGGATGTGTACCCGGAACAGAGTTTGCAGCTGAATTCTCCCCGTGGCCCTGGAGGCGAACCTGGAGGGACCTGGCGAACGAGCGCGCCTGACAACCGAGCCACGTGGAAGCAGCTCGTCTTTCCGGCGCATTGTCTGGTGGCGGGGGTGCTGTTATGCCTGCGAGTCCACAGCGAACGTCCATGCCTCTGAAAAAGGCAATCTGGGTCAAGGCCAGCCCACGAGCCCGCCTGACGCGAACAACTCAACGGCGTCATCACGCGGCGGTGCCTTTCTGCCGCGCACGCGCAGTGAGTCACCTCAGCGAGCGAGCCCGTCGAAGCAATCGGCGACTTCCTGTCTGGCGAGTCTGACGCAATGCGTGGCGACGTCACTCGTCCTTGGGTGCAGCCACGTGCAGCGCAGCGGCTCCAGATTCGATGAGAATGACGCGGCCCAGCGGCGACCCCATTGGAGGATTCTGACATCACGACCAGCGGCGCTTCTGGTTGGACATTTGGTTACTCAAAGAATCCACCCGGTGCATATAAAAGAAGCCCTGCGATGCGTCGCGAGCAGTAGACCTATGTGTTAGAGAGGAGAGCTCGGCTCTTCGGGTCTCTAAGCTGTCAGCCCCAGTGCCGAATTTGTAACGCCTCTGTATATATGCTGTACATAAACCTTGTTTAACTCACCGTCGTCTCGTCCGCTCGTCTATCAGCTTTGCGCAGAAGCAGTCGCGAGCTGAAAAACCTACGCTACCAAATGGTTGGTGGCCGTGTCAGCGGAGATCGGAGCAGTGGCGCCTTCGGGACCGTGTTGGCGTCGCCGTCTTTCGAAACAGTGGTTGCAGCGGTGAGATTCGTGGCGCCCTTCGTAACGTCGTCGGAGGCGCGCTTCGTAACAATCCTCAAGAGCGTAATAATTAATGATGTCTGCTAACTTAACCGTACTCGCCTCTCAATAAGGCGTATTACCCGTTGTGTCTTGAGCCGAATCAACGCAATAAAATCTCCTAGAATGATGAGAAGGTGGTCAGTGACGCAATAATAACCTACTCGACAGAAAAAATCAAGGCGTTGCGCCCCATCTGTTGGGGCGTACAAGCAGAGTACTCGCCATTCGCTGCCAACAGAAGACAGAAGAAAATCGCAGATCACGAGGCGGTCCGAATCACAGCTTACAATCAACTGTACAACTATTCCCAGGGAGTTACTAATGAAAAAAAAATTGGTTCCAAATCTGCATGTTACACCACAAATGCATCGAAAGACGATAGTCTTGCGTCTGGAGAGAGTGAAAATAAACGTTTATTCGATGTTCTACGCAAGAAAACCAGTGAATGGTATTTTGCAGGCGCTGCGTTAGAGTGCCTTGAGCGTGTGGCGGAGGTGAACGAGCGCATCTAGGCACGTCAGACACAAGTGCCATTTGGCAGTTATCTTCGAAAACGAAGGCGAGGAGCCCGCGGAGAAAGATGCGCGCCAGTCTCAAAGGCGATAAGGTGTAGAACGCAAAGCGACGGGCAGGTGCCACTACCGGGACGTCGTAGCACAGCGTTGGAAACAGCTTTTTGAGCATCGCGTTGCACTGTTAGCGCAGCGCGATAAACGCTACATCCCTTAGAGTTACTTGTGTGTGCCTCTTCTAGTATAAAGGCAGACATACAAAACTTCGAAGAGAAGGCTAACATACATACTTGAAGAGAAGGCTAACTTCCATCGTCCATATAATGCGCTTCCTCTGCGGAAAATCTCGGGGCACATCGATAAGGTCAATGATGCAGCTATACAGGGCACTGTTCCTGGGATTTTTGCGCTACAGCTTGTCGTTACTGGCAAGTACGTGCAAGACGAACATCCGCATCCTCGAAAGTCTGCAAGGACAAGCACTACGCGTGTGCTTAGGATTGCCGCGAGTCACCTCAACCTACGGGGCAATTATGATTGGAAGAGAGCATTAAATTGAAGCATACATCAACACTGACAATTTGAGAGCCCACATGAGATACCTCTGCCGAGTTCCTGGTCACCATGTTGCAGTGTTGCCACTTCAAGGACCACAAGCGATGTTTTCAAAGAATATTTCTGCCCACAGAGAATGCCTTCCTTGTGACTTCACTCCAGCAACAAGACCAGCGTCGCCTCCGTGGTGCCTACAACAACCACAGGTGTGCCTCACTATTCCGGGAATAACGAACAAGAGCCATCATTCAACAGTGGTCCTACGACAGGTGACATTGTCGCTACTCAACGAAAAATACGGCCAGAGGACCCACATTTACACCAATGGATCGGTCTCGGCTGACAGCTCCACAGGTGCTGTGGTCATCCCGGCGTACCAGGTCACTATAAAGCTCAAACTGTCGCATAGGACAACATCCACAGCAGCGGAGCTTGCCGCCTTACGTGCTGCTATACTTTATATCGCGGACGCCCGACCTCAAAAATGGGCTGTGTTCTGTGACTCCAAGGCATTCCTTCAGAGCTTGCAATCAGCTTTACGACAGAGGGAGCATCAACAACTAGTGAATGAAATAAGAGTAGTGATTCACGAAGTTTTATCGAAAGGACATGACTTGGTGTTCCAGTGGTTACCGGGACATTGTGGTATTGT
Organism: Rhipicephalus annulatus; assembly: GCA_013436015.1. Lineage (NCBI taxonomy): Eukaryota > Metazoa > Arthropoda > Arachnida > Ixodida > Ixodidae > Rhipicephalus > Rhipicephalus annulatus. Next base: position 112,729 of record WOVY01001997.1, on the reverse strand, counting down.
CGGTAATGACTTTGCTGATAATGCTGCTCGATCCGCTCACGCGGACGCCCAGACAACCCCAATTCCATTGTCGAGAGCCGATGCTGCAAGGGGCCTTCACTCGACGGAAAAATTTTTTTCCGTCGTAGGTCCACAAGAAAGACTATCGTCTTTAAAATTAGACACCCTCCGGACAAACCAACTGCATGACTGTGACATGATACCGCGCCGTGAAAGGGCGAACCATGTGATCGGTCCTATCACGTGTCCAACTTTTGTTTCCTGAACTGCTAGTATATCCAATTAATTTTCTGTCGTGATACAATACAACTGGTTTTGCCTCCTTTTAGTTGCCATTGCACGAACAATAACAGTTCTGGCGTGCAGGGACCTTCCCAATGATATTGTTCTGCCCTCGACCGAGACCAACGGCAAGAAGCCCTCATCATACATGTTGACTGCCTGCTCACACGCCATTGTGGCAGCTAAAATCTAATTAGCAACTATATCGCCCCTTGATAGAGACGATGCGCGCACGCGAGCAGCATTGTGCGCTTTCTTCCTCACCCACACATGCTTTGATTTGCCTCAGACGCTGCCCCTGCGACACAGTAACCACATCATCAGGACGACACTTTGCAGGTGCTGTATTGGCATCCATCTTTTCAGCAGCAGGTTCAGTGACCGCCAGTTCCACACGTGCTGCCTCTGGGACCCACTGATCTCTACTAGGGTGAGCTGGATGGCGCATAGAGCGTGCGCTTGAAGCAACCGGAAGACGCCATTGGTGTCCCAGAAGCCATAACCATGTACAGTTACCAGCCGTGGGCACGAGGGCTTTTCTCTTCTCTTTAACAAAATCCTGGCTTGTCTAGAGCAGTGAACTTGACTAATCGACCGTAAATGTCTTCGCGAAGACATTTTACGAATACCTATTTCAAAATTATATTATTTTTACGCATTCTGCGATGAAATCGTGCACCTATTGTGGAAGGTGTTTGTTTGCACCTATCGTGCACCTATTCTGGAAGGCTTGTGGAAAGTGTTTGTTTTTTTCTATGCAGTTTCCCACTCTCGAGGCTTGAAATATATAAAAAGTGGGCCAGTATCTTAAGTAGGGACAACTGGATGCAATCCTCAGGAAGCAGACTTCGCGGCGACCATTTCGCAGAGTGATGTTTTGAATACTCGGTTCGAAAAACTCATCTTCAAAACGATGTCACCCCAACATTCTTTTATTTCACGGATCACTCAAAAAAGACAAACCTTCGCACTCCTGTCTACATTGCACTCATCACTTCCATTTTTTTGTTAAAAAAAGGCGTGAGAAGTTTTTTCTGTCACCTGACTAATGAGTAAATGTATAACGTTGTACGCAACAGCACTGCGCCATATTTGAACGGCGTCGCTACGGCGTCTGTCATTTTTGGTTTAGCGTTAGTCAGCGTTCCAAGTGATGCTCAATTGTAGGGTTCGTTGCACTCACTGGTTGTAGATTACAGCACTCCGCCATTTCAGATACCGTCGCTCCGGCGTCTGTTAATAAATGTGAAGCATTTTATAGTGAACTTCGGTGACTTTGAATCTATCTATCTATCTATCTATCTATCTATCTATCTATCTATCTATCTATCTATCTATCTATCTATCTATCTATCTATCTATCTATCTAGATGCTTACGTTTGAGTGCTCTTGTGGTCACCCCCTTAACATGGCGTGAGCCAAAGTTAGCATAGGAGGGTGAAATGCTTTGGCAAATATAACGTGCTGGTCAAGACATGAATAATGTCACAATTCCGTCGTGTACGTCGCCAAACACTTCCCGCCAGACAATGGCACACTCTAACGGGCTGGTAAGTGGGTATGTGCCACAGGTGATTGATACTTAGTATCTACCCAGGAATGACGAGAACACACATGGGCAATTTGTACGCGTGAGCGTTAAGCAATACCCGACATCGGTAGAGTCGACCAAGCGAAGGCATAGAATAAATGTCAGTGTTACGAAAAGCGTGACATAGGCAGCGTTAGTCACCCGACGAATGCAAATAATAAATTTCAGGGTCCCAGCAGGAATTGAACCCAACCATTCTGCGTAGCAGTGAAGCATTCTTCCACAGAGCCATGCCAGGCCTCGGAACTACTTTTCAAATAGACGCTAAGCTTCGTAAATTGTGAATAGTGGTTGCAGTGCTGCCTACCCAATGAAAAAAAAACATTACATGTGTACTCCTTTCATACAGCCGTGACGTCGGGTTAATGCCATTTGTGGTGAGGTGCCATGCGCTGAAATTGATTTTAAGTAGCAGTGTCAAGGGCTGCAGCATCTTCGCCAGCATCAGCGCTCATATCAGCTTCTGGTGTTGCTAAAACACATTTACATTTGACATCCTTGTGCAAGTAGAAAACTGGTTATATAAACATCTGCAACTCTTCAACATATGTCTCTGCGTGCAGCATTTGTACATATATTTAGCGTCATTTTATGACGTGTCACTCGATAAAAACAAAATGCAACATGGTCACCTTCCCTCTTCGTGCTTCGCATAAAGTTGATTCTCAGGTACGTGGGATCTGTCAAATTTTTTTTTTGCACAGCGTTGGATGACCGTGGGAATGTTACATTATGACACGAAAACACAGAAATTACGATTACAACAACTTACACCAGATAATATATCAATTACACGTAAAACGCCCAGAAGATACCAGTTTCTGGGGCAGTGATGGGACCTCTCAGTGGCTTCATAAGCGCCGGCATTAGAGGATTCGTCGAGCAGCTGAGAGGCGTTACGTGCGTCCCGCTGCTCTCTGGCGGCATCCGCATTTGTTGTCCTCGGTTCTTGGCGTACGCAGCCACCCACATCAACCACCGTTGCCACTTGAGGCCCAGGGACAATGCCGTCCTTTGGTCTGAATATACATGCCGTCCAACTGCTCTGGCGTAGTTCCGAGTGCAAGCCTCCTGAAAGTGGCCTAATGCATGACATCTAGTGCATCTTTAAACCTTGAAGTCGCGTCGAATATGGCCCGTGTGTTCGCAGCGAAGGCACGGTGGTGCTCTGCCAGAGAGCTGTGCCACTGCTTAGACGTGTCTTATGCGGTATGTCCTCCAGCGAAACGCCATCTTTCAGGAAGAGCTTCACAAAAATTGCCAGAGAATCGGCACTCTCAAAGCCCTCCACTTTCTACCTGTGACTAGCCACTTTTTTCACCTCATTATATTCAGTAATGATGCACAGCCAGTCTTTGACAACCAAACGTCCAGATTCCGCAAGCTTATTTTTGGCTTCACCTGTCCGTAGGCTGACAAGCAAGACGTGGGACATTTGGTAGGCACCAATAATAGGCACATCCTTGATGACACCGGCCTCTTGGAATGGCTTTCGAAAATCCTCAATGCAATGCGGTCTTCCTAAAATATCGCAGCGCAGTACAACTGCATGCTTCATACCATCACCTGTTGTGATAGTGGCCAGCACAATCCTGTAGTCCTTAGGCACAGAAAGAGACGAGTGCCATAGCCGTAGGCAACCGCTGTCACAGCTCTCTGAAAGCCATCCATCCAGCGTCCACATGCGTCAGTGACTAGAAGCATAATGAACCACCAAGGAGCATGTCCTTCAATGTACAACCGAGAAATTATTTATAATTACCACTTACCTCTGGTGATGGGCATCTCGGAGGGGAACTATCATGTTTTCACCATTAAAAGCAGGATGGCAATATTAGCGCGTGGCAGCACGCGCCCTCACCTCCTACGCGTACTTTGCCTCACGGAGAGGAGTGGGTGGTCGTAAAGCCCCTGAACGCACACTTGCGCACCCTTATCTCGTGGTTGAAAGCATCTTATTTCTTGGTTGTCTTTAAGCTTTCACCGGAACGATTCTGTTGTAGTTACCGGGAGGCGTATTTCCGTATCATATCTCAAGAAATGTATGGGGAAACTGCGGTGCCGCTATTGGCTGAAGGAGGTCAGGTGATCTAAATGCGCTTATGGCTTGTTGTGTTTATTGTTTTTTTTTGTCCGAGATGGCGGCGCCCATAGAGTGGTTTTTGCGAGGCTGGTTCAAGCCGTACGCCGTAGAAATTTGGGTTTTTCGCTGACATGTGGTGTTACGTGCGGCTGTGCAGATTGTTTTACGCTGGACGAAGTGGTGTTTAACATTATTCCGCGAGTGTGTAGTGCATGTCCCCTTGGTGTGCGATCATGTGTTTGACACGACGCAAGAAACCTTCGTTTAAGCTGCAGCGCTGAAGCCCCGCTCCGTACAGATTGAGCCGTTCGCCATGCGCCTCAGGCATGACGGAAGCCGAAAGGTTAGGACGTTTTGTTGCGAAATGTTTTCGCGGCTGTTGGCAATGTAAATGCGGATCGTTTTACGATGGATGACGTGGTGTATGCACGGATTATGTCATGATGGGCAAAGTGGTGCACAACGTAAATCCGCGAGCGTGTGCATGCCCCTTTGGCGTAATATTTATCATGAGATCGCGTGTTTGCCATGACACAAGAAACTCTAAGACTTGATTTCCCTCGCGTAGGAGTGTAATCTTATTCAACTACGGTGTAAAAAAAAGACGTTAGGCGACTTGTGAATATTTCCTCATTTGTCACAACTCGACTCGATGACATTGCAATTAAACTTGATGCTATATAAACGTAATAAAAGAAATGTGTTATAGTAATAGCGTCATTAAAAACTTACAAGCTGCTTTTGGCAAGTGTACATTAATTAGCAAAAGGCAGGGAGCACTTATCTCCTAGCTTTTCATGTGAACTAATCTAATGTTCATGGGTGATATGACTTGAGCATGTTTTAAAACACTTTACGTGTCCGCATGCAATGCATCCGTCACAGTGAATGAGGCACGCATAGCGAAGTAGTAAAACCAATAGATTGCCTATGAAGACCGTAGTGTCGAAACCAAAAAAGAAAAAGTACATTTAGGGGTTGTTTTCTTTAATATTGTTAGACACAATAATAATGAGCTCGAACAGGTATTGATACCAAACCAAAAACTACATTCAAGGGCTTGTTTTCTTTGTTAGAAACAATATTAATAACATCTAATGGACAATCAAGCTAAATGACATGATGGTTCTTAGATAGGCCTGGAAAACAATTGGCAGACGTCGATTTACGAAATGTGCCGGGAAAATTTACCCATATTTTGTAAATTCCTGCAATTTCGAATGTGATACACGGTGGTGGGGGGGGGGGTTGCGGGTTCAAATCCTGGCTGCGGCGGCTGCATTTCCGATGGAGGCGGAAATGTTGTAGGCCCGTGTACTCAGATTTGGGTGCACGTTAAAGAACCCCAGGTGGTCGAAATTTCCGGAGCCCTCCACTACGGCGTCTCTCATAATCATATGGTGGTTTTGGGACGTTAAACCCCACAAATCTAATCTAATCTAATCACGGTGGTGGGAACATGTCTGCTGTAAGAAATATCTTAATATGCACCTCTCTTACAACTACACCACCCCCCAAACCTCCAGGAATCACACAGATGAATGATGCACATACCACATGGACTCACAGTGCCGAAAGAATGACATATGTCATGGTATTTGAGCACAGGCTCTTCTGAATGCAATATCTAATGTTCACTAGTGACATCAATATAACAATGGAAAATCGCATGCCCTCCCCAAAAAGCGTTTGTTTTCCCTTTAAACTCGTCTAACAGAAAAGTACATTGTTTATTCAGATGTAATTATTACTTGCGCAACAGTACACATTTCTTAACTAGAAACAATTAAAAGCACCTACATATCTTAGCGCAAAACCTAGAGCCTCTTTGACATGCAAACTTTCTGCTATTTTTCTCCATATTAGAATTCCTAGTCAATTTCATACTGCGTCTAGTATTTCATCACGCTAGCTTATTACACCACCAAGTAGATTACTCGTACAATAATGTTTATTAAAAGCTCAATACTTCCTTAAACATGTGCTGTTAACGTATTACAGCTTCTTGATGCAGGCCAAAAGATCAATGAGGTTGCTTGAGTAAGCTATTACCTTCTGTTATTACAAAATAAGCCCCTGTTTTCAAGGTAGGTGATAAGTTATACACATGCAATAGTAATAGCATGTGTATAATTTATCCTTATCCTATATTATAACTATACTATAGTAATAGTATATTACGGGAACAAGAAGTCACATCAACAAGGCAGCGTCGGCAAGATCCCGCCGTACGTGAACAAGAAGCTGCAGTGGCACGTCAGCATCGGCAAGATCCTTCCGTACGGGAACGAGAGGCCGAGGCAGCACGTCAAGGTCACGAAGCAGATCTTGAAAACGTTCGTCAATGGGAAGCGGTGTGGAAGCGCGCATATCGCCAGATGAATTAACGGAAGAAAATTTCACGGTATTACTTCCAGCAGCTTCGCCCAATCTGATCATCATTCACCTCGTGGATCTACCGTCAATTTTTTTTTGCGAAAAGAGCACGCTTTTCAGACACAGCAAAGTAACAACCGAGACGCTTATTCGCGTTCATCTGCACCTGTGAGTTCGTTTCGTGCGTTATTTGTGCATGAAAAAAGCGGGGCACGTTTCCATCTGCTTGCCATTCTGCACGTGACCTTCCAATTTGTTGCTATCGAGAGGGAGAGAGAGCTCATTATTGAAAAGCAGGGAATTTAGCCAGCGTGTGTATATCGCTGACTTGATACTTGGCGTGAAGAAGGGTATTGGGTACTGAAAGACAAGAAGAGAGAAAAAAAGATATTTAAAATTAAAAGGAAAAGAAGAAAAGTAAATATACAGACGTTTTTTTGTCGCTATAGGGAGGGGACGTGTGCTGATAGAATGACTTATAACGAGTTTTCAAGGTGCCACTACAGTTTGTCTAACTGACCGATATTCTAAATACGTGAATAAAAGTTTCATCGCATGACTCTGTTTTCGGAAGTTGGGGAAAGGATCCAAGAAGCAATCAACTGATAAAAGTTTGTTTGGTTTAATAGATGCATGCAGTGTTCTTAGAGCACACACTCATCGGCATACGCTTGGCACTAAAACAAGATATGTTCTACAGTTTCTATAGAGTCTTAGTTATTGCAGTATGAACTTTCTACTTGACGGAAGCGGTACCGTAAGTTATTTCTATTACCACTGTTCAGCCGGAGATGATGGTAGAGAGTGTCCAGGTGCCGAGGGATTTGAGATGGGGGTCTAGTTCTTGGATTTGCGTAGATAGAGGGGAGGAAAGCATAATGATGCGTCGGAAGGTTTCAACACCTCTTCTTGTTTTTGGAAGCGAACTTTTTCGCCAGCTGGAAAGCATCTGATTTAGTGAAATAGGTTCGCCTGTAATTTTGCCTTTGAAGCCCTTTGCGGGCCGCTTCATCTGCTTTTTCACTGGCCAGTAGACCGCAATGAGCTGGTATCCATTGAAATGTGATAGCGTGACCTACGGTACGAACCAAATGATGCATGTACGCTATATCGAATGAAATCGGGTGATAATTTGTTTTCTTTAGGAGACTGAGCAGTATTTGTAGTGCTCCCTTGGAGTCGGTGAAGATCACCCATGGGTTCGGCGTTTGACGCAGGATGTAAACGACTGCTTCTTTAATTCCATGAAGTTCTGCTGTCATTGATGATGTCCTGTGTTGTAGCCGATAAGATATACTTTGTCCTGTAGAGGGGACACAGAGGCCATATGACAAAATCTCCGGAGTAGTTGAGGCGTCCGTATAAATGTGAGAAAGCTGAGTGTAATGCTGGGCTCAGTAGATCAGAGTAGCCTGCAGCAGTGCAGCCTGTGCGAAGCGTATCTTCGCTTCATTGATACCTGATACACACGGTTTAATATCAGGAGGTGAATGCGTCCAGTCAGGAAATATCTGAGGCATTAACTTCTTCGGATGTCTAATAGCTTGTAGGTTGCTGCATTTGCACAGCTTGGCCGAAACCTGAATTGATGTGGGTTAGATGTACGCGGTACAGAAAATGCGTCTTCCTGTGTAAGACATGGTGGAAATGAGTGCGCAATATTTATTGAGTGCAGACGACATCTAGCGAGAGACATCCCACATCTGCTACAGTTCTCGAGGCTGATGAGCTCTTAAGAAGACCTAGACAGATTCGTAGGGAATTGTTTCATGTGGCTTCTGAAGTTCTCTTGTTTGCTGGTGATAATTGGTAAAGCACCGGTAGGCAATAACGTAAAGTTCTTTCGATAAACGCTTTCTCAAGCGGGACCATTGGTCGGTACTCACATATCCATCATGTTCACGCCAATAATTTGAAGAGTTGGGATGCTGCAGCTATTCTCGCTTGAAGTTTATTCACCTGAGGAGGCTAAGAAGGTCTTCTGTCGATGACTATTTCAAAAAAAAAAAACAACGCTGAGACCGTACATAGACCAGTGGCGAGCCACCGAGGAGGAGCGGATACTTGGTGTTTTTTTTTTCTCGCGAAATTGATGGCTGTGCTCTTTTCTGGAGAAAATTGCATGCCCCAGAGACCAGGAAAGCTTTCGTAAAGCTTTTTGAAGGCGTTATTTGGCAACAAAATAGGAACTCGAAGCACTCCAGATACAGATATCGATGACGTAAATTGTGATGCGCACTCCTCGTGGCAATATTCCTGTTATATTTATGACGGGGATGTTGAAACAGTGGACTGAACTCTGAACCCTGGAGTACGCCCTTCTCTACTGCGTAGAATTGTGTGGAACTATTTGGAGTGTACATATATATCTTCCGTTCTTTTAAATAGCTCTCAATCCATTTATACAGTCTTTCTCCGAGGCAAAGCCAATCATGGCTGCAGGAATGACATGGTGAAAGACGGAGTCAAAGCTGATTTGATGTCGAGGAAGATAGCTATTGTGATGCGTCCAGCAAAGAGGTCCTTTTTCGAGTGAAGAGACGAGGGAGATGACATTATCAAAAGCTGATCTGCCTTGCCGAATCCGTTCATTTCTTGGGGAAATTCGTCGTGGTTTTCAAGAGACCAAGTCAGTCATTTGTGAACTATCTGCTCCATAAGCTTGCCAACACAACTCAGCAGGGCAACGGGCCGTAAAGAGGTGTAGATTGTCGGCTGCTTTGCAAGTTTCAAAATGGGCACTACTTTAGTGAGTTTCCATTGTGCGGTTACCACGCCTGACAGCCACGAAGAATTAGAATATTCTAGAAGTCCTAAGCGGGAGGTGTGGGGTTAACTTTGTGAAGACTTGATAGCTTGTTTCGTCGTGACCAGGCGATGTATGCCTGTTAGATTCGCTGATTTTGTTGCTCAGTTCTTTGATTGCGAAAGGCAAATCCAATGCTGGCACTGCCTCTCGTGAGTAGTCAGACTTGTTGCTTGCGGAAGAGCTCCCAGGGTATTGAAGTTGATGATGATAATAGTGTGCTGTATACTCTTCTGACAGCCTCTTGAGGGATTTCCGTTCGTGAAGGGAAAGTGTAGTGAAAGGGTGAAGCTGTTGCAGCGACGTGCGCATGCCTCTAAAGAAGCGCCATATTTTGGCTACTGGTGGACGAACATCCAGTGTAAAGCAAAAGTCACGCAATCTTTGCCAGCTACGTTTATTCAGGTAACGTCGGATGTGACGTTGTGTCCGTCAGCCGGCCCGAAGGTCTTCAAGACACTTTGTGCGCCTTTGCGGCAAGGCTGTGACTTCTTTTCTGTATTTTTTTTTCATATCTTCTTCTGTCTTTATATTTTTCACTTGCATCCTCCTTTTTCCACTTTTACACGCGGTTTCGCTTGCGTAACGCCAAACGACGACGGAATATGACAGCTGGAGCCCCTGAAGCAGTGTTGGCGGTAACGCGTTACAAGTAACACCGTTGCAAGTACTGCCTCACGTTTTTCGGTAACTTAGTAACGTACTCGTTACAATTTCATAACTCTAATGGGTAGCGCATTTACGTTAAAATTTTCAGAAAACGTGCGTTGTCACATTACTTGTAACTTTTTTATAATGTAGGTGCCATTTTCTCAGAGGTCATCCCGATGAATTCTTTTGTCGCAGCTTCGTACAGTTGTTCGCCTGCAGGCTTTGACAATAAAATAGTGACTGAGGAATCGGCTTTTTACTTGTAGAAATTGCGGATAGAAACTTCTGAAACGTATACCACCTTCACGGGGAAGTTTTGGGCCTTCACCACACAAAGCTTGAAAAAAAGCCGCAGAACCCACCATGACAAAATGTAGCTTCAAGCTTTTCATTGAAGGGCATTGTAGCAGGTGAATTGCTGGGCCTCGCACCATTCCATGCCCAGAAGCCAGGCCGCCTTACAGGGAAGCTCATATGCTGGTCTACTTCATACCACGTGCTGAATGTCACTCTCTACGCCCCGTCGTGATGGTCTAGTGGCTAAGGTACTCCGCTGCTGACCCGCAGGACACGGGTTCGAAACCTGGCTGTGGCGGCTGCATTTCCGACGGAGGCGAAAATGTTGTAGGCCCATGTGCTCAGATTTGGTTGCACGTAAAGAACCCCAGGTGGTAGAAATTTCGGGAGCCCTCCACTACGGCGTCTCTCATAATCACATGGTGGTTTTGGGACGTTAAACACCACATATCAATCATCAATGTCACTCTCTCCGTACGCGGGGCAAAAAATAAAAAGAGTGTTTTGAGAGCCTGCGGCAACATAAAACCAACGTCCACGTGTTTGAGCGACAAAGGAGAAGACTGGTTGAGCTCAGCGCGGTGAAAGACCACCGCACCAAATCGGAGAAGTTCAGCCTCGTAAACCTAGAGCCAAGTTTATAAAAAAATTCTAAGTGGCTTTTTGTGAAATCCTGGCCTATCTAGGAGACGGCCGGTAACATTACTCGTACACTGGTGCACTTCCGATGGAGAGCCTGTCTAAACGGAATTCTGCCGATCATGAACAATAGGCGCAACCCCCTCGAAGGAAGAAAACTTCTAAAAAGAATGCGAGTAAGGTGCGAAACGCGTAAATTTTTCTTGTGAAGAAAAAAAAAGATTTTTCTTGCTAGCCTGGTTACTCTGTTTATCGCTCCTCGCTACCCTCTGTTTGAACTATGGTGAACTGGAATATATTAGAGTTTGAACTAAAGCCCATTAATACCACCCTCAGATGAACACTATGGCTAACCACAGCTACAGGCCGCTACACGTCAGACATAACCACAGTTAGTCACCTAACCATGATTATCGCAAACCAGGGGTTTAGGCAAAAACTCTTTCGGAAGAAGGGGGGTGGCACCTCTTTGAGTTGAAGTGCGGGCCTGGCAAGCAAATGGTCGTTTGGCGCATTATATGCTATGGCGAAAAAAAATCAGGCGGGGGACACGGGCCCAATGTGCCATTCCCTGGTTACGCCACATTTGCAAACAGGCCATTCCACGAGAGGTCGACGCGAGAGGTCGGCACGATACGAAAAATGATATCTTTTACTTGATTGAGTATTTTATAATTTATTTGTATAGCGCCCAGTAGCCCGAAAAGGAACCGAGTTTTCTTTTTAAGTGCAAAATTTACGAGGCCAAAAATATCGAACATATTGAACATGGGGAGACTAATTTCATCACCAGTAGGGTATCTTGAAGGGTCAGTTCATACATGATACGGAGGGGAACAGCGCATAAAACAAGACCGAGAAAAAAATAAACACACGACATGAACACTCGACACAAGCGCTTGTGTCGGGTGTTCATTCTTTGTCGGTCCTGTTTTATGCGCCGTTCCCCTCACTTCATCAACAGTGGCTCTAGAAAGCTTAGAACTATGTAACACACCAACTAAGAAGCAATCTTGTGTACGTACTATATCCACAAAAAAGAGTGAAGAAACATTGCTTGAAACTTGTAGAGCGAAGAGAACAGTTTTTGAGAAATGCCTGAATATGGGAAATTGTATTAAATTTGCTACAGAAAAGTTTCTACGAAGTTGATGATAACTCTCAACTTTGTTTGAAAGCAAGCTTTGCTTTTTGCTCTCCGCAACGGCAGCTGCGTTTTTGGTTATGAAAGTTCTGAGCCATCGAGGCTAATCTTGAACATGCTCACATAAACACTCGTCAATGTTTGTGGTAAATATACAGGTGGAAGTGAACCAAAACTGCTTGTGCACATATATTTTTCTGTGACTAGGACATAAAACATTCCCTTAGCGTGCCTTCAGAATAGAAGCTTTTTGCATAGGTCATCCGTGCATGCGTTAACGCGCCATAAATTTTGGTGGCCAAAACGAGACGACAGGAGTGAGGCAGGTGTTGACCAAGGAACGTCTGTTGTCACAAACACGTAAACGTAAAAAAAGAAGCACCAATGCAGGCCCCCGCCATTGGTTATACTGGTGCGCCGTGGCAATATCAGAGGCCAAGAACCACCGTTTTCGATATCGACGATCTTCACTGGAGAGGCTGTTGGAATACAAAAAAAAGCCAATTACTGCAACTCTCCTACGAGTTGTGTGATGCTTCTGTTTTACATGCGTGGGTTATTGAATCTGGTATTGCGAACCATGTCGCATGGAGTAAAACGGCTTCACAATGTGCCAAAGCTTCACAAGCTATCACGTCTAATCCTACAAACAACCCCAAGCTACCATAACATTGGCCAGGTCTGGTACAGTTGTTGAAATGGGTATCGTCAAAGGAGCATACTGAATGTATTCCTCATTTTCAGTTAGACGTTTTACGTGACACATAAATTTAAGATATAGAAATATCTTATTGTGAATTCCTGTAGCAAAGGCACATTGATTAAGTTTATGACTGTTTAGTAACGTTAGATGTTATGTGCGTTGCTTTTTTGTGATGGTAACGATAACTCGTTAGCTTTTATAGCACGTAACGTAGGGCGGTAACGCGTTCTTTTTTGTTGGAGTAACAAGTAACTTTTTTCGGTAATGGATACATGTCTTCCCTAAAATTCGTCACACCTGAACTCTGTTTAAGAAGTTACTTCTAGCACTGTGGTAGGTACAGGTGCCTTCCTTCAATGGGAAGGAATTGACCTCTCCAGGTTTGTCATGGAGAGGCTAATTCGCTCCGTGTCACCTGCTCACCGTTTTCACGGTGTCTGGTCGGCGAATTGTCTGTACAGTCACCGCCAACTTTACTAGGCAATGAAGCGAAGGCTACAAAGCCGAATAGCGCGTATCTTACCATTGATGGATGCAGTCCTACAATTGTGTTCTCATTTCCTACGTGAGATATGAAAAATTGTGCCTTAAGTTTGCCTGCAGCTCTCTGACACAGGACGCAGCTCGCACCAGTAAGATATATTAGTGCCGTAACTCTTGGCGTACCAGACTACATCGTGTAGTACATGTGCAAAAAGCTCCACCCCTGCTGTTTTCCCTTCATTGCAAAGAAAAAGTTATCAGCGAGTATACATGCTCATTGCAGTCAATACGGCTGGTTGAAACTGTGAAACAAACAACTACTATGGGTCACCAAGTTCAACTTTACAAAAATATTGATCATTTGTAAATGTATTGTTTTGGATACTCACACGAGGTGAGTTGTGTGGTATACACGCGTGTCAGATCAGTGACTGGGTAGTAAATATTAGGAGCAATTTTAATTTCCGAGTTTAGAAGAAACGCTGCTGAAATCGGAACGCTGAACTTACTACACGGGGAACGCAAATGGTCGCTGTGTCTCTCGGACTTTATTTCGCCATATCTCCGATGCTGTTCCTGGGTCTCGTAAAAGGTGAAATGAACTTCATATGATCCCGGAGAACTGGTAAGACACAGACACCCCCCTAAGATGGGTCTGCAGCAGTCGCTGGCCACGCGCACGCCGGGACTGGAAGACCATGGTCCTCCGCTCACTCGCAGGCCTTCAGACGGCCGAGTATTGAACAGCTCCGAGCTTGTAAAGGTCCTCTTTCAGTCTTGTTATGTGCTGAACAGCTTCTCAGTCGACACGTTCCTCCACCTGATTGATTGATTAAAACTTTATTTTTGTCCTGAGAAGACGCAGGGGAGACCCCGCGCCACCCGGCTAATCCCACGTTGGGACCGTCAAGCCGAGCTTGGCGGCCCGTTCGCGGGCACTCTGGACGGCCAGGGTTTGATCCTTAAGTCCACCTCTCCCACTGTAACGCTCTTTTTCCTATTTTTTTTTGTTTCTACAGAAGGAGTATCTGACGCATACAGAACGCTTTGCGAGGTTGCATGTCCGTCTTGAATTGCGAAGCATTTCTTAATGAACTTCGGTGACTTTGAGCGTATCTATCTATCTATCTATCTATCTATCTATCTATCTATCTATCTATCTATCTATCTATCTAGCCGCATACGACTTTTAGCTCTCCTGGCCGTTTCGATAATGGTATCAATACCAAACTTGGTGTGGCATAACATGACTTGATGAAGAACACATTTCACTAGTCATAACATGAAAATACAGGTATGTATGTCATAAATGCCATGATTTACATTTCATGGTCCTGCAGTTCTTGCGGTAGTTTCGTTTACATGGCATGTTGCAAAACTGGTATGGTATGCCATGACTGCGTGCCGAATACAAGCGACCGACCCTAACATAAAAATCATGACACGCGTGTCATTTTACAACATGACTACATGCCACGCTCATGATGCGCGCGCGGCCGTTTCGCTAGCGTCACATATGCCAAAATTGGTATTACGGTACGTGAATGGATGAGGAAGGTATGTGACTAGTACAAACATGATAATCATGAGATGCGTCTCATGTAACGTTATGACTACATGCAACGCCCATGATGCGCTGGCCACCGTTTTTCTAGCTTCACTTATACCAAATTTGTTATTACGGGACGTGAATGGATGACGAAGGAATGATACTGGTACAAACATAATAAACATGAGATGCGTGTCATGTAACAACATGACTGCATTCCACGCTCATGATGCGCACGCGGTCGTTTCGCTAGCGTCACATATGCCAAATTTTGGTATTACGTGACGTCAAGTGATGACGAAGGCATGTGACTGGTACAAACATGATAATCATAAGATATGTGTCGCGCAAGAACATGACTACATGCCACAGTCAAAGTGCCATTACATTTCGACGTGAGGCGGTGCTGCGCGTGCTCGCCGATGTTCATTTCGTTGCGTCATGCCGGTGTTGCTACGCCAGGGGCCAGTCCCGCCATATACTCGCAGGTGCGCGCCGCACTGCGACGTCCAGCATCCCCCCCCCCACACACACACACACACGCACACGCACACGCACACGCACGCACACGCACACACACACACACACACACACACACACACACACACACACACACACACACACACACACACACACAAGGGAGACGCTTTGTTGTTTGGGTAACGCATTGGCTCGAAATGCAGCCTGTCGCATTTCGCGCCGGTTTCGATGGACGCTGGTCGTGCCTGTCGCGCCTGGCGTCAGACTATATAGAGTGCTCGCGTTTTGCTAACGTAGCGTCGCTGCACCCAGCGTGCGAGAGCGTCAACGCTGCATTGAAGTATATTGGGTCCTTAATGATGCGCTCGCAGCCGTTTTGCTTGCTCCACATATACCAAACTTCATGTTACGTGATGTCAATGGATGACGAAATATATGGCTGGTCCAAACATGATAATTCTGACACGAGTGTCATGTAAGAACATGACAACATACCACGCTCATAGCGTGCTCGCGGCCGTTTCGCTAGCTCCACATATACTAAATTTGGTATCACGTGACGAGAATAGGTGACGAAGGTATACGACACATCTGAACATGATTATCATGACACAGAAGTCATGTACGGCCTCATTTACCTCCACCTCACAACGTTGTGATGATTTTAAAGTGACCTATCAACGTTTCTTATTCATGCTTCGCATATCATTGATTCCCACCGCACGTGGGATCTGCCAACTTTTTAGAGATGGAGCGTTCTTAGTTTGGCACTGCGACCCGAGCACTGCCTCGGCAAGTGAGGCTTAGCAGGTGCAGCTGAGCATATCTTGCTAGTAAAGTGAAAATGTGCCTGATGCTATATTCTCGGAGATATTTTCGCAATGGACTTGTAGTAAGAGCCCAGTTCGAATGGAAGTGGGTGGTTGCTCCTGCACGGGTGTTAACATGTTGATTTGTACCCAAAACTACCGGTGGTAACTGACAAAAATAACAAAAGCTTACGAAATGAGTGAGAAGAAGAATAAATATATTACGTATCGACATGGCGTAACGCACACCAAACAAACGCTAATGCTAGCCAACCGTATATCTTGCTAGTAAAGTGAAAATGTGCCTGATGCTATATTCTCGGAGATATTTTCGCAGTGGACTTGTAGTAAGAGCCAAGTTCGAATGGAAGTGGGTGGTTGCTCCTGCACGGGTGTTAACATGTTGATTTGTACCCACAACTACCGGTGGTAACTCACAAAAATAACAAATGCTTACGAAATGAGTGAGAAGAAGAATAAATATACTACGTATCGACATGGCGTAACGAACACCAAACAAACGCTAATGCTAGCCAACCGTGTCAACTTTAAAAGGGTGCTAAACCACCCAGAGGTCGATATGTATATGGGACGTTGCCATTGTGTAGAAGTATGCAGTGAACGCTGGCGGAGTTCGACACGTTTCCTCGTTTAGCTGTTTCCTTCGCTAGGCTGCGTTCGTTGGCTCGTTTGACCACTTGTAGTTAAAGCCCGTATAGGGGATTTTACTATGAGTGGATATATACTTTATAAAAGTACTGCTTTCTGCTCTCGCCCTCGCCGCCTCCTCTACAGTGCGTTGCTTTTTATGGGCGAAGCTCCTTAAAGCGGCACCCGTTCGTCCCTCGTAGTAGTAGTAGTAGTAGTAGTAGTAGTAGTAGTAGTAGTAGTAGTCGTAGTGTGTAACCAGTTTCAGATTTTGACCTCAAAGGTGGTGCCGATGGGAGATTTCTTCTGTGCGTTGTTGAACAATAAAAAAAAATCGCAGCGTGCGCGTTATCTAACAGCCGAATTCTCCTGTTTCTCTTTACCCCTTAGCCACAATTGGCATGTAAATTGAGCACTATCCGACAAGTAAGGGTTGCTACGTTAAACTCGCTGGGCGTAACCTCCTTGGTTTTAGAAAGGTTTAGCGAGCGTTGGGCCGCAGTGCCATGAATACAGTGAACTAGTATATGCCATGAACTCGAGGTGGCTGAAGGTGTGAAGTAGACACGAAGTGCAAGCCGTAAGAAAGTGTGCGTGTGCCTCCTCTCGTTCAGTTCTTGGAATGTCCACTGGACGACGGTACTTCCATTTGAGGATTATATGATGAAAAGATGTGAGATGGTAGTACTTGAAGTCTTGAATAGATGGACGAACGAACACACAGACAGATGCATAGACGGACGCACGGATGGCTGTACGGACGGATGGACGCATGGATGGAAGCAGGAACGGATGCATGGACGAATGCAGGGATGGACGCACAGATGGGCGGATGGACTCACGGGCGGCCACAAAGACGCACGCATGGACGGATGGAAGCAAGAACGAATGGACGGATGGATGCTTCGCCACACTCTCCATCATTCACTCCGTGGATATGCTGCCATTTTTTTTATTTCGCTTGAGACAGTAGCGCCCCCTGCAACCTGCCATGAGCTTTCATTATGCTTTGGAGCTGGTGAGAGGAGGAAGTGGTGCAGATCAAAATAATGCCTACTTATCAGAAGGTATAGGGGCTTTACTCGTAGTGCTCTTGCTCAGCGTCCGAAGTGGAAACGCAACAAGGACGTGCATCTTCTAGGAGAAAACAGGCCCTCTTTTGCCATCTAGTTCTCTATACTATTTCCAAATGACAGCGTCTTTTGTACACGAGCGTATTTTGTAATGCACACAGCGTCTGTTGACGTCTCACCAGTTGTCCTCCATAGAGCAAATGCACAGAGAAGAGCATACGACGGTGACTTAAGGGCTCATTAGGGAATTTATATATGGGACAATTTTTTGTTGTGGAAGTGTGTGGCTTCATTACACCCTGAAGCATTAGTAGTGCTGAACCACAGTGGTGAAACAGAGTATAGTGTGTCATGGCTATTCTGCCTCAGCAGTGTCATAACGTAATTGTTCCATCTAAGGGTGGTTAAAGGGAGGAGAAACATTGAATTAGTAGCGTTTACATGAAGCTGAAGTTCAGCTTTCAAGAATTCATTCTTGGTCAGGCGGCCGGAAAACTGCTTCAGACCACTCCACGACGACCATTTTGTTTCCGGGTCGTAGCTGACAGGGCCAGGCAAAGATAATTTGAAGTTTATCGTGATACGATACAAGATACTAGGGCAAGAAGTATAGAAGATATAGGTACAAGATACTACCGCGAAAACTGTATCCTATACGATACCTGCTAAATTTATTTTAAGATACTTCGATACATTCACAAGTTTGTAGTTATAGACCCCCCCAGCCTAGCAGACAAGCGTACGCACAAAAACAACGGCTTGAAAATTTGTCAAATGTGTCTCATTTCACTTTAATAAAATCTTTGTTGGTATCTCAAAAGTTTTATTTCAAAGTAAATTAGTCTACTTCCGAGAATTTATTGGGGTTTAAATTAGTTCTTTAATAGGACAGCTCAATAGACACTTCACTGACAGCGGTTGTTACTTGTCATTTCTGCAATTTAAGGGCGACGTGGTGGAGCTTGCTAACCGGACTGCGTTCTAATCACACAATATTCTATGAGAAAACTTCGCACGCTGACTCAAGAACACAGGTGTAAGTTTCAGCTTGTGCATAAAATGCCGTTTGTAATACAGACTCACCGGTGTAAAGCAGCAACAAAATGCTAGCGACACTTTTGTGGAGCAACGTGTGGGGCCTATACATAGAGCGCATAAATCTGCCATTATATTTCATATTGTTCTTATCTATAGTAAACAGTTCATTACTCATATACTCACCTACTTGCAATCACTTTTCTTGAGCTAGAAAACATGTGCATCTGCAGAAACGCCTCAGAACTATTGGATTGTCACGTGTTGGCGACTGTCAAGAAACCGACAGTCACTCTTGTAGAAATGAAACTCACTAGTGAACAGTTTAGTGCCTTGGAACTAAGTAATTCAATGTACAAGTAATATTCGCTATACTGTAATAGCGGTGATAAGTGTCGTCGCTCTACATTTGATAATATGATCATCGGCAGAATGCGTCGGGTATTTATTCATACGGGGATCGCACCTTCCAGTGTCATCGCAGGTGCACGCGTAAGCTCGCAAATTAACACGCGTACGTGTACTGCGCGTAATCTGATTATGAGTTATGGAGTCTTCAAGGCCTGAAACTACAATATGAGTATGAGGAACGCAGAAAGAGAAGGCTCCGGAAATTTAGACCATGTGGTTTTCGTTAACAAGCAATAAAATCTAAGTACATGTGCCTCTAGCATTTCACATATACATATACATGCTGATGCCTAGCACAATTTGCACGTAATGTTACAAGTAATAGCTCTACGAAACATTTAGGGTAGATTGAAGCCTTGTACCGAGTGGTCACAAGTATCTTTCGAGGGATTCCGACCTGATCACACCAAATTAAAAAAAAAAGGTGCGCGGCTGCACAGTTTTCGCAAATCATTGCTGGAAAACACTGATGTTCTCGCCAATGCCACCTATAGCTACGATTATTTCGTAATTAGTAATAGCAAAGGAAAAAAATAGGGAGGACTAGAGAGAGAAAACAGTTATCACTAAAATATAAAAGCCATTATATTTCATGCATTCGTGGAGAAGGGGTTGAGATTCATGGTACAAGTGGCCCTTCTATAATACCTATGACAGTTAAGCATAAAGTGTCGTCAATTTGTCTGTTAAGTTAATACAATAAAAAATATGTGCTGAAAATTGCGTAAAGTTGGCTCGTTGGCACGTTTATAAGAAAAATGGACCATTTGACATAGCAATAATTCTCGAATCCCCTTGCTAAGATTATAGGATCGCTGCTTATTATTCCCATTATCATGTCAACTCAATTTGGTCATTTTACCAAGCAGTAAGCGGAATGTTTGCGCTATGCTCAACACACACGCACATAATGACATACTTGGTTCCTAAATTGCCTTGGCAGAAGAGTTAACTGAAGTGAATACAATTGTGTAATAGCAATCGAAAAAAAGCCAACAAATAAATGTATGAATGAAGCAGAGAGCTTATTTTGTCTGTACTATACAAAATATTTATTGCATTCACGAGACCAAAAAAAAAGAACCCTTCAAAGCACTAGGTTATGTATGAAATGCAAGAGAAGGCCTACTAAAAAAAAGTATGTACTGACATTTACACTGTATAGTCAAAAGCTCTCTGAAAAGAACCAGTAGGAATAAAACGGCAGGGCGCTACAAATTATAGTCTCATGGGTAAGTGCTAGTTCTATGAGATACAGCGTCAGCACCGGTCACGCTATAGTGACCCGCTTGAGAGCGGCTTCAAAATTTGTGCGGTCATCACCGCACGCTAAACTAATCATAACATATGGGATTTTACGTCCGAAAAACACGATGTGATGTGGAGGGCTCCGGAAATTTTGACCATCTCGTTCTTTAACCTGCACTGACATCGCACATTACATGGAACTCTATCATTTCGATTTCATCAAAATGCGACTGCCTGCGCTCGGTATCGATTGATTGATATGTGGGGTTGAACATCCGAAAACCACCGTATTATTATGAGAGAAGCCGTAGTGAAGTGCTCCGTGAATTTCGACCACAAGGGGTTTTTTAACTAGCACCCAAATCTGAGCACACGGGCCTACAGCATTTCCACCTCCATCAAAAATGCAGCCGCCGCAGCCGGGATTCGATCCCGCGACTTGCGGGTCAGCAGCCGAGCACCTTAGCCACTAGACCACCGCGGCGGGGTGCATGCGGAATTGAATCCGTGACATTTGGTTGAGCAGCTGAGCATCGTAGCCAATGTTCAACTGAGAAGGACTGCTGCATATATTGTGGTACGCGGCGCCTACAAGTGGCTAAAGGTAATTGTCATGTCTCTGACCCAACTTAAAAGGAAGCAGGATACAACTTTACCTAAAGAAACTTCAATGGTTTAGAGCTGGCCGCTTGTATGCGGCACCTGAGAAATCTTGAATACAAAATGCAAAAGGGCAAGCATGCCAACGTGGTTTGTGGCGAGAGTGCACCAGCTCTGCCGTGTTGACCTACGTCACCGAAAGGATGGCGCACACCTCCTCGCATGCCATGACTGGTGGAGTCGGACGAAAAAAAAATTGTCACTGCCCTAAGATTTATTCAGGTGGCTTAGTGCCACCAGTACCAGCCTGAGCAGCAGAATTGTGCCAGCGATTAATGTTTCACAAGGTATAGCAGTGCGACCACAGTATCTTCTATATATATCTTAAGATAAACGATACATTCTCGAATGTAACAAAAATACAGATACAGATGCTCGTCTTGGGAGACGTATCGCGATACAGATTCAAGATACTGAAAGAGTATCTAAGATAGTACCTGATATACCTCTATTTTCGACACTTCCCAGCCCTGGTAGCTGAGCAGCCCGTGGAGCAAATAAACACAAAGCGAGAGATCGGATATGGCTTGCGTACACATGCTCAAACGTGAGGTGGCTAATCGCTACACTATGCCTGACGGTAGGCCTTACACTGTAGCACTCACCAAACCTTAGCTCTACATGCCACGTGGCCCGTCATACTTCTTTGCGAATAACGCTAGTGATTACATGTTCTGTTTTGTTCGGTTTTGTGTTGCTGTGGAGAGCTCGGCTACTTCGTATCGATAAGTTATGCTGCGAGTAAAACAAGAACGAAGGTTTTCTAAAATGAACAACCAGCGAAAAGAAAAGTGTATTATCACACTGAAACAAGTTTAAATAACATGACACTGAACAGTTTTCTTGCAGCAGTTCACACTGTCATACAACAATCATACGCCCACCTTTCTATTTCGACACAGTGTATGTGCTAACACATCATTCTGTATAACACAAGCGCTTATGTGGTCCAGTGTCCTCTAACAGGTCTTTCAGGAAAATTTTGCTTTTTTCTGAAGATGCGTCTCAAGCCATGGTACAAGTAATTTTGTTATTGCGAGAAGCTGTTTGTTCAAACTTGATAGTTTCTTCTTTAATTATTCTCTTTCAACTGCATACTTCACAAACTACAAAAAAAAATTCGACGAACATTATCATCTTCGTGACCGCAGTAGCAGTTTGGTGAGGTGGATCGATGTATTTTTGCAAAACTTTGTATATGCTGCTTGCAGACCAATTCTGTAGAGTAACGTCTCTAAGTGTCGTGGGATATCTAATCGATTACTTATCAAAGTTATTGAATAGCAGTGAGTGTATCGTAGTTCAGAGTTTTATGCATGAATAACAAATCCACCCAAAATAATTCAAACCTTGAGACTCGATTGGCATAGTTATTTGCATCTCGTTATGCATATCACTGAAGTTATGAGGCACAAGATAGTAATTGTGAATTATTAAGAGATGATTCAATATTTCACTCTAATAAATATTGTTATGCCCAATAGAAAGAAAATAAATGGTAGAGAAGAAAATGCCGGGAGATCAAGCAGTCCCGGATGACCGGCTTGCTGCCGTACACGGGTTATGCACAAAGAACACAAAACGAATGCTAGTGCTGCCAAAAGCTTCTCCGCTTTTGATTATTCCGCTCTGCCAGGTGGAAACCCCAATTAGCAAGTTCCTTGAGGCACACAAACTTCATTCAAGCAGTGACATTGAAAACAAGTTCAGCTAAAAGCTACGAGGGTTATGGAAAGCAATCGTTCATGCGCGCAGGCAGCTAGTTATTACGTTACATGTACAAGCAATCGATCAGCTTGCTCAAGGCTGAATGACAGGCAGACACGCGATGGGAGCTCATGACGCAAAGTTTATTCAGTGCGGCTAAATGAACAGGAATGAGCAATGAGGAGGGGTTACACCAGTGACACATGCATATATAGTGAGTCGAAAGGGATGTTTAGGGTTATGGTCAAAGCTATATAATAACATAGAGTAATCACAGCACTAGTTTCGTGCAGTTTAGTTCTCTGGCACTAAAATGGATAGACAAACCTCCCATGCAAGTCTTCTCTTTCTTTTAGCAACGAGGGAGTAAAGAGCTAGGCGAAAGCACCATTCGCCCGCCCGATGCATGCGAAAACTATTAGTGGCTGTATGCCAGAGAATTCGGGCACGCCCGGCAATTGAACTTCACTTGAATATTTCTACCTAGTCAGAACTAACATTTGAGGAAGGTTTGAATGAACAGCAGTGATTAACCTAGTAAAGTTGTTTGGGATCAATATAAGTACACGTTTGAAGATTTTGCATATTTCGTGCATTTTGTGTCTCGATTATGCGTGGCTAATTAGGCACCGCTGCCGTTAAGCCCAGGGCGAGCAGTACCCCGTCATGAGGCTAATCGGCCACCCCCATTTGTCGTGACTGCGGGCAATACCATTGGTACTTCATATGAGTTGACTGTTGGGCGAGTTGATATTTAGACATAGAAACCATCGTGAGTTGCCCCGCCATGATGGTCAAGGGGCTAAGGTACTCGGCTGCTGACCCGCTGGCCGCGGGATCGAATCCCGGCTGATGTGGCTGCATTTCCGATAGAGGCGGAAATGCTGTAGGCCCGTGTGCTCAGATTTGGGCGCACGTTAAAGAACTCCATGGGGTCGAAATATCCGGAACCCTCCACTACGGCGTCTCTCATAATCATATGGTGGTTTTGGGACGTTAAACCCCACATATCAATCAAAGCATCGCGAGTTGTACAACTAAACAGGACACACGAGAAGAAACAGGCGCGAGCAGGTGCGCACCGACTGATTTTATTGAAGCAAGATCCACACTTCTTCACATCAACAAGCTGCGCAGGTGCACCATCACAGCAACAACAAAAATTCAGACAAGGATTGAAAGAAATTGAATTTCAGCATTGTACAGTGCGATGAAAGTCTCGCTCACGCACTCATCACCTGCTGCTTTAATAAAAAAAATGCTTTTCGGGTTTCACGAGCTGTTTTTTTTATTTCTGCCTAGAATTTTTCAAATAGAAATCGTGGTTCACAATGCGAGCATGCCATGCCATGGTCAACGAGGTGAACCCTCTCCTTAAAAATTAGGATTTATTTCGTGTTCCCTGAGTCGGTCATTAAGAGAGCGTTCCGTCTAGCCGATGTAGATTTTGCCGCAGGACAGAGGAATCCGGTACACGACGGTGTGACACGTCGCAGGCCCGATGAAAAAGCCAGAGTTATGCTTCAAGGTCCAAGCTGCATAAAGCTCTGTTCCACTCTTTCTTGAGGATGCTGGCCCCCGGTACCAGGGGACAACCTCAGAAGCGCTTGTGTTGTGTGTTCTTTGTAATAGTGGCTGCGCTTCCTAGCAAGATGCAACCTCACAGCATGTGAGAAGGGCTAGCTGTATCTTCGCAAAAGCGAGGAGCATCGTGAGGATGCGCGTCCGAGAAGATTTTGCGCAAGAAGCCCGGGCAAGAGTATGTGCCTATCTAAAGATGCCTGTACATGATCTTTTGTGCTTTATTGAGCGCTTTGTGTGGTAGTGACGTGGCTTTCTTGAACCCGTCTTGCTGAGTTATGAGTTATGTATCGCGTGGCGTCTCGTTGAGGTTTGGTAGCAGCCACTCCGATGGGTCAATGTTTGCCGGGACCCAAATGATGTATAGTAGGGGTGAGGTGTTGAGTACCAAGTATTCTGTCAGGGCAATGCTGCCTGTTCCAAAGGACACGATTGCCCTCTTCGAGTCCCACTATACCAAGCTTTTGTAGTCTTTCTCGGGTGCAAGGTCGATGGACGCTTGCTCAGCTACCTCAGGACTGTCGATGCGGTCTGTGCACGCGTTGTTGACTACGCTTATGCTATAGCGCATTGCACTTCATGTGGCAGCACCACATTAGTTTTTCGTTTTTGAGTCTAATTTCTTATATTGAATCTACTTGTAATGCCACGCTTTCTTCGTATTGCATGTTAAAATCAATATTAATAAGAACTCACAATAAGGCCAGGGAAAGTTTAGGCAATGTTATTTCAATATAATTGTACTGTGAATCAGAAGAAAGAAAAATAGATGAAAAGACAACTTGCCACCGGCATAATGCAAACCTGCGCCCTTCGAATAACGCGTCCGATGCTCTACCACTGAGCTACGGTGGCGGTCATCACGTGGTTACCATTATAGGGCTTATAAAGGCATTTAAACGTGAAAAGACCAGCCAGCGTCACTTCTTGCAATCATTGCGAGTGTGGAACACTCTTGCCTGTTTGGCCTCACGTTAGACACGATCTTAATACGTCATCTTGTCGCATATATACCCTATTAGGTGAACGGAAGTATGACCGCCACCGTAGCTCTGTGGTAGAGTACCGAAAGCGTTATTCGAAGATCGCAGGTTTGGATCCTGCCGGTGGCAAGTTGTCATTTCATCCACTATTCTTTCTTCAAATTCGCATTAAAAATACTTCTGATAACATCCAATATACTTTCCCTGGGATTATTGTGTGCCAGTTCTCATTATTACTGTGCCTAACAAAGAAAACGACTCTTGAATTAGACTGTTCTTCTTGCACGTCAGAATATATTTTTTCTCGGGCGACACGTCGGGACATTTCACAGCAGAAACATCAACACTATACAAACACACACTAATTCTTATGTGCAGCACGGTTCACTGTTAAATGTAACGCTTTAATCAACACAACCGACACTGCTGGCCCTCTAACAACAATCAGATTAAAAAAAAAACAACCTTCATGCAGGTGACTAATCTGCCAAGACGAATAGGAACTCTTAAGTACAGGTATTCTATGCAAATCAGATCCTATATGAGTCTGTAAGGTAGAGAAATCTAAAGATGCTTTGGAGGCAAGTGTTCACTTTAACAGTGAACACGTAAGTACATCGTCGTAACACCGTACTAACCCACCGAACAAGTTGCAAGTACTTCGCCATCACTCACGATCTCCGCTGTTCTCACTAAAATAACTTATTGCCGTACATAAACGCAAATGAGCTGTAAGGCTGTGCTATCTATAATAAATGGTTCTGTGATGCACAACTAATAGAGCCAAAAAAAATTGAGCACAATGCATGGCAGCAAGATTGGGGCGTGTGGAAACGGGACACTCGATCGTCTGAAATGAAGGAATGGGTTCTTGACTTTGAGCCCATAGCAACATAAGAAACCACCGTGGAGGGCAAACAAGTTGACCAGGGTTGTCCAGAAGACTGGTAAAGCCGTCGGCAAATCCATGAACGAAGACGACATGAAATTTGCCATCACCTGATTGCTAAGCATGGATATTGCGCTGTATTGTTGTGCAATTCAAAAGTCTGTCTAAGCGCGACGCAGTACTAAAAGAGGCGTGAAAGTTGCACTTAACGACAGCTGATATGGATAGCCCTGGGAGCGCTTTTGATTACGTAAATGAGTACCTATGCCGGCAGTTAAAAACGCTACGGGGGCGGACCCTTACCCGCGAGAAGCAAGCCTATTGGCAATGTGCCTGGACGAGAGGCCACAAGAATTTAGGGCGAAAGGATTAGAGGTCCAAGGTGCTTCTCAGAACAAGCCAGAGCTATCTGAAAACATCGCCTGAAATTGTGCCGTTTTATCTTCCAGCGAACAAAGAAAGTAAGCTAGTAGAAAAGCAGGGAATAACCAGAATGACTGCAGATTGCTGAACGCTATACGAGTTGAGTCTTGCCACCTGGTAGAAAGTAAACTTTTGCTTTCTTTACAGAAAGACTCAGTCAGCAAAACATGAGACCGATGAGATAGCTGCACTGCTTAAATATTTCAATTTTTCCGTTGACTTTATCATGGTTACTGAAATGCAGCACCAGCATAAAATTGAAATTCTTCTTGTACAAAGTTATGCTATTGATTTCTTGAACTGCTGTGATAAATGAGCTGGTGGGATTTGCATATTAGTCAAAGCTTTTTTCTGAGCTTTCTGAGCATTACGAGATTATCAGTGTGAAACGTTCAATGGGTATTCCTTCTCTAGCATACCCCCCCCCTCCACAAGTGCAATGTGTCCACGTTTTATTTTAAAAAGAAGATTGCGGGGAAAACGTTGACGTCAGAGATAAGGACAGCACAAACAACTGCACCATTTCTTGCTTATGAAATACCAACTCACCCCACAGACTATTAGTTGGTTCCCATTATGTTTCTATACAATTTTCTTCTATAGGTCAATGAAAATGATTACAACCTTGCCGTCCGTGGTGGAATGAACAATGCTATGCTAACTACCAGTGTACAGTGTTTTGAGCTTTGCGATATCATGGAATAAAACGCCTTCACAGATGTTAGAAAACACTTCACTCGATCTCATCCCCACTCCTGTCCACTTCTTGACACCCAACTAACAAATAGCACAAGTACACTTGTTTGCTCGGGTGTTCTTAAGACACATATTAGCTACCGTCTAACCTGTTTTCTCAATTTTGGGTCAGAATGGATTGCAGCTTAGGTAGGCCAATGCGGTACGTATGGCCTAGCACAGTGGTAATGAATTATATATGGAAAATAAATTGGGACACCGCTTTTTGTAAAACTGACGCTGAAATGGCTTATAATAATTTCAGGCAATGCCATAAGAAGTGCTTCCGCTTATAACAAAATGGTAGTCACGCAAGGCAAAAAAAAACAACGTTGGATTACTTCGGAGTGACCCAACAAAATAAAAGTAAAGAAAAAAAACGTTGATCTGTGATTTTTGAAACCCTATAAAAGAACTTGGAAAATTTGAAAAAAGACTTCGAGAAATTTCAGCCCCACAGAAGTACTATAACTTCTCTATTATGGAACAACAAACTTAAATATTTTAGTATTACTGTCAGCACTGAAAAAAAAAAATCCAAACATTTCAAGCCACCTGGAAAAAATCGCCAGGCCTGCGTGGAATGTGCAGCACGGTGACAGCGAAAGCATGAAGAGCGGCCTATCAGAGCTTTTTCTAAACACTGTTTGGGTAAATGCTAGAAGCACACTTGATGAGAACCCACTACGCCATAAATATTCACAATTTTTGTGTAGTAGGCCAGAATTTTCTATGTTATCCGTCGTCATCCTTCGGAGAAGCATGGCATCCGTTAAACCCTTGCAACGAATTTTGTGCGACGTTTTTTAATGCAATGGCTGACGACAATGAAGAATTACGCCTGAAGTGGGTATGTTCCACAGTTAAAAGGCCATGAACAACAAGCTTTGTGATGTGTTGGAGCAATGGACGACCCGATTGTTACACGTTTAGCATTGTGTGACGCCAAGTTGTTCCGCTG
Source organism: Rhipicephalus annulatus (assembly GCA_013436015.1). NCBI lineage: Eukaryota > Metazoa > Arthropoda > Arachnida > Ixodida > Ixodidae > Rhipicephalus > Rhipicephalus annulatus. The sequence goes on along the minus strand of WOVY01001997.1, from coordinate 84,481 downwards.
CTATATTCTAAAATGCTTTATTATTCATATCAGCGCTATTCCTTTCCCGACATAAAGCCTGTCTAAGGCGAGCTTGCGAACGAGTCTCAAACACCAGTGTAGATCAGCGGTATATTACTGGGCTGTCACTCAGTGGACTCTGGTTGAAATCCTACTATGTCACCACAGTCTTTAGTGTTTTTATTTAAGCTCTTTTCCTTCTTTCGTGTGATAGTGGTAATGAACAGGCGGCGGCAGTGAACAACTACGGCGCTGCATGTGACCCGTGTTGTGATTTCATAACAGCTTTCGCTGTAAAATAAATACGTTTCTCCTTCCATATTCAATGATAGCGCGTACCTGCCTTACCAATTTGTAGGTAACCACGGGTTAACTGGTGATGACGTTCTTGAAGCCTTAAGCCCAATATTTATCTCTTTCAGACACAGCCCGCACAGCAATTATTGTGCGAAATTATTGCGTACGCAAACAGATGGAGGTGCTCTTCTGTTTCTAGTACCAGACAAGAGGTCACGGCTGACTTCATTTGAGTGATAATAACAAATGTTGAGTGGTAGACGGCCTGAAAACTCGCCCACTTAAGCGCTTCATCCATGTCATAGGTCCTGTTTTAGAATAGATCATTATTCAAAGTTTCCGATTATGCAAGTTTTCTAGTCGTATTCACATAGCCAAAGTTTCTGTTTTCAATAGTAGGACGAAAAGATCATGTCCAATTACAGACCCATTTTTATTTTACATGTATTTTAAAAAGTAACTGTGAATATATTACATAAAAGAATGATGTCATTTTCAACCATGCGCCACATTATTACAATTTTTCAGTTTGTCGGACAGACTACGCTCTTCACCCTGTATGTTTCTCAAAGCACTAGAGGTCTAGCCTGTCTGGTTTATGCATATAATAAAGTTTTGTACTACTACTACTACTACTACTACTACTACTACTACTACTACTACTCAGTTTGGTTTCACAAAGTAGCGCTTCACCGAATCTGCTCCACTTTACTTATACAAAAAGAAATAATACTTGATGCATTTGAAAAGGAATATATATATATATATATATATATATATATATATATATATATATATATATATATATATATATATATATATATATATAAGGGAAAGAAGTGTATTACCTAAGGGCTCGTTTTTCGGTGTTTTAACACAATACTAATGAGATCTAACAGACTGTAATGCCAAGGAATGTACAGGGAAAGCTACCAGAATCAATGGAATGTAACTAAGAAGAAATATTAAAGAAAAGTGGATGAAAAAATAACCAGCCGTGAGCAGGAATCGAACCTACTACCTTCGAATAACGCGTTCGATGCTCTAACCACTGATCTACCACAGCGGCCTTCCCTCCATCCAGTTTTTTTTCGGTTTATATGTGAATTTAGAAGTAGGAGTGACAGTCAGCGCCATCTATAAGCCAAGCGACGAGTGTGAAAACACCCTTTTATGCGCATGTTTGGCGTCACGTAGCACGCCAACTTATTATGAGCGGGCAGCTGATTAATAGTCCCTCTCTCCTACTTCTAAATTCACATATAATCCCCCCAAAAAAGTGGATTGAGGGAAGGCCGCTGTGGTAGCTCAGTGGTTAGAGCATCGAACGCGTCATTCGAAGGTCGTAGGTTCGATTACTGCTCACGGCTGGTTATTTTTTCATCCACTTTTGTTTCTTCTTTCTTTTTATTTACATTCCATTGATTCTAGTAACTTCCCCTGTACATTCCTTGGCATTACTGTCTGTTAGATATCATTATTATTGTGTTAAAACACGGAAAAACGAGCCCTTAGGTAATACACTTTTTTCCCTTATTTCATTGAACGAGGGTCTCGTACTGGCAGACTATTTGTCATTAGGGTGTATACGAGGGACTATTATTCAGCTGCCCGCTCATAATAAGTTCACGTGCTACGTGACGCCAAACATGCGCATAAAAGGGTGTTTTCACACTCGTCGCTTGGCTTATAGATGGCGCTGACTGTCACTACTACTTCTAAATTCACATATAAACCAAAAAAAAAGGGAATGGAGGGAAGGCCGCTGTGGTAGCTCAGTGGTTAGAGCATCGAACGCGTTATTCAAAGGTCGTAGGTTCAATTCCTGCTCACGGCTGGTTATTTTTTCATCCACTTTTCTTTCATATTTTTTCTTATTTACATTCCATTGATTCTAGTAACTTCCCCTGTACATTCCTTGGCATTACTGTCTGTAAGATCTCATATATATATATATATATATATATATACTTGCATTTTTTCAGATTTTTCAAATGCATTTGACAGAATTAAACGCACTACAACAATGAAGACTAGCATACTGTACCGGGGGGGATTTTTATATGAAAAAATCTATTTGAAATATCAAGAACAAAAACTAGAACTTATTGACTACGCATCTACGCATCCACTTTAAAGAACGCTCACATAGGGTGCCTGAAGGCAGTATTAAGGGGCCCCTGCTCTTGAACATTTATGTGAACGACTTGCTAGACATCAACAGCAATATTCTATGTGCGGATGATACCAGCTAATTTTTAAGGTCTATGATTTGCATAAACTTCTTGGCAAAGTAAACAGCGTTTGGGAACGGCTGAATATATGGAGCATAAGCGATTCGCTAACTATAAAGGAATCAGAAGCGAAATCTGCGCATTTCCACCGAAAAAACAAGCGCGTGAACTGCAGCGTGCTCTGAATCATTGGCTCACAGTCTACTAACAGTTGTATCTGGCCTCTCGTGAAATCTCTGAAAGTAACTTTTCACGAAAAAATGGTAGCAAACGATCAAGCTCGTATGGTATACGTGTCCTTACAAGTTTCAGTGGATTCCATTGCATGTGGGCATAGCCAACGATGAGACTTGCCCGAAGTGATTCGGAACTTAGGCCAAAAAAGAAGGCTCCCAAAAACCATCAATGTCTTTTAAGAGACGTTGGCCACAAGCATTTCCATTTGTTATAGTTCACAGCATACCAGCCATGTGCGACGAAAGGGCTAATAAGGCAAGAGGAATCTTTGTTACACCGCATTGGAAAGGGTTTAGCACGTACACCAGCATGGCTACACAACATCAGACTCTCCGCGACACCATTGTGCCCAGCTCGCAATATTTGTGGTTACATAGTACGTTAATTATTGGCTTAAGTGTCGCGAGCTTTAGAAAGCGTGTCAACGCTTAGTTGAAAAACTCCAACGTTTAAGCGCTCACCGCACTATGATGTATATAATTTCGGGTCTCCACGCGGTCACTGGACGTTCAGAAAGGAGGTGTCGTGACTACTATTGAATGTTCTGACCGTTGCGAACCTCGCATGTGGCTAGCGATGAGTGAAATTTATGCTGGGGCGTGGTGGGATGATACGGAGGCCCGGTACAACACTGAATGCGGAGTAGCTCACAGGCCACCGTATTAGGTAGGATTGCCTTGCACAGCTCGTAACTTTATACTTAGCATATCGGCTCTTCGCTTTGAAAAGGGCATTAGTTTCATATAATTAGAAAAGAGGAGACCAGGCAAAGCAATCGCCTGCAAATTTCACAAAGCTATATTTGCTGGCCGCTCATCTTAATCCTAATCCTATCACGTTGACGTTTTCACTTGCCACAACAAAACTCTTACTATATATTTCTCTATTTTTATCAACATTTAATTATTGCTCTCACATATGAGGCGCCACGTCGGAACAGAACTTTGGCTGAATATATAGATTTGAAAAAAAAAGCTGTGTGCGTAATTATAGCACTCCACGCGATGAACATTCGAACCCACTTTCGAGGCCCTTAATATGCAATGAATGACCGATATGCACAATTAACTTTTAATGAAGCGATATCGTACCTCCCTGCCTTTGAAGTATTACTACTTCATCAATTCTATCAATTTCGAAAGCAACTCAGAAGTAATAAGACAAGTGCAGCGTTTATGACTGCGCACAGTAAGCTCGTGTTTTAACCACGCACATTGAAGTGAAGGAGGCTGGAATGCAGATTGAACCCCATCAGTATATCGCGCAAAAAAACTGCTAGGCTGAGTTGGGCCTAGCAGTTGCTCTAAATTTAGTCATAATTTCATAATTCCATAATTCAAAGTATGGTAAAGTAGGGGTATGCACAAACGGGAGGAAGCACTGTTCCGCTTCCGTGCGCCGGTGGCCGTTTTCGCAGTGGTGGTGTGCGTGGACTCGATCAATTTTGTCTGTTGCAGCGCCACCCATCGCTGCATGCTGGAACTACTACGGTGGCATGCAGTCTAATGGATGCAACACAAGGCCTCCGGGACAAATGCTCGCAGTTTAACACATTTGTCCATGTGTGGGGCTGCTGAATTGTTTTCGGAGTTTCCTCTCAGCGGGCTCCGGCTTATTAGATGCATTGTAGGCAAAACTTTCGAGAAAAAATAATTCTCTTGCAGTCGACGTACTATGTATTTTTGCAATGGGTTGCATAAGTATTTTGATACATTGTATACTTAAAATAACCATTTCTTTACATATTCTAGGCAAAAGAGCTAGTCAAGGTTGCATTTTAGATAGGAATTTATACGCACCCCGTTTGACATAAAAAAGTCTTATACTTTTAGTGTAAAAATGGGTGAAAATTCGCACTCTATTGATTCAGACTCGTACTAGGCAAAGAAAAGTGGCTATGAAACATGTTTCATACATCGGGTTATAGGGTTAAATAGAAGAACGCCTTGTATACTCGCCCTATCTCACACATGAACTCACGCGGCTGTCTACACTTAGGAAACAAGTTGTAATAGTTTTAATAAATGAGCATGTGATTTGTTTCTCCAAGAAAGTGCAGACGTGCCTTGCTGCTGCTACACGCGACGTTGTAACAATTATTGTCTTTTTAGTTTATTGAACGTAAGTAAATAGAACACTTGAAATGGCGTCCGCTAGTTTACCTGGGTGCTACGCGGTGTATTTACCTAAAGCGTGGACTTCTTTTCAACAATCTCTTCCGTAATCTTTTTCCAAGTACTTTATTTATTGCACACGTTTCTAGGGCATGAAGCGTACGTGCGTACGTGATAATGATGGATTTGATCGCACCAGATCATCACACAACTTTTATTATCTTAGATACCTGCGGGAGTAATTACAAAGCTAATTCGTTGGTGCGATCATCAATGAATCGGTCAAAAAGGTTCTGAGTTACATTTGTTAGGAAACCTGGTAGACAAGCGAACGAAGTGTTTTTATAAAATACTCGGTTCAATTTTGCCGCTATTTAGACAAAAAGTAAAATAATAGTAATAATGAAATTGTATCAGTACACTCACGAGGGTGTTATTCTTCAAGCTGACAGCTGACTGAATGAGAAATGAGGGCCGTGGGTGAAATACTTGGCAGGTAACCGAGATATGCTATTTGGAAGCTTAGGTCGCGGGTTCGATTCCCGGCTGCGGCGGCTGCATTTCCGATGGAGGCGGAAATGTTGTAGGCCCGTGTACTCAGATTTGGATGCACGTTAAAGAACCCCAGGTGGTCAAAATTTCCGGAGCCCTCCACTACGGCGTCTCTCATAATCAGAAGTGGTTTTGGGACGTTAAACCCCACAAATCAATCAATCAAGCTTGGATCCTTCTGCTACGCTTGGTGTGCCTGTTTGCAACAGTATTAAGCACTTAGAGTGTCTATACCAAGCACGTTTCGTCAAGGTTTGTACCTTAAAGTGCACTAGTCGTATATGGGCACCGCATCTAATAAATTCCTTGAGTTTTCATGAGTGGAAGACAAGACGACAGAGATCATTAAAAAAGTGCATTTCTACACTTGTAAAGGCTGAATTGAAAGGATGTCCCCACAGTCAGCAACACCATTCACACTTTCGGTGATGTCGTTTTGCATGAGTCCACACAGTAACTGCTGGGCGTGCGCCCGAAATTTCATGTTCCTCTTAGATGTTATGGTCGGTGCTACGTGTTACTATGGGTGTGCCTTTTTTGTCGGGCTCTTTCGCGCTATTTTTCCTAAGGTTTCATGAAGTGCTCTACAGGCATGTCATGTCAATAATATAATGATCCCTCATCCCTGTTTGTCGCACATTATACCCTCCGATTCCCACTCTGTGCATAGCAAGTTAAGGATGCGAGCGTGAGAGCACCTAAACGTAGGCCGTTAGATAGATAGATAGATAGATAGATAGATAGGAAGATAGATACATAGATAGATAAATAAATAGATAGATAGATAGATAGATAGAAACTCTTTTAACCTTTATTGTATGTGTAGAGTGGGCTAGCGTTAAAATATTTAAACGACAGCTACTGAATCACATAAGCACGCACATGGGGCAATGACTCAATAAGAATTGCGAAGCAGCGTTTCGACCACATGCCCTTTCATGACGCTGGCGTTAACTAGCAAGCGAGGACAGGCGTTGAAAACGTGCGGCCGACTCAGCCACTATGGCGGGCAAACAAGGGTACATTTGTGATGCAGTGACGTCATATCTCCTCCTCCTTTCTCACCCTCCTCACCCTCACTACCCGGGGAACAGTAATTTTTGCCCTGCTGCGGTGGTCTAGTGGCTAAGGTACTCGGCTGCTGACCCGCAGGTCGCGGGTTCGAAACCCGGCTGCGGCGGCTGCATTTCCGATGGAGGCGGAAATGTTGTAGACCCGTGTGCTCAGATTTGGGCGCACGTTAAAGAACCCCAGGTGGTCGAAATTTCCGCAGCCCTCCACTACGGCGTCTCTCATAATCATATGGTGGTTTTGGGACGTTAAACCCCACATATCAATCAATGAATCAATCACCCTCACTACCCATTCCCGTGCTTTTCCTATACTCTACTACTCTATATTTTGCTATGCTATACTATTCCGAGGGGTGTAGTGAAGAGAAAATTGGTAACTGATTTTGCGGTGAACAGCGCAAAATTTACCTACACTGAAACAGTGGAGAAGACAACGCAAACGTTGACGAACGTCTGTGCGCAAGTTTAGTGCGACGGAAGAAAAAGTATACCAAGAAAAAGAGCTGAAAAAACAAAAGGAAACAAATAAAAACATGAGCTCCCACATGATCACAGTGAAGAAGTGCACGTCCGCTAAGAGTCGCGATATGACAATTTAATTTGAGAATGACATTATCTCTTTTTCTAGGAGAGCGAATGAGGGTTCTATAACACATGTGCTTCCTCCTGATCTGAAAAGCTTCCTCTATTCGGCGCTAAATCCGATATCGGTACCTGGAGTTTACCTCAAATTCGTTGAAGATAAGAGCGGAGCCGCACAAGGAATAATGTGCTGTCGAGGTGCTGCTCGCTCAGGACTTGATATTGCAGGCGTGTTATCTACGACGATCCTTCAAGCAGGGCCTGGTTTGTTCCGTGTAAGAAAGCCCACACGTCAGAGGAATACTGTATACTGCGTTTTTCTACGCATTCGACGCAATGTGTGCTGTGTTTCTTGACTTATGTTCGCTTGTTCATTACATCAGCATTGATTTGCTTGCTCGCGGGGAGCTGAAAAAAAAAGAGCCGAACCACCACTTAAGATTTTCCAGTACGCAAGAACTGATGAAACACTGAAGCTGTTTGTTGTTTCTGTGCTGTGCGTTAAGAAGTGTTTATCCTGAAATGCTTTGCGCAGTGGCTTAATTGTCAAGGTACAAAGACGTTTCATTGAATACCCGGTACATTTCAACTATTGTATATGGTATTCAAAGCGTTTTTGCGCTTGATGGAAGCAGGACCTCCTGAGTGCACTCCGGCGAAGACATGTTGCAACTGTGCTTTCCACTAGTTTCGTATGTGCCCAGTTGAAAGATCGAAGACCAATTTGAAACCTGGGCGCATACTCCAAGTTTATGTGTGCTGGACACCAACCCTCAAAACAAAGTCCAAAAGCCGCAAGTGTGTATCTGTGGGCAATACAATAGTTACCGTAAAATCGTCGAGAAAGGCATTAAATACACGGAAGATTGCATCTGCCTCTTCGTCGAGTGACCTGTTGTGTTCAAACAATACCACGAAATCACCGATGAACCAGAAAATTTTGAGGGCACCGTGGCCGGAAAGAGCAGCTTGCAACTGCCTGTGAGGGTTCGTCAAAAGCAAATGACTCAACATGTGTGAAAATGCACAAGCCAATGAATATTCCCTGTTTCTGGATGTAAAAGCCCCCGCCTTGCATTGTCGCCTGTATTTACCCTGTGTTAGAATATCTAACCTGTCGGAAATCTGTTCATAATCCGCACTTTTATCGGACCTCTGTGCTACGCGGAAGCTGAGATGAAGTGGCGCGTGAAATATTGAAACCACGGAAATTGACAGCATGGGCCTGTCGTGTTTTAGTGTCTCTTCTAGTTTGTTCGACCTAGAATGTTCAACCCAGAATCAGATAGAATGGTGGCTCACATGATTTTCAAGGGCTTTCTTTTTAGTGTTTCGGCACTTTTTGGTGTTATCTTGTTGCTACCGATGACTCTTGCGATAAACACACTCTGTGAACGAAAGATAAGCTGTTCGTTGAAGTAAGCTCCCTGTCCCGTGTTGTTCCCGTCCTTAGTTTTTTTTAAATGCTGTGGGCCCATGTGCTCAGGTTAGTGTGCACGTTAAAGAAACCCACGTGGTCAAAATTTCCGGAGCTGTTGATTACGGCGCCTCTCATATTTGGTGGTTTTGGGACGTTAAACATCATGTATCAATCAATCAATGATCTTCATTTGTTTTGTTCATTTTGTTATTCCTAAGAAGTTACAGCGTACGGTACGAAGAGAAAGTTTGGCAAAGAAAGAAAAATTCACAAGGAATGTCCTACTTCGATATCATCAGGCAGCGGGCCTCGCCATTTGCCTCAACTATTGCCACAGCGTTCCGGAAAAATGGATTCTTTCGCTTGCGCAAAGCCTAACAGGTGGCAACGACACTTCTCATGCTACGCAGACGTCAAATCAAGTCTTTAACCTGCTTGACATATACCGCACTTGAAAGTCCAACCAATGAAGCGTGTGAACTATTAGGAAATGAAATCAAATGTATGTAAAATGAAGTAATGAAAAGAAAATTAGTAATAATAGGTGTATCTGATGACGGCAACTATCAAGAAAATCCAGAAATAATGTTAAACACCACAGTGATACCATGAAAAAGAGTTTAAGATTATATATTCAAATTGTTTTGCATCTTGTTTTGTTGGAACAATTTCAAGAAAGACGTTCGATGGTGGAATAGTTTAGGAGATAAATGAAGGTATGAACAAAAAACTGCGCTGTGAGGAAAACACAGTGCTATCTTTGGTAAATGAACGTATCACGTTAGACAAGATAAGTGGCTCGGATGTGAGACTCCGAGCTGCTATAAAACCATTGAAATTGCAATAAAACATGTATCTTTCTTTCTTTCTCTTAGCACTCTTTTTATATTTCTGTAAACTATAGATAGCTAAAAGAATAGATTATGCGAATAGGCGTGTGAAAAAATAAAGCTCCTTCATGTGACTACATTTTTTTACGTGTTCATTGAAGACAAACGCTACATTTATCGTGTCTCGTAGGTGTTTAGATGTGATTAGTGGCTAACCTACTATTACTTTCGAAATTTCTTAGACAACCATTTATCCATTGTCGTATAAATGTTATTAACAGTAAATGAAAGAAAAAATACAGCTGGATTAGAAAAAATTTGTCCATGGAATAGGTAAGAGTTACAAATATCTCCAACCCGGGTTGTGAGTCCTCAGCCGTAAGAGCCAATTAGGAAGAGGGCTGCCAGCGACGTTTGCTTACCAATCATGTATGGAAGAAAGCTGTCGCCGTGAAATAGGCTGAGTATAAATAAATAAAAAGAAAAGAGACTGCATAGACCAATATGAATCAACGCCATCCATTGCTCACACTAAACAATCGGAAGAACTAAGTCTCTGGCTCTCCTCGTAGAGGCTGTGCAAATGAGCGTGCGCGGAATGCATCGAAATGGCCGAGGAATACCGACGCAAAACACCTCAACGGAAACAGGGAACGGTATCACGCTGCGCCTTGGGGTGCTTCTGCTTTTCTTGGGCTCCTCACCTTTATGCCCCCACCAGTCTCCTCAGCTTGGAACTTTTATAACCGAGACGCAGCTCCAGTCCTTGCCCCCGCCGCTTGCACAACGGACCATGAGCGCGTCACGACGTATGATAATGATACCGCACCGAATGGGTGCCTCGGCAGTGGTGGTGTGTTGCATCTCAGTGGGAATGAGATTATTCTTTGGCTGAGGGAGAGAACTCTTGCACTTCGCCTCTGAGATGTCCCAAGGTCCCGCCTTTCCGGGCCGGGATCCAACGCGCGGTGTGTAATTACCGGGACCTCAACGTTAATGCCCCCTCCGAGAGTCGCGTCTGACCGTAGACGACGGACGAAGGAAAAGACAATTACAAAAGAGCCGCAGACGAGGCAGGCAAGGCCGATCGCCGTAAGAGAGAGCGCGAAAGGGAAGAGCGGTACACTTCGCTTATCGTCTGTTCTCCTCGCGCGCGATGTGGCCTTTTACAAACACGGCTTTTAAAGCCCATACATCATGAGCGCACGCAAAGCAGGCTCCACTCAAGAAGCCCTTTCCGGAACGCGCGAAGGTTACCGACTCCAGACAAGAAAAAAGAAACAATAAATTGAGACAGGAGAGCGCGATCTCGAATTAAGATGGGGAGCGTGTGAGTCGCGGCGCGAGCCTTGCATGCATGCATGCGCAAGCGCGACTTTGATCCAAATAACGCCGCAAGTGGGTTAAGAAAAACCGGACCCCCCTCCCCTCCTCCTCTTATCACTACTTCCACAGGTGCGCATTTTCCGCTCGGGAGCTCGGACAGCGTTGCTATCGTGGTCTCACAGGATCTGAATCAAAGATCGCCACGCGTAGTTGTTTACACTCTCGCGCGATTTCTCCCTGGCCCGGATGGCGTTATCCGGGAAGGCGAAATCGCCCCGTTCGAGCGGCGGTGGTGGTTCGTGTCGCTGCACAAGTAGCTTGTCAGTTTCGTGTGAGAACGAAGGGGAAGGAAATGCGATGGAGGTGGGAAGTTGTTGCGTCCTTTGTAGCGGGTTCGTCTACCTGGGTTGCGCATATGCTGTTCTCGGTAATGCCAAGTCGGTCAGAGAAGCTGTCAAGGCCCGGTTAAGCGCTCCTCGCCTCCTCCTCTGCAACGACCGCCACTTGCGTGTGCAGTCCACGCGGGGAGGCCGCTCGCTCTTACTGGACCCCTCTCCTCGAAGCTTTTGTGTTAGAAGTGGCGAAAGGGGCGTCCACGTCATGGTGCACAGACCACGCCTATGCTGCCAAAACAGCACTGCACCGGCGACCACTGGTATAAAAAGACTTGGTTAGTCCGTGCCTGGTCACAGATCGGAAGTACAGCTCGGAGGACTTGAGTTGTTCCCACTCTCGACTGTGATTCGACAAGGCATCGTCGCCATGGTACGTCCTGCGTCATCCATAAATAGCTCTTCATGCAGTCTCCTCGTATAGTCACCGTAGCAGAGACAATGCATCTCCTCATAGTACTTGTGTGCTTTGTAACAGCTTAGCACAGGGGCAAAATGATGTTGTTCAATCATGGTCTTGATCACTTGATGCATGTTAACGGTTGGCTTGATATGGACTAGTTAACTGTCACCAAAAGGGTCAGATAGCAGGGTTGATGGTTTTGGATTGGTAGCTGGTCATAGCTGAACTGCAGCCTAAAGCCTGTGGTCTAGTTCATATAGGAGTTAGTTGCCAAGGAAATGGTGGTATACGACTGCGAGGATCAGTTGTTTCATAAAATAAGAAAAATCAAGCATAACAGCTAATGAGCTGGGATAAGACAAGAGTCCGTAGCTTAGTTCACTTCTTCTAACGTTTACAGAAGCAGACTGGTGTTCTCCGTGTTCAAAGTATTGCAGCTATTGTTGAGTAAGTCTTATTGGCACACTGGCTTAAAGCTTTCTGGTTCGCAGAGTTTTTCACATTATTTGGATGTCTCGTGTTGGCCTGTCCTTCAAACTTCGTACTGGAGAACCCAATGATGATAAACCCAGCAAGTAGCCCAGTGTGTTACAGAAGCCTAACTACACGTAACTTCTTTAGAATAATAAAGTTAAGTTATATGTCCTATCTTCAGAAACCTTCTCGGCAATAGCTTGATGCTCACGGGTGCATAATTACTCCTGAACATTAATGTCTTGAAGCAGCATTGCCTTATATTCTTCGGTGAAGGTTCATTGAAAGTAGAACGCGCTAGAGCAGCTTTGTTTGGTCTGGTTCACACTTATGACAAATAGAAAACGCATCCCCGGTAAAAATCAGTGGATTTTGTATGCGCATACCTCAAAGTGGCCACCACGAAGCTTTGGATTTTTACTTTTATTTTTTTTCTTCTTCGCAAGGCACGTAAGCTCTGTACGTTTGCCCGTTGTTGCCATGGGTGTTTACGACAATACCAAAATATTTCCAGAACGCAGGCTACTCCCGAATTGAACAATGATTTACTTTGGCGGCGTCTCTCCCTTTTTACGAGGAATTCGTGTCTCTCGATACTCTGTTTTAGCTTTCGCCTATTGCGATTTGCACGTCAAGACAGAACATACGATGCGAGCGTAGGCGGGCACTTAAATCGCGGATGGCAAGCGATGCAAAACGCGGTGAGGTGCAGCATGCATGGCGCTCTACGTCTTCCATTCCGTTTATAGTCATCTTTTCCGAGAGGAAAAAAAAAACAGACCATGTCCTGCGTTGCAATTTTATTCTGTGTCCCTAGGACCGCGTTTATTTTCTGTTTATCTAGAAAAGCGCGAGGCTCTGGGCGCGACGTGACCTTCTGGCAAACATAGCTGACAGCGAACCGTATAGGACGTGCACAAGTGCTATATACAAGTTGGAGGAAATAAGCGATTGCAAAAAAGATAGGGAAAGTGAAAGTCGAGCTGCAGCCAAGAAAGCTAGAGCTCGTTTTTCATTCTTTTTTCCTTCTCGCTACAAATCCGCGATCGCGAAATGCCGCGATGCGATTCTGTGCGGGGAAGGCGAATGGCTGGAACGGCTGTCGAGAGGCGAGCGTTATGCAGCTTTTTATAACCAGAGCACGTGCTCCCATAAAACAACGGGGACACATTCTGCTTGCCTGAGAAGCTATCCCTCCCTCTGTTTGCTCTACGTTTCTGCTTGCATTCAAACTGCGTGTTCCAAAAGGAAAATACAAAACTACGCAAACGTCTTGGGTTAAAAGGGCTTGCTCAGATCACCTGTCACGGTGGCTGACAGTATGTGACAGCACAGATCGAAGTAACGTCCCATGCGTTCCATCGAGGGTGGTCCAGTTAGAATGTTGTGATTTTGGGAATGTCCAAAGGGCAGGCTTGTTTATATTTATAGTGTTTGCAAAGCCATTTTTTTGTGGTAGCAGAAACAATGTGAATGCTGTTGCATTGCCGTTCAAACAAGAGTCCACTCAGATAGATTGGGTGCCGGTCAGTGATAGCGTGTTGGCATGAAGCTCACCAACAACGTCACTCTATAATTAGGAGTATATGGTGGTGTTCATCCATGGTATAACAGGACAAGTGTTAACAAAATTCATGCCTTTCTGAATATCTGCAGCTTTGGCTACATCATTGAATTTGGTCAAACACGTGAAATAAGCTTGGCTTAGTAATGCACTAAATTTGGCTGGTACCTTTAAAAAACGTTTCACGCAGTGCATTAGAAAAATATTGACGATAAACAGAATTTACTGATGTTGAAGAAAGGGGCTGCTACACACTTACTCGCATGCTTTTAAGTTATTTTTCTTACAATCTTCAGTTGCAAACGCTTTATTGTATATGACACGCAAAATTGTCAAAACATACAGTAGATCCCTTCAATACATAAAACAAGCTGAAATATACGCCTTTATCATCACGTCAACATAAATGAATGCTATTGTAAAAATCGCCAAGGCCAGAAATGAAAGGTTCCCTTTATGTTCCATTTAATCAGTGTGGATGTGGTTACCTCCAGAAAAGACACCAGTAAAGTATGACTCACAGGCGATTCACTCTTATAAACGGACTATGACGGAAAAGTCACGTACTCCCTCTTCGCGTCAGTAATGATACCAAGTAGTAATGGTTTGTACACGCAGAACAGCAGTCGGCAATTTCCGCTCGTTGTCCTTAGGGTCTCTTCTCAGGGTAAACCACACCGCTCATTCACCATGCATCAGTGTGTGGCTGTTCAGCAAACGTGAAGGCATAGTTAAGGTTATCATGGCTGCTCTGTGACCATGGCAGAGAATTCATTGTCAGTTTATGCATCTAAGAGGCCGAACAAATTCGAACCTTACTATTAAAGAAATTGTGCCATGACGTCGGTGATTAGTCCACTCAAACTTGAATTAGAGAGAGCTTTTGTGTTTATCTTGCACTGGCATCTTTATACCTGCAGTCATAATAAAAACATACAGAGAAAGTAGTTAGAGAAGAGGAGGCAAATGAATCTAAGATAACGCAGCTGCTATTTGTCTGCAAGGCTGGGAATAGAAATATTAAAGCAGACAAAACACATTATGATGTTTCGCTTCCTTAATTTGAAACATCAAGGAATAAAAAGAAATTTCCACCAAATTTACGTGAAAATCATTTGGTCTTGAGCACCTCCCAGGTGTAGTCAGCCTGTGTTAAGGCATGCTAAGAGTTTCACAATGTTTCAAAATGTGTCTCGTTTTTTTTAAAATCTCGAACTAGAATGAGTACGAGCTAAATGAATTTTTACTCCACATATTCTATTGCAGAAACGCAGGGAATACCTTGAAGAAAATAAAATAGGATTACTGGTCCTCTCATCGATACACCTGCTACATTGAGATTACATCCCCAGTTCCTCAATATTTGTTGTAATCCTGAATAAGTGTTTCATCACCCTTCGATTTTTTCGCCTCGTAAGCGGTCAGAATGAATCACAACCACATAACGGCGCAAGGACTAATATAACGGCGTAGTGGCGCATCTGTCATTGTCTGCAAGTCGGGCTTGGACAATAGTCATTGGGATTAACTCTAACACAATATTGCTGTACTAAGGATGACTGCTTAATTGTATATTCATTCTCCAAGTTCTTTTGGCGTTCATTATGAATGATGTTGCGTTCGCCCCTCACATGACAGAAGTCCGTGTGCATTGCGCTCCTACTGCTGGCCGTTGCGGCCGTGGCGTACGCCGGAATCTACGGGGGTGGTTTCGGACGAGGCGGCTACGGAGGTGGCGGCTTTGGAGGTGGTGGTTACGGTGGAGGCTTCCGTGGAGGCTATGGAGGTGGCGGCTACGGCGGAGGCTTTGGAGGCTACGGAGGAGGAGGATACGGAGGCTTCCGCGGCGGATATGGTGGCGGAGGCTTCGGTGGATACGGAAAGGGATGGAAGGGATAAACGCCCCGCCTGCGTGGGGCACGCACGCGCACTCACCACCGCACGTGCTGCTTGTACATTCTCATCTCAGTTGTTCTTGTTGATAAAAAATTGCAAAAACATGCCAATCATCTTCAGGTTGTCATTTATTTTGTCGACTCGAATGGAAGAAGTACGCTTCATAACACAGAGATGGGACCGCAGGCTTCTTATAAAACAGTAGAAGCACATATCATGCTTCACATGTGCGAAAAAAGATAAAATGACCACATAATAACGTTACATTAGGTTCTGAGAAACCAACCTTATAGCTGAGCAGATAAGAGATATCATCCCTGCCAATTTATAGTTTTTGAAAGAAATTTTAGCTGAAGCGGCGTAATTTTTTGACGTCAAAAACCATTATTGACACACTATAGGCGCTCATGGTGTCAAAATGTAGAAACGAAAAACTCGGCACATCTCACGTACCTGGGAATAGACGTTATGTCAAGCATGTGGAGGGAAGGTGACTGTGTTGAATTTTTTTTATTGAGTAACACATCATGAAATGCTAAATATATGTACAATTGTTGCACGCACAGACATAAGCGCTTCAGATGTTTATATAACCAGTTGTTTGCACTTGCGCAACGATGTCAACTGGAACATGCGTATTAGAAACACCAGAAGCTGATATGAAGAGCTTATGCTCGCGAAGACTCTGGCTCTGTACACTGCTGCATAATCAATTTCAGTGCATGCCACCTAACCACAATTGGCGTTAACCCGACGTGACGGCTGTATCAAAAGAGTTCATAAGTTATGTTTACAAAACTGAGTAGAGAGCACTGCAACCACTTTTGACGTTTCATGAAGATTAGCGTCTATTTGAAAAGTACTACCGAGACCTGGCAAAGCTCTGTAGTAGAATGCCTGACTGCCACGCAGAATGCTTCGGTTCGATTCCTGCTGGGACCCTGAAATTTATTATTTACATTCATCGGGAGGAAGTTGCTAGGGCAATTGAGGGTAAGGTGTTGACTCATCACGTCATTGCATGGTTCCCGGCACACGAAGGCACCGAGGTAGGGGGGGTTGGCCAACGTCAATGAGTTGGCCCATGCCCACGCGCGAGGTCTTGCCGGCCGCGCCGGGCACTGGGAAGTCGGTGTGCCGGGTGGGACCGGCGACGGGCTTCGTCCGACCCTTTCGGAAGCTGACCCACCCCGCTTCAGGGACATTCTTTCCACCTTTAACGAGATCACTAGCCACTACCAGATGAGCCGCAGGGCTTTCCCCTTGCCACATCGAAATCTCACGAGGCCCTAGGCCGTGACTCTCAGGCTTCTGCAGACAAAGTCGTATCCCACACTCTCCGTCATCAGTAGGTACACAGAGGTCTCCCCTCTGTGTCACGACTGTGGGGTGGTTAGCGACATTAAGCACATGCTCTGGGCGTGCCTCTCTTTGCAGCACCACACAATCCAGGCCTTGACGGAGGAAGCCTTCTCGGCTTTCCTCACGAGCCACGACTGGTTTGACCAACTCCAGGCTGTCCAGAAGGCCCACAATGCGGCGGTGAGGCTTGCCTCCCTGTCCCAAAGTGGGAGCGGCCCATAGTCTTGTGCTATAAAAACGGGGTGAAGATTCTTCTGGACCCGAAGAAAGTTTATCTATCTATCTATCCATCTATCTATCTATCTATCTATCTATCTATCTATCTATCTATCTATCTATCTATCTATCTATCTATCTATCTATCTATCTATCTATCTATCTATCTATCTATCTATCTATCTATCTATCTATCTATCTATCTATCTATCTATCTATCTATCTATCTATCTATCTATCTATCTATCTATCTATCTATCTATCTATCTATCTATCTATCTATCTATCTATCTATCTATTCGTCGCGAGGTCAATGCTGCCTAAGTCCAGTTTTTCTTAACACTGACGTTAAATCTATGCCTTCGTTGTGTCGACGTTACCTATGTTGGATATAACTTAACGCTCACGCGTTAAAATTGCCCATGCGTGTTCAAGTCGTTCCTCTGCAGATACTAAGTGTCAATCGCCTTTGGCATATACCCGCATACGAGCTGCACAAGCTCATTCTGGGTATGTGCCACTGTCTGCCAGGAAGTGTTCAACGACGTACGTGACGGCATTGTGACATCCTTTATGTCTTGACAGCGCGTCATACACGTCAATACATCTCACCCTCTCATTGTCATATTTGTTTACGCCAAATCAAGAGGGTCACCACGAGATCACCCAAACGTATAAGTGACTAGATAGATAGATGGATAGGTACGCTCAAAGTCGCTGAAGTTCGCTAAGAAATGCTTCGCATTTAATACTGAAAAAACTGCTTCAGAACTAAGATGGTTGCTCCAACGTGTCTGCGTGCACTGCGTACTACCGACGGTAACATTTTAGTGAAACAAAGAATTTATTTATATAATAATTTGGTATTTTAATATGTCACTGGCCTCAGAAAACGCCAAGTTAATTTGTTGACAGTTTTTGAAAGAGTTACTGTGCACTCTCATGCCAGGGGGCATGAAAGTGCACTTAAGACTCATTATTTTCTTGTCGAAGGACAAGTGATTAGAACACATTGGGTTTGTAGTTCTAAATGTTTGCTCCATAGAGATAGTAGAATATAAAATTTGGCAGATCCCACGTACCTGGGAATCAACTTTATGCAAAGCACGGGGAGGGAAAGTGGCCGTGTTGAAATTTTTTTATTGAGTGACACGTAATGAAAAGACGCTATCTATCTATCTATCTATCTATCTATCTATCTATCTATCTATCTATCTATCTATCTATCTATCTATCTATCTATCTATCTATCTATCTATCTATCTATCTGCCTAGTCGCTTATGCCTAGGTGCTCTTGTGATTACCCCCTTAACTTCGCTTGATCCAAAATTACTACGGGAGGGTACAATGGTTTTACGAATATGACGCGCTGGTCGAGACATTATTATTTTCACAATCTCGTCACGTACTCCGACAAAACCTTCCACCAGACAATGACACATACCCAGGGGTGGGTATGGGTTACTGGTATGCGGGTATGTGCCATATGTTAGTGACGCTTAGTATATACGAAAGAACGACGAGAACACACATGGGTACTTTTAACGCGTGAGCATTAAGAGAGACCTGGCTTCGGCAGCGTTGTCAAGGGAAATGCGAATAATAACTGTCAGGGTAGCAGCAGATATCAAACCCAAGCATTATGTGTGGAAATCATGCATTCTATTACAGAGCCATGCCACGTCTTGCAACTATATGTTTAAATAGACCTTAAGTTCGTTAAACGCAAGTTGTAGTGGCAGTGCTGGCTATGCAATCTTATGAACATTGCATATATGTACTCCTATAATACAGCCGTCACCTCGGGTTAACGTCAATTGTAGTTAGCTGCCATGCGCTGAAGGTAGTTTATGTGTCAGGGCTACCATCCTCGCGAGCATTAGCGCTTCATATCAGCTAGTCATTTCTGGTGTTACTAAGTGTCACGTTTCTGTTGGCATCGTTCCGCAAGTGCAAGGAAGTGGTTATATTAAGATTTGCAACTCTTCAACATATGTCTGTGCGTGCGGCATTTATACACATATTTAGCGTCATTTCATAAGGTGTTGCTGAATAAAAAAATTACAACACGGTCACTTTTCCTTGCATGCTTCGCATAACGTCGATTCCGAAGGTACGTAGGATCTGCCGAATCCTAATAATTCCAGTTTAGTAAAAAAAATGTGTATCGAGCTAGAATGACTTAATTTTGTCAGTATTTCTTCTTTCGTTGAGTAGTTTGATGTACAAAGCTAAGTGACCGGCAGATTTGTAGCTGTAGAACACGTGCTGGATCATATGTGCTATGCGCCTATATGTGTGTACCGTGAGCGAACACCTTCTAGAACGATGGCCATGTACTGCAATAACCATAATAATTTTTGGGGTTGGACTTCCCAAAATGACTATTTACGAATATGAGTCATGCCGTAGTGGAAGTCTCCGAAAATTTCAGCCAGCTGAGGTTCTTTAACGGACACCTTATTTAGGCACATGAGCCACAAGCGTTATCACCTTCATCATAAATGCGGCCATCGTGGCCGCACTTTCTACTTTTAGCCATATGTTAGGTAACATCGTGTTAGATCACGGGACCTACTCTTGGACGCCTCGGCCATATTTCAATGGACGCAATCAGCGAAGAGCCCGCGCGCTCAGATTTCGAAGCACGTTAACCCCACATTGTCAAGCTATTGGGCCCTTGGGGCATCTCTCACATTCATATCACATTTTTGGACGCAAAACAATTAACAAATATTATAAGAAAGAGACCGCTTTCCGTACGGCCAGAGAAAGCTAAGCAGAAGAAAAAGCTCGAAAACCACGAAAACCACGGAGACGACGAGTTAACGTACGCTACGAGCTAAGTAACCCAAAACTCAACATAGCGACATGCTACGAATATTCGACTGTTAAGCCAAATATTGTACGCCCACCTCTTCAATATCTGCCATCAGCCGAGCCTTTCAACACGGTAAAAAAACTTTCTCAGCTCTCGCTGAGTCATGCAAAGCTGCGTCAGGCCAAAGCTATAGTTGACACTGGATGGTCCAGGTTTGATTACGCAAACCTTGCGTGATCAAACCTGGACCAAATCAAACCTGGACTTGGTAATCAAGTCAAGGTTTCGTAATTTGATTACGCAAACCTTGCGTAATCAAACCTGGACTTGGTAAATCAAACCTGGACTTGGTAATCAAACCTGGAAGTTTGCGTAAGTTTGATTACGCAAACTATTAATCGGGTTTCAATGAGAATCTCTTAAAAATCGTAGCGCGAAGTACTTTACTCCTCTTAATAATAAATCGGCCTAATTCGCACATTCAAGGCTCAGTCTCTAGTTGGTCGCATCTCATGTTAACCTAAGCTTAGTTAGCTAATAAATTAAGTTAGCACCAGTTAGGCTCAGTCTGAATTATTATTCGACAAAGTTCTAGACATCTTACTTTTCTCAGCATGACTAAACAAAGCGTACGGGTTCCGCATAGGAATGGCCTAAACTGCTGCATGTGACCACTGCGGCAGTGACGAAACAATTTGGCACATTCTGTGCGAATGCCCTCAGTACTACTCACCGAGACAGTCGCTCTGCAACGCGCTGGACGAACTGGACAACCAGACTCTTTAGGAAGAAAGAATATTGCGCTACCTACAGCAATTCTTGTAGCAGGAGAAGGCTGTGAAGGCGCTCCTGCGCTTCTTGCGTTCAACGGACCTCTTCAAACGACGGTGATCGGAACGCCCTACATGTGTGTGCATGTGTAGTTTTTCTTCCTGATTCCTTTTATATCCCTATCTATCAATATCTTCTTTAGTACCATTATTTCCCCACCCCTGTACAGGCTAGCAACCAGTTTTTCTACATTAAACGCCATGTATCTTCCTTTTATTTATTTCTCTCACAGCTCACTCTAATAGAGCTAATTACGGTGTGATTTCATCAGATTCATTAGACGTAGCAAATAAGATTTTAGAATGTTCAACATGGCTTTATAGGGCTTGGCTATGGTCACAAAGGTTTAGCTAGGCACAGCTGTTCCTAATTTTACTTGACGCCACCGCTGCGCCAGCATAATCATGGTTTTTTCTGTACGTCGTGAACTCGACGAAGGGTGGGTGCTTTACCGATGGTGGTAAAAAAAACAAAAAAAAACTTTCGGCTGCCTTTTAAAAATTGCCGGTGCAGTCTGCAGCGTTTCTCTTTTTTTTCTTATACGTTTAATATTTCGTTGCCATTGAATCAAGGAACGAGTATCCTATTTTATGGTAAGGTAAACCTCCCAAAAATAGAAATCGCAATTTCTACACTAAAAAATCCAATATACTCTGAGGAACAAACCTTGGCGAGTCCAAAGTTGAGCGACCACTCCAAGCGTTTCAGGTGTCACACGAAAGTGTGCTGTGCGTCCTCTAGCGTAAGCAGTATGCGCACGTAAAACTTCGTTTATCTCAAATTACGGTTTCTATAAATTTTTGAACTTCAATACACCTTTCCCAAAAAATGTTGAATAGATTTCGATGAAACTTTGTACGCGTGAGCTACAGAAGTTAGAAACAATTTAGACTAAAGAAACTGCAGATTTCATAAATAAAAAGTGAAGATGTAACAGAATTACTCAACAATACCTCCGTGGCGTTGTGCATGCAGTATTTTTATTTTGCTACAACAGTTTCATAGAAATGGAATAGCTGTTTAGTTCAAATGTAACCTATGAGCCTCTACAATAAAACAGCCGAATATCATCAGATTACTTTCAGTATTTGCAGAGAAAAAGAACTTTGAATAAGTGAACAACCTCTAATGTGTGGGACTAAGCCATAGGAAGGATAAGCAACCAAGGCATAATAAAAAGTTGTAACTTGATACGCAATGCCATTTTTTGTGAGCACGTAAGTTTTATGGGAATATTTGCAGTCATTTCCAAGATATTGCGCTGAAACTTACTTATACCATTTACCCTACCTTAACTCAAGGTTACAACTCGTTGGTCTTATCTCTGTCGCCGTTCACGACGAACGGCGGGAAAGCAAGCCCAGTGTTTAAAACTTTTTTGTATTTTTTCTTGCTGCGATACATTTCTTGCCTTCGCGCGAGGTTAAAAAGTATGCAGGTCATGCAGCACGTGATAGAAAACAGGCGAACTAAACGCCGATGTCCGTGAAAGCTGGATCTGAAGGATAATCTGAAGAAGGGTGCCAGGGAAAGGTCAGCAGCTGGGGTCTCCTCACGTCGTCAACCTTGGTGCAGTCTTGAAGCCCAATGTGAAATTTGCATGTTGGAGGTCAACTACTACAAGATTGTAAAACGAAGCAGGGTTGTCAATAATAAATATATTACCTAAATACTGCTCCATGTACGTGATTTTGGTGCTATAACATCATGCGTTAAAAAAACTACGCCCAGTTCCACATGAAATTAACTCTGCTCTGAAACATCTTCGTCAGAAACGTTTCAGCGCAAATGAGTGACGAACAATAAGCTCACTTGCCATTGCAAAAAAAAACTACGCGAAAATATTCGCACTACGAATGCCATTATTATTTAGTGCGACTGAGACTAAAACAAGGTAGCATAATACCTTCAGCCAAAGTTTGTCACTTATGCAGGATGGAAAGCGTTTCTATTAGTGCGCTAAGCCAGGGGCTCTAAAGCTTTCTCACGTTAGAGAACTGAACTTTGAATAGATTTACTATGTTTATATTGATTTTCTTTTTGCTTGCAAAAGGAAATTGGTGGCGTATACAAATCGCACATCGCAATGGCTGTCCACAGATAATCTTAAAGCTAAGCCTAAATGTACGTAGATGTCGCCGAGAGCCGGCACGAAGTGGCGTGTCTTACGCGTATCCAAGCAGTCGTTGCACATTTTGATTACAAAGCCGACATAGAGTTATGGCAAATCACTGTGTAGGAAACTGTGCCCCATGATTTCCGACGCGCCATGAGCCAAGAATAAAGCGCCAAGGTACCCGTTAATATCATATGAACTGATTTGAACGCGCGAGTATGAAATACCAGCGCTCAGCGCGTTGTCACCACGGGTCCACAGATCGTGCAAGCTTCACCACACGCACTATACGAAGCCTTTAGTGCAGCTACTACGTGGGTACATTTGCAGACACCCCATGTTCGGTTGTGGCATGCGGTTACTTCGCTAAATGCAAAATTCATTGCAAGTTTACTTGTCTCAATAAATCAACTAGTTACTGAACGGGAGGGGGATAGATACGTTGAGGCCGCTCGTGTAACCTTAATATCTTCTTCACGGAACCCCTATTTCGATCGAACCCTGTTTTGTGACCCCATGAGTTCAATCATTATGCATCGCCGCCATGAACTCTGCTCGTAGCGCGTGCGCAAATTCAGGCATCAGACTCCGATGGCTAGTTTACTGTCATTTCCTGAATTATCCACTTGCCATGCTCTGCACAATCCATAACCTTAGCGGCAGGCCTTGGATTGTCTCTTGCACGCTGTTTTGTAGTGAGGCATAATCCAGCTTCGCGTCAACTCCTAGGGCGAGATCCGCTAATCCTATAAGAAATTTTTTGCTGCATCAGAGTTGGCCTTTTTGAAATTAGCAAAAAATAAATCACGATGTAACACGACTACAGAGCACCAGTTCAACTATTTACCATGAATCGGGAGTCTCAGACGATACAGGGGCATGCCTCGAAGTCCGTGTGAAAAATGAGCTCATTCTCTTTCGTGACATGGCTGAGGGCGAACCCGGCTCACCAAGCTGAGGCGTGCTTAAGGGTGCTATACTACAAAGTCATCCATGTCATGGGATCAGGCTCTTCTGGACAGTGCGAACGCGCGAGGCAGTCAAGATTCGTAGTCAAGCCCTGAAGCCACTGTATTCATGATGCCTCGCCAAGCTCGTCATACTACCCCCCCGCAATTAATTAGTCTTAGCCTATTCTAACGCGAAGCGGCGATGCCGTGAGGCCACGACGCGTAATCGCCGACGGAGAACCACAAGCGAAGCAAACTATTCGGATTATATGCAAAGACCACGGCCAACACCTCTCGGCGCATCACCGTCGGGAAATGGTGAAAGCTCCCACGAAACCGTTCAGAAGAACGGTTACCTCGGCCGGCGCATGGCATGTTAACCGGCCACAGTGTAAAACCGGTGGAGCACGGCACATTGAGCAAGAAATAAGGGCTGTTCACAGCGACGTCACATCCGCGCGTAGGCCGCCTTTACAAGATGTGCAAAGTACGTAAAACATCTGTAGTGGCCGCAGGAATCACATGTTTGCTTAGTCTTTACGCTCTGTTTTTGTATGAATCAGCTTGTTTTGCGTCAAATGAGCATAAATTGGTGTCGCTCGTGGGGGTGCGACTTGACTGTGCGTTAACCTGGCACAAAACATTTCGGGGGAGGAGAGGGCACGTGCCCTGTGTACCCCCCCCCCTTATAGCTACACCCCTGATATTGTTAGAAAACACACCAAGCCAAGTGCACCAAAACGCTTCCTGGAATACTCGTATGCATGACAATACAAATATTTGAATTCGTACTGAGGAACTACAAAGCAGCGATAAAAAACACACTACGACCTATAGGTCGGTAAAAACTGTAAAACTCACTTAGACTCACTAAATAAATATATCGGGCACTTCAAAATCACTCGTACTCAGCCTCATCAAAGTGTTATGCTCACCCGGACTTACACGGCTCGATATAAGTCTGAATGAGAGGACTGATGAGGCCAGTAGTTTATTATTAGCTTTTTCAACCATGGTAATAATGCTCTTAAAAACTGGTATCTCACGTATTCGGTGCTCTTAACAAATTTGGTTTCTTAAAATAGAATATGTGAGTGGTTGCAAACCAGTGAGGACATTTTTATTGAAAGTGATGACAACATGACATATTGTTACGAGTCAGGAAGCGTTTATTGAGAACACTCGGCGTCGGAGAAGTGGACGTGGTGAGGCTAGGAAAGATTATAACAAAGTGCTCATCTTCTTTTTCTTTAACAGATTCTTTTTCTCGTTGCAGAGGTGCCGTTACATTTCATTTCGTGCAGAAGAAGCCTGCCGTGCGAGTTAGGCGTTCTCTCGCTATGTGCATGAATTTAACTAGGGCGACTTGCGTGACTTGAGTTCTCGCAGAACTTCGGCCTCTGCGTGTGAGGTGCCTGATTGTATAGTTCACTACCCTCAAACGGCCGATGATCACATACGGGTGATCGTAACATGCTAAAACCTTTGTGCATAAACCACGCTTCCATACTAGCGTTCACAACCCCACAAAATCACCAGGGACATAGCTCACAGGACTGTGCTTACTGGCGCATCGGGCCTTTGACGTGGTCTGGGAAGCCAGCGTGCATAGCCACGCTAGTCGACGAAGTTCCTCCACTGACAGACACCCTCCGTTACTTCTAGGTTGTCAGCGGTCGTCAAAGGAAGGATGATATTCAAAGTATCCTAATAAATGTAAGGTTGTTTCTTTTTCTCACCACCTTAACCCCTTTGAGTTTACCTATTCCATTGCTAATGTTCCCATACAAGCAGTTCGATCATTCAAATATGTCGGCATCACCTTGGCTTATGACCTGAATTGGCATTATCCCACTGCTAACATAATCTCGTCTGCTAATAAATCACTCGGGTTTCTTAGACGACACTAACGCCATACTCCGCCTCAAGTCAAGACACTTGCATACAAATCATTTATCAGGTCCAAACCCGAGTATGCATCTTCCATCTGGAGCCCTCATCAATCATACATAAAAAAAACTCTAATCATTTCAAAATCGGGCTAGCAGATTCATTCATGCTTCATATTCGTATGATATCAGCATAGCATCTCATCTCTAACGGCGGAATCAGGTCTAGAAACCATGTGCACCCTTGATTCACGCCGACATTGTGCTACCCTCTCTCTTCTTCATGTTTTGTTACAGTTCACTGAAACATCCACCTTACATCACGCCCCCTCCGCACATATCCCATCGCTCTGGTTATCCGTTACAAGTCGCAATACGACGTAGCCGGACCACTGCATTCCAAGCGTCCTTTTTTGTGAGAGCAGCAAAAGACTGGAATGGCCTTCCTCACGCCATCTGTACCATCACTAACACATTCATGTTTGCTGAAGCCATTAAAAACACCGTTGAATAGCTATCTTTTTTTATACACTACGCTTTATGTAATACTCCTACAGGGGGTCTTCAAGGAAATAAAAGGGAAGTGAAGTGAGGTATAATGAGGAGGACGTGCGTATAAAAGAAAGAATGGACCTTAGCGTGTCGATTTTTCTGTCTTGCCGTGTTGGTGGCCTATGTTACAAACGGAAAAATCTCGTCCTAGTTCTTATCATTGGACGCCACATACATTGAAATCATGTTTGTAAGTGTCCTGGCAGCAGTGACAGCAGCCACGGCGAAGGCCGGCCCCTGCCCTCGCGTGGTGGTGGCAGCAGCAATTGGCCTCGGATTTCTTCCCTGCCCAACATGCGTCACGAAGGGAGCGGCGGCAGTGACGTTAACTTTTTCAGCACACTCCCAAAGCATGTGCTGCAGTGTGGCCATTTCCCCGCACGCTTTACACGCGTTCGTCGGGTAGAGATGAGGGTAACACAGGCGTAGGATCACAGGGCTGGGGTACGTATTTGTTTGTAATAACCTCAGAGCTACTGCCTGTTTTTTGTCCAATTTGTTGTGTGGTGGTGGGTGTTTGCGTCTGTTTAGTCTGTTATGTTGTGTAATTTAACACTCGGTAAGTCAATTTTTTTAGGATGGTAAGGTGTTCAATGCCAAAAGGTAGAATGGCACAAGCTAGCGACACAAGAGCTACGTACATAACGTAGGCTCTTGTCAATATTTATTGAACAAGTGCGTGAACGACACCGTTTTAAAATACGTGCGATAGTAAAAAACGTGAAGCAAGGTGAGGCTCATAGTAATGTTGAAGTAAATAGATGTGACCACAGTTCGACAAAGAAATGTGGAGCTGACTCAGACTCGCTTAAGAAATATACCTTGTGCTTTGGACCCACTCGGACTCCCACTCACCGAAGTTTTTCTGAGTCAAACTCAGTCTGCACTCAAACAACCGTAAGTGTACTTTGGTAGAACGGACTTCGCCTAAAATTATGTAAAATATTACTCATCCGGACTCATTCAGACTAAGACTCACTGCCAAATCGGAGTCTGAGTAAGACCGAGTAAGTCGGCTTATCTGAATGACCAAACAAGATACAAAATCAGACAGCTCGAAACAAGGGTGTGTTAAAGCGGCTACTAGAACAGACGTAGACTAGAAAGAGAAGGCTGCGAAGGCTTCGAAATTGTTTGACGGAATTCACGAAAAAAATTATGGGGGGGGGGAGATGCTCTGAACTTCGGGGAGTACGGGTGAGTGCGTAAACGCGACGTTGAGCCGAATACGTTGGCTGTCTGTAGAACATACGCTGTAGACTTATAATATAGTCATCTTTAATTGAAAAAAGGATTAGCGCTGTTTCTCTTAAATGGCATAGGAGTACCTGCCAAGGGGTGCCAGAGAGTGCTAGCCCCTCAACTGAGAATATTGAGAGGTGGACCATTCGGCTTTCAGCAGTGGTCCCCGTCTCCTGGCCACATGGAAACAAAGAAATCCGTGAGATTTTTCATTCCACACAACAATCACTTACTTATATATTAATTTGATTTTACGCTTCTCCTTACGATTATGGTCCTCCGTGTCTCACGACTAATCATTCTACAATCTCTATGATGCTGGCTACCTAGGTGATGGTTTCGCGCCTTCATCTCCGATGCGTAGAAGCAATCAAAGAGAGGGTAAGAGGTGACAAGAGGGATTCCGTAGTGGCGTTCACAGGAGATGAGCTGAAAGCACCGATGAGGCAAACGAGTGCAAAACTCACAACTGATGCTAATGAACGAAACCATTCGCGCCGTTTCCCCTCAGGTGCAGGTAGTGATATGCACGATATCGGAGGTACCAGTGCGTGATGGCAACCTACAAAGAGCGGTTGTCGACGCAAACAATGAGATATGGCAGATGAGTCGAAACAAAGGCTTTGAGGTAGTCAAAATAAACAGAGAGGTGCATAATGGATGTTGTTTTCAAAGCGACAGAATTCACTTCGATAGGAGGCTAGGTCATAGGGTGGGTTGGTGACTTTCTGGACGTGCAGTAGCTTTTTATGGGGCAGTCGGGCCATTCGGGGAGCACTATAGCTAGTAACGAGGAAAACAACCAGGGGGAATCCTTGACATTTGGTGATGAAAAAACCATAAAAAAAGTTAAAGGAATGAAGAAGGCACGTGTTGAAATTCGTTACATTAGTATGCCACGTGGAAGAAAGAAGGCAAAATGGTTAGAGAATGAGGAGCAGCTAAACAAGGAACAGGTAGGTGTGTATGCGGTTACAAAACATAACCTTACAGATTTGTAAGTGTCACCACAGATTCTGAATTATACTTTGGAAGGATGCAATAGGAGCATATTAGAAAGGAAAGGTGGGGTGTGGAATGCTAATCCGCACCAAAGCCGAATAGGATACAGTGAAGCAAACGTGTTCAAAACACCTCTGAGTTTCGGGCACAGTATAGGGGGAAAGTAAACGTGGCTCGGTGTAGCTTACTTATGAACAGGGAATAACTGCAAGGGAAAGAATTTGGAGAGGGGGAATGGCATTCGCACCGACATCAAGGTATTTGATCATAGAGCCGAAGTAAACCTTTTAAGGGATATGAATGCTCGCATACAGGACCTTGATGGATTGGATTGAATAAACTTTTATTATCAGACACCAATAGCAGGTTCTTGCTAGATCTCTGCGATCAACATAGTCTTGAGATAGCTAACACGGGCCCCAAGTGTGAGGAGCAGATTACGTGAAAGTCTGACACAGGCAATCGAGCATTAATTATTGTCTTATGACAGAGGGAATCGATGGCAAACTTAGAGAGGTGAGAATAGACGAGGAAGGCACTCACAGCTTGGATATTGATATTAAACGCATGGCATTACAAATTGGATATAAAACTGGAAATAAAAACAGAGAGCTGAAGTTTGTAAGGTTGTGTTGAAATATCACACAAATAACAAATATAGCCTCAAAAGTCGAGGACAAAATAGGGAAACTACTAGGAAAAGTCTGGGAGTATAGTGAGCTGTTACATGTAATGACAGAAGAGATATAAAACAAGAAGAGAACTACTCGTGTGAAAAGAAAGAGAAAGCCTAAATGTTGGTGGAGAAGAGAAATGCGGGAAGTGATTGAAAAGTGACGTGAGGCATCACGGGAGCACAGGCAGGCAAAAAGAGAGAAGCGGCCGTATATAGGAAGAACATCGTGGTTAACAGCGCGAAACACCCGGACAGGAGCGAGAGAAGGACACGGTACAGCGCTGTACCGTGTCCTATAGGAAGAAGTCAACTAAATATGGAAAATATATTTAAACATAAAATCATTGTGAAGAAATGGGTGGAGGCGAAAATTAAAGTTGAAAGTGAATGCTAGATGACAAATATTCGCTATCAGAAGAAGGCCGCGCCTAGAATATTTTGGAGCCACCTAAAAGCGTTAGGTGTTGTCGGTCACAATGCAACAACATAAGGTAGATGAAGGAAGAAATATATGGGTTACTTGGGGACGTGAAACCGGCATGGCTGTGGCAGTACCCTTCACGCTGTTTCTGCTGCTTACGCAGGTTAACGGCGCTTCTGCATGACAATGTCCCCGAAAAGACACAGCGCTTGTTTCATCAGAAGAATCCACAACGCAAGGACTACGAGCAACAAGCCCTAAACATAACGTGGCACCCGATGACTACAGTGAGATGACGCCACCAGACGTTCCAGTATCCAGCGTATGTGCGATTCCTGCTAATCAAACTCTGAGTCATGACCGGCTCGATGATAACGGTCAGCTTCATAAAGCGGGGCTCTTCAGTGCGCCAGAGGGGCGTGAAACCAGCATGGCTGCAGTGTACCCTTCACGCTGTTCATACTGCTTACGCAGGTTAGTCATAGAGAACCCCACTTTTTGTTCCCCTTTCTCTTGCCAGTTTCACCCCATAAGTTGTTTGATTGCGTTATGTCACATTCATGCACGCAACACCATTCGCGGAAGCAGTTTCGCTTGCTACGTGACTTCTCCTTTTATTCTTTTACTTCTGCTATTTTGTGGCTAACTAGAGGTGATTCCGGTACCGTCCATCGAGGCGACACTGCAACAGCTCTTAGCAGCTCAAAGCATAAAAGAATAAACTAAGTGCTATTGAAACTGTTGAAGCTGCAAACAAACTCGCTATAAATAATCTGGGCGATTGAATCAGATCTCTTGAAGCTGAATTCATAAACTTTGATGAAATAAAATCATCTGTTTCAGAGTATGTTATACAATGTGAAACTCAAGCACGGGCGATAAAGTCCCTAATGTCAAAGGTTGACGACCTTGAGAACCGCAGCAGAAGGTGCAACCGCATCTTTCACGGTATACCCGACAAAAGTGCTAACGATACAAATGCAGAGTGTGAGAAACGAATCTTAGATATCTGCTGTTCGACCTTCGGAATTCTCACTCTCGGAATAAAAAAAAGCTCACCTATTAGGACGTTTTCGTGCTGGGAAAAGCAGGCCCATGATTGCAAATTTTCATTTTTATTAAAAAACATCTCTTAAGCAACGCAAAAAAGCTAAAGGGCACTGCGACTAGCATTCCCGAAGATTTTTCCGGAGCAGTATGAAAGAAAAACACAATTGTGAAAACAAGCAAAAACATAAAAACAGGATGACGCGAAAGCTATGCTCAAGTTTGACTATACCTTCTTTTGAACGGGCAGAAGTTTGTATGCAATGATGCAACAGTGCCAGTGACCCCACATAAGTGACCACCCCAGTCTATAGCTCTGTGAACATTAGTATTCTTTTGCTGAATTGCAGGAGCATGAAAATAAGAGAGCGGAGTTTTCAGCCTTAATAAAAAATGTTAAAACATTGGTGTTCTAGGTATGAAATCCTGGTTAAATCCTGACATTGATGACCACGAGGTATTTCCCACAGAATTCACCTGCTACATAAAAGACAGGAGTGATCGTGGAGGTGGGGTGTTCAATCTTATTGATAGCAGCAATGGGTCCTCCCAAATTCGCATTGATGCTGGCCTGAGTGATGTAGTGTTGAGCAAATTAGAACTTCCGAACCCCATCGCATTAACTGTCAGTAGCTTCCATTGTCCCCCCTCCCCCCCCCCCCAAAGCATCACCGGATGTTCTCACTCAGTTCGGAAGTGGGATTGATCAAGTACATACGGATACAGGGGCAATTAGGGGAGACCTCAGTTTACAGGATTTGAAACGGGATGCATGAAACATTGTCACGGGTATACTGGAATGCGCCATACGAAAATGATGAAAATGGTAAACCTGCATGCTCAATCCTCACCCCAGCGCATGGAAATAATATTTTAATCCTTCTGTTTACCAATACACCAAAGCTTGTTAAGTCAACACTTGTGAATCTTGGTATCAGTGACGATCACGTTGTCCTGTAGACAATGCCACTCTCCTATGTTAAAACCAAAAACCATGTTAGTAGAAAACTGCACAATTACAAAAAAGCCATTCTTAATTCTGTAAATGAAGCATCAGAGGCCTGTTTAGTAGTGTTCGAAACGAAGCCGAGTGCAGGAGTGTGGACGGACTGTGGCAGTTACTTATTCAGAAAATACTGGAATTACGAGAGCTGTTCGCCCCAGCTTGGGTGTTAAGGGCGAGAAAAGGTAGAAGCAAATCGTGGTTCACGAGAAGCTTGTGCCAGCTCACAAACACACACAGCTCATGCACACATAGCTCATGCACACACAGCTCAAACACACACAGCTCATGCGACTTCCCGCGTGGACTTTCCACAGAAATTCGTGCACTACAAAAGCACTGGAAATGACATACGCACGTAAAAGAAAGTGACTTTCAACTGCTAGGCTGAGAAGATTACATTTAACTAACTACTTGGCTACACAAAATCTACCGAAACTGTTATGTGTACTTTGTGGGTTATAAGCGAAAGTGCTAGTGGCCACATTTTTTACTTCTCGGAAACTTTCTGTCTCACAAAAACAAATCATGTTTATCGTCTTATAAATTGTTTGGTTTGTTCACTGGTGCATGAAACATCCAAAGTAGTTAGTGTTCGTTTCTTGCTAACGTGTGAACGCCCGAGGCTAGTACAGCCCAACAAGGCAGCGTCTTCCCACTGAAAATCCCTGAGAGGACGCCCTTGAATTCCACTTGGCGACGTGACAGTCTGCGAGCATTGCGAATACAAACTATGAGTTAAGGCCATGCAGACGGATGTTTGAAAACACCTGACAAAATAATAATCCCCAACAAGAAACTATCCTTGGATTCATAGCATGGAAAACTTATCTTTTAACTTTCAGAGGAAACTCGCGCAGACGTGCTCACGCCGCTGACTTGTTGGCCCTTCTTTCCCGCCTCACGAGGGCAGTTTTTACGGAGAATGCAGCGTCAGCTGACGTGGAACGTACGTTTTCTGCGGCATCCCTGATAATAGCAGCGAAGCGAAATCGCCTGTGAAGCAGCTCTTTCGAGTACCTCATATTTGTGAAGACCAATACATAGCTAGGTAGCGGCTAATGGTCTATCTGACTTTTTTTTTTCATTTGGAACCATCTTTTGAAGCAGCCGTCATTAACACTTCTGATTTTGAAAGCTAAGCCCTAAGGCAC
Organism: Rhipicephalus annulatus; assembly: GCA_013436015.1. Classification (NCBI taxonomy): domain Eukaryota; kingdom Metazoa; phylum Arthropoda; class Arachnida; order Ixodida; family Ixodidae; genus Rhipicephalus; species Rhipicephalus annulatus. The sequence goes on along the minus strand of WOVY01001997.1, from coordinate 51,804 downwards.
TTATTTATCCCATAACATTTATTGCAAAATTACTGTGATTAAAAGCAAAGTAAAGCTTCTTTTGAAACATTTTACTGTTTTCGACCTTTATTGCAGCATTTGAAGACTGCGAGGATGCCTAAGTTCTTTTCATGACGTAGTCGTCGCAAAAAGCCAGTGATCAAATGCCGGACGTGTTGTTGTCGTAGATGCACTTGTTTGAGCCGATTAAAATATTGTAAAGGTGCCTGGCTTATTCTAAGTTCAAAAAGCCGCGAGCGACCGTTGCTGCTCCAGCCCGGGAGAGCAGGTGTTCTTGGGTCTCGATGAGAACTGACAAGGCCGCCCATTCACTGCTAAGGGGTGATGCTCTTTCATTATTATCGTTATAGTTATTTATTAGCGTCTTTTGTTCGCTCGTTGGCTACGACTCGGCACATGGCCATCATGGCATTGTCAAGCAATGAGGACGTTCGGAAAGAACGTTGTTTGCTAAACCCTTAGCTGCTACTACGGTAATACCACGCTCAGATTACTCATGTAGGCCTCAGAACATATTTTTTTCAAAGTTCAAGGGCACAAAGCATTTTCTAGGTCCACCTTTAGCTAGCCAGAGCCAAGGGTAGGCATGGTTAAAAGCGTGAACAATATGTGAATTTGCGAAAGATGAGCTGAAGAGCGTACAAATAAATGCGCTAGACCCCAGCTTTTAATGAACAAAGAAAGAAATGATCCTTGCGCGTTGGTTCCATGGATACCCTTGCACAAAAGTGGCACATACTCTATGCACAGCCTGATCTTCATTTCATGAGCAGTTTAGTACCCGACAGACGTAAATAACCTTTGAGATAAGGAAGTCACCTGAGCTCAGGCGAAGAGGGGTAGTTTTCTCACCCCGTTGATGCTTGCGGGGCACGCGAGACAAACGTGAGTGATGTTGATCAGTGCGGTCCAGTGTTCCGTATTTAATGCAAAAGCACAAGGTTCAGAAGCAGCAGTGCACTGTTATTATTAGCAGATATAGAAGGTATTGCTTCCCATTAACCAAATATTAGTTGTTTGAATACTCGAGACCGATCCAGAGGTGTGGCAAAACTTCTTGAACACTACTTCTGTCAGCATTAAAATACACTGTATCGTCATTTTGGAATTTAAGCCTTAAGTATCGCCTTTTGTTCAAACATGATTGTCATGGAAATGCGGTAGGTAGTAGGAGAACTGCCCCTATGGGAATGAAAAGGGTGGTTATACTGCACGAGATAAGTCACGATGTCCTGTTATGCCAGCGAGTCGTCGTCAAACGTCCGTGCCTCTGAAAACGGCAATCTGGGTCAAGGCCAGCCCGAAGTCCGCCTGGCGCGATCAACTCGACGGCGTGAACACGCGCGGCGCCCCTCTGGCCCACGTGCATTGAGTCAGCTGCGCACGTGACAGCGAGCCGGCGTCCTCGTGTCTGGTGGTCTGACGCATGGCGCGGCGACCCCATTGGCGGAACCTGCCCTGACGACCAGCGGCGCTTCTGATTGGACTTTTTGGTTGGACCCGGTGTAAATAAAAGAAGCCCTGCGGCGCGGCGCGATCGGCGGTCCTATGGGAGAGGCGTCCCCGTGTCGGAGAGCCGGCATGTGTGTGAGTCGGCGGTTTTAGGCGAAAAGCTGACCTATGTGTTAGAGAGGAGAGCTCGACTTTTCGAGTCTCTGTCGGCCCCAGTGCCGAAATTGTAACGCTTCTGTATATATGCTGTACATAAACCTTGTTTAACTCACCGTCGTCTCGTCCGCTCGTCTCATCAGCTCTGCGCAGAAGCAGTCGCGAGCTGAGAAACGTACGCTACCAAACGGCTGGTGACCTTCCCGGCGGAGTTGAAAGCAGTGGCGCCTGTGGGACCAGGTTGGCGTCGCCGTCTTTCGCAACGGTGGAGGTCAGCGGTGGGATTTCGGAGGTGGCTTCGCAACAGTGGTGGCAGCGGTGGGATCGGCCCGTCGTTCGCAACAGTGGTTGGCAGCTGCGGGATCGGCCGGCGTCAGCGACATCGATGCGGTGAGTGCCTGATGTTTTCCCCTCAGTTCACCAGACTACTCTAGCTCAGGTTGTAGTAGTTTAGAGAAGGGCTGTGTGAAGCATTAGAGTGAGCTTTGATCGTTTCAAGCAAAGTCGAAGTGCTTTGAAACCAAAGTTAATGCGGAGGGGGTAAACACGGGAGAGTGAAAAATTGCTTGCGCGTCTTGCTAGTTGACTTATAGTGGGTACGGCAAGTAAATTGTTAACAGGGGCAAACAGCAAGAGGCTAGTGTGAACGATGGAGAACCTTAAGGTGAAGGAACTCATCGAAATTTGTGAGGAACTCGGCATTACTTTGGGCCGTGCGAAACGAAAGCAAGCGATCCTTGAGATCATGAAGGATGAGGGAGTGTCGGCTGAGGAAGTCGATGAGGCCTGGGTGGATATTAAAGCACGCCGTGAGGAGGCTGAAAGGCGAGAAGTAGAAGCTCGCGAAGAAGCTGAAAGGCGCGAAGCTCGCGAACGTGAGGAAGCTGAAAGGCGTGAACGTCGCGAGCGCGAGGAGGCCGAGAGACAGGAGCGCCTTGAGATGAAACGACTAGAATTGGCAATCCTACAGTGTTCGCAGGCGCCTAGCGTAGCTTCTCCGACGATTCAGGTCAGCGGTTTTAGAATTCGTGACCAACTGCCACCGTTCGTAGTAGGCGAGGACATGGCGAAGTATCTCGTCAAGTTTGAACACGTCTGTGAGCGAAACGCTTTGGAGCGCGGTCTCTTTGGGCGCGGAACCTGATAGCTCTTCTTCCCGGCGAAGTGTCCGACGCGATAACTTGCTTGTCGAGGGAAGCGTTTGAGAGCTATGACGAGGTTAAGGAAGTGCTCTTAAGACGTTATAAGTTGTCACCCGAGGCTTTCAGACAAAGGTTCCGGTATGCTAGAAAGGGGAATGAGTCACACGTTGACTTCGCGTTTCGTCTTAAAGCCGATTTGATCGAATGGCTCAAGGGCGAAGGTGTGTATGACGACCGCGATAAAGTGGTGGAATGCGTTGCATTGGAGCAATTCTACCGCTGCATCGAGGAGGATGTCAAACTTTGGCTGCAGGACAGACTTGGGGAAGTACAGTTAAACAAGGCAGCTGAGTTAGCTGAGGAGTATTATACTCGCCGAAAGTTGCATAGCAGGGCAGTGCGCGTTGAAAAGGATGAAAGAAAAGAGGGCTTTTCAAAGAAACCTGATCAACGGAAACCCGCTCCGCACCGTAATTTCAAAAAGGACCCGTCTCTTACGATGGACACTGTAGGGGAAGGGAAAACAGAAGCGGAGAAATCGAGTGAAGTTTCTACCACACAGGAATTTGAATCGGAAAACAAACGGAAGCCGCTGATCTGCTACAACTGTAAAAAGGAAGGGCACATCGCGAGAAACTGTCAGGAAAAATTTGCCTTCGCAACAATCCGAGAATCAGAAAAAAACATGCGGTTGTTGGAGCCGTATCTCCAAGAAATTAAAGTAAATAAGAAAACGTGCCGAGCGCTTAGAGACTCAGCGGCAACCATGGATGTTGTCCATCCTTCATTGGTGTCTCCGGATGACTTCACAGGAGAATGCGCGTGGATCAGGCAAGTCGCCGAGGAGCAGAGTGTTCGCTTACCAATCGCCACGGTTGTCATTAAAGGCCCGTTCGGTGAACTTCACACCGAAGCAGCTGTGTCTGCCGCGCTAAACGATCGTTTTCCTTATCTTTTCTCCAACAACTCGGAGCAGCTTCTCAAAGAGCAGGGCAAATCGTTCTTCCCCAACTTAGCGTGCATGGCTCTCACGCGATCGCAAGCGTGGAAGCTTGATCTGGTTCCATGCGGTGAACTCTCAAGTGACCTTGTCGGCGGGTCGACGGAACCCCAGAAAGGAAAGTTTCCGCATGAGTCCTGTGAGCAGTCACGCGAGCGGCCCGTCGCCGACCCGACCGGCGCGGTTTCCGGAGAAAGGGGAGACGACATGGCGCCATTGAGTCAGAGCGAGAGGATTGCAACGCTCTCGCCTGTAGCGGAAAGTTGGAGCGAGCTGCCGAGAGTTGATCGAGAGACGCTCATTCGAGAGCAGCGTGAGGATCTCTCGATTGAAGCGCTAGTGGAAAGCCAAATTGAAGCGCTAGTGGAAAGCCAAATTGAAGCGCTAGTGGAAAGCCAAATTGAAGCGCTAGTGGAAAGCCAGAAAAACGCGGCAAAAGTGCTGTCGAAGGAGCACTACGAGGAATCGGTGAAGAAGCGTGCTTTTGAAGTTGATAATCAGGTAATGCTGCTGAAGCCGTCCAAAAAGAACAAGCTTGAGGTTGATTGTGAAGGGCCCGCCAAAGTATTATCGAAGCCTTGCGATACAAATTATGAAGTGAAATTAGGAAGGCGGCCGGACAAAATTTACAACTTGATGAAACCATACGTTCAACATCAAGCGGTCGTAAATCTGTTGTTGCATGCTTCAGAGGAAGAGGAAGCAGAAATTTTGAGTTCTATTGAGGTAATTGAAGGGGGATCGAAAGTAATCCGGGAGCAGATAAACCTAGAGCCTAGCTTAAGTGAAGGAGGACCTGAGAAAGAGGACCTGAGAAAGATTGGTTCCGAGTTTGAAGACGTGTTTTCGGACCGCCCCGGAAACACGAGGGTGATCGAACACGATATCGAGCTAAGCGGTGAGGAGTCAATCCGTAGCAAGCCGTATCGTTGTTCCCCTGTGCAACGTCGAAAGTGTGAGCCGCTCTTGGTGCCGCATAGGTATCGTCGCCTAAAAGTGGCCGGTTACTGAAGTGGAGCATGTTGCTCCACAGCGCAACTTTGACGTTCGCTATAAAAAAAAATAAAGGAAAGGTAAACGCTAATGCAGGTGCATTGAGCAGTGCGTTCCAGCTAGTAACTTCTCAACCTTTCAGTTCTCGCTGGCGATTCGGGGCAAAATTTTGACCTCATCACGACCTGGTCTGAGCGCTCTCGTTCAGAGTGATCTCAAGGGGCCAACTTCATGTGGTATTCTAATTCGTTGCGTTGTTGTGTGAAAAATTCTCAAGTTCTTACTTTAAGAGTCTTGTGTCCCACATGTGCCTCTTGATGTAGAGGGAACAAAATTCCAATAGACACGTAGATAGGTATATGTTGTTCTATACTTTGTCTGGTGTTCTGTCGGGCGACCGAAGGCACTTGCGTGTGTCGTGTGTTGTCTGTTGTCGATCCGTTCTTGGCAAGTTGCAGAACCATCGACAAGTGCTGAAACCGAAGATGGTCAGAAGAGACGAGTGAAGCTGGTCAGCAAGTTGTGGCGACAAGCCAGTGGAGCTGGGATCCGTCGTCAAAAGTGGAATGTGTTCCCGGACCAGTCTGGAGCTGTATTCTCCCCATGGCCCTGGAGGCGAACCTGGAGGGACCTGGCGAACGAGCGCACCTGACATCCGAGCCCCGTGGAAGCAGCTCGCCTTTCCGGTGCATTGTCTGGCGGCGGGGGTGCTGTTATGCCAGCGAGTCCTCGTCAAACGTCCGTGCCTATGAAAACGGCAATCTGGGTCAAGGCCAGCCCGAAGTCCGCCTGGCGCGATCAACTCGACGGCGTGAACACGCGCGGCGCCCCTCTGGCCCACGTGCATTGAGTCAGCTGCGCACGTGACAGCGAGCCGGCGTCCTCGTGTCTGGTGGTCTGACGCATGGCGCGGCGACCCCATTGGCGGAACCTGCCCTGACGACCAGCGGCGCTTCTGATTGGACTTTTTGGTTGGACCCGGTGTAAATAAAAGAAGCCCTGCGGCGCGTCGCGATCGGCGGTCCTATGGGAGAGGCGTCCCCGTGTCGGAGAGCCGGCATGTGTGTGAGTCGGCGGTTTTAGGCGAAAAGCTGACCTGTGTGTTAGAGAGGAGAGCTCGGCTCTTCGAGTCTCTGTCGGCCCCAGTGCCGAAATTGTAACGCTTCTGTATATATGCTGTACATAAACATTGTTTAACTCACCGTCGTCTCGTCCGCTCGTCTCATCAGCTCTGCGCAGAAGCAGTCGCGAGCTGAGAAACATACGCTACCAAACGGCTGGTGACCTTCCCGGCGGAGTTGAAAGCAGTGGCGCCTGTGGGACCAGGTTGGCGTCGCCGTCTTTCGCAACAGTGGAGGTCAGCGGTGGGATTTCGGAGGTGGCATCGCAACAGTGGTGGCAGCGGTGGGATCGGCCCGTCGTTCGCAACAGTCCCTATCCCTCAACCTTGCTAACGTGTTCTTCTTTCTTTTGCTGTTCTCAAAGCATCTGATGAAATCAGCAGTACGGGGAATTTATTCTTAACTCGATAGAAATTGCAAGATGACTTTCCAACGTTGAGAAATTACAGGAGTGCAGTTGAACAAGCCGGTCATTCTCGGAGTTGGAGTCGGCTAAGCTTTAGCATACTGAGGAACTGGAAGGAATATATTTGCTGCAAGTTCTAATTCCCCGCAATAGAATGGGAATGAAAAGGAGATGCCCATTTCGCAACACTGGCAGGTGGTGACAACAAAATGCTTGATACGTGTGGTACGTGCGACGAAGACAGCAACAGGAGCGCTAGAACTTCCCTAAATCCCCACGACAAGTGAGCTCTCCAAAACGCCACACACTGAATCCTCTTAAGATTACCAGTGTGCTTAAAAATGCAATAACGCTACTATTCTCATTGACATAGATAAGTTGTTTACCTATCCAGTGCTCCATGCGTGCACCCGCTGTAGTGATTTTGGGTGGCATGAAGTGCACGTGGCTGTGTTGAGAAACTGGCGGCTGCAAGCGGAGAGATCGATTTTGGACCTGCAGCATAACGCAATGAAGGTGGCTTTTTAGCGAGATCAAGAACATTACATGCCTGTTCGAAATTTGTGTTTTACCTTAGCACCAGATGTCGCATAAGCGAATTGTGTTAGGGAACGCAAGCACTTATTTGCAACCGTTCGATGCTTCTATGGGTTCTCGTGGTATTATTGACTAACAATGAATGCCACTTTTCTACGTCGCTCAATAAAACCAGCCAACTCCACTGACGGTGGTAAGGTGGCATTCCGCGCGTGCGTTTCGCATTTACTGCAGCCGGAGCGCCCGATCGATCAGTCAACGATCTCCATTAACGAATCTATTACTGTCGCGAAGCTGCGCCACACCTTGTTGGATGGCAGGGGGGGAGGGGTTCTTTTTCGTTCGCGTGTCTCGTGCGTTCATTGCGACACGGTAATTACCCCACTAGTATTCCCCTGTCGAGATCGATAACCATTCGCACCTTTAAAACGGTTAGGGTGGCAGTTGAGCCATTCCAGGACACGGTGTTGTGCCCGGTGTAGTTTCTACAAAGGGACAACTTCCAATTTGGTCTAACGCTCCTACCTGCCTGCAAGGGCAGGTAGGAGCATTAGACTCACACGTTCTTGTTGTTGTCTCTTTATTGTTTTTTTTTCCTTCTCAAAGGGCTGAAATATTCGTGATACGCCTGCGAGTTTCTACGAAAGCGGAGAACAGATGTTCTTAAGGGTCACAGTTAGTTCACAGCCAGTGATCTAGCATGAGTACGTTGATAAAAACCACAGGAAACAGCAACATACTTAGTAGCAACAGACTTGACACACTGATGGCATAGTCGCTCGCTCTGCTACTCGCATGTTTTATTACTCATTCAACATACAAACCTTCTGCCACATGGTGTTTTAAAGGGTGCCATAAAGTATCACAAAGTATATAACTGGCATTTTGGCGTGGTTTTTCAAGGCTGCATAAATTGAGAGGTTTCGTCAGGGTATGCGCGACCTTGTGGTCACGCTAGTAACTAATGGGTTGATTACCTCTTCACCGAGCTTTAGAAAGTGAATAGATGCTATTGCATAAACCAAGTAGTCTGCAAAAAAGCACTTACCAGATCCCTTGGTTTTTGGAAGAGTAGCTAGTAGGTACGGCATAACGTCGACATTCTTGTTCGAGCGTGTAGGTCAATAACATTGAGACAAAGTGAAAATTTGGCGTGCTGACGTGCGTATCGTAATGAGTGTTCATCGGCCTATACTGTAGGGTCAGCAAAGGCTGCTATAAATGTTCCAGATTCATAGTAAAGTGGAAACATCTGTAAACAGGCACGGCATTCGAGTCAAGAATTCAACAAATGGTGATATAGTTTACAAGGAGGAACGTTAAAAGTAAAAATACAAGACATAGTGTCGAAACGTTCGCCGCACTTCTTGTTTAAGGGCTTTTCATAGTCTGAAGCTTCCACGTTCTTCTCGACTTCTGTCAGCGTCGTAGTACAGCATAGCACATGTGGCAGTTTTTTCAAAACTATCCAAGTCTCACTGAGAAAACAGAGCCTTTTGATAGTGACAGTAAGGTAGGGCCTGCTCCAGCATTTTTAGCGTGCTTATGTCCCCTAAATAACTGAAACCTCTGATGTGGCTAAATTCCTTATTGCCGATATCATCAGTATTCAAGTGAAAATTTTGTATTTGCCTCTAAGACATTAGAAATTTACATTTTGGCTTTAATTAGATCGTAAATAAAGTGTAATTTGCACAGAATGAATTACGTAGAAGTATTTCACGGTGAAGGTAACACTATTTCAGAATTCCATTGGTGTCGTTCTTTGTTGGATCAGCATAATGGCGATGACTAGACTTCTAGTTTGATTTTGCCTTCCAGGCAAAAAAGTATTGTTATATGAAATGTTAAGAGCATTTCCTTGCTAAGGCCTTCGAGAAATTGCGAGAAACCTGTACGAAGTCGCGCAAAGCTTGTAACAGCAAAGCACAAGCTCATCAAATTTCTGTGTACAAGCCACTGATCTATTTTTGTACATTTATCAATGGAGCTGAACAGCTTTCTGTGTTTCTCATTAGTTTTCTTTTTCTTTCTTATTTTCTGTCCGTTGATTAATTTTTTCTCTCTGTTGTTCTCTTTGATTGCCTTTCTTTGTCTTTCTGCATTGCTTTCTCTCTTCATATTTCTTTGTGAATCTTTGCTTTACTCACTTTTCTTTTTGTGCTTTCATCCTCATCGTCACTCGTCTGCTCCTCCTCACCTCCACTGGCTGTTTTAGACTCCTTGCTACACCTTACCATACAAGGCTATGCTATGTTCTGCAGGCGTGCCTGAATAGCCGAGTGGTTATTTCACATATTTTTGATCATAGGTACGTTGTTTCGATCCCCACCCCTTCCTTTACGCCCTCATTACTGTCCCTTTGTTTCTGTCTTCTTTTCCTCATTCACCCTCCTCTTCACCCTCACATCTTTCCTGTTACATTTTATATAATTATCACGTGATGTTGGTGCTTTTTAGACTCTGATACTATCCCGGTTCCACAACGACAACATCGTCGTGCGTCCCAACGTGCCATGAAGGTTCCCTTATCACGATGATGAGGCTACCTACCAAACGATGAACGGGAGTGTGTTTTCTTTGTGTGTGCTTGTGTAATGTATCTGTAAGTATCATCCCAAGTCCAGATTAACACCTCTATGCTTCCATTAGCCAATACTTCCATGTAAGAGACCCGAGCCTACGTCACAACGAGTTAGTCAGGTAGTGCCTCATTTGGTTACAGTTGCTATAATAATTAGGAGATCTAGCTTTTTTGGACACGAATGGTTCCGTTCGTCTGAATGACACCATGTGGCGTATTGACCTTAAAGAATTCAAAAGTTCTGTCATGACGTATGCCGTGACGTATCACTCAATAAAAAATATAATCAAACGAACTGTTGCACACACTCTGAAACGTTCGCTTCAGCTCAGTGCGCAGATAAGAGCAGGGTGTGTCAGTGTTATCTCGACAGCAACAACTGGCAATAGATTGACATTTTTCCTAGACTTACCGTACCGTGCCAGACAGCTCGCAGCATTCCGCACGAAATGTCTGCCAGAAACTTTTATTCTGCGGTAAGACAACTGCACAGCTTAGTTTTTGCCAGTCTTGGTTTAAAGTTGGCGAAATCAAAACAATGGGAGTTTTAGATTAGTGCACCGTGAGCCCTTGCGGTGCAATCGCTGCCACTGCGCATGCGTCGTAACGCGAGTCGGTGTTCGCACGCCAAAAATCCGAAATTGCGTGCGGTGATGGCGGCCCGCATGTGGCCCGCAAGCGCTTGTTTCGAGGCTACGGTGTCGCTGCGATCATGCGTTGGGGATCGCAGTAGGCAAACGCTATTCTAAAACTCATATGGCGCCCCCTACGCCCGCAACGCCCGCAGCGCTTGCGAACGGTATTCTAAAGCTCCCTATTATCACAACACTGCCACCAAACGCGCCGCGTTTTTATTCTACTCAAATATAGGTTCAAGAAATTATCAAAGACTGTTCAAAAAGGAAGGTCGTTTGAGCAGGCTATCGGTTACTAATATGGACGTTAAGCGAATGCAGAATTGTACCGATATAAGAAGAAAAAAAAACGACGAAAAAACGGCTGCCACTTGCGAATGTATACGAGACTGCAGGCAGATTTTAACGTAGCGCAGGCATTTTTTTCTTTAGTTTCCAAAGATCAGCGAGCATCCAAACAATTGTTGCAATCTAAAAGTAATGCTCACTTGATACGTCTGTTAGTTTGATGAACCATCATTGGGTTTTGCTCACGAACACTGCGCGGAAGGCAGTATATAGTGAGCTTTGAAGAGTTGGCTCATGAAATCGGAAAAAGTGCTTGTTAGCGGTGAATTTTCTTTCTCGTCTTTTTTTTTCATTCACTTTGTTGTATATTATTGTTGGCATACCTGTTCTGGGTAAGTCAGCAGTAAAAACGACATGCATGTGTCCGTGCCTGAACTTAACCTCTTAGGGATTACTTTTTGAAGGGCGTAAAGTGGCATGTGGACACGAAACTAGTGTGTCGTGGTTTAATATTCTCGATGAAAATATTCTGATCAGGAGATCGTTGCAGTGAAGCAATGGTTATAGAGCTCGGCTGCTGGTCCAAAGATCACGGGTTAGATCCCGGCCGGGGCAGTCACACTCCGATGGCGGCGAAATGGAAGCGGGCGGTCAGCTCTCCGATGTTTGTGCGCGTTAATGAATACCAGATCGTCAAAACTTCCGGAGCCCTCCCTGCGGCGCCTTTCATAATCATTTCATGGTTTTGGGCCGTAACACCTCAGATATAACGCTGATCAGGAAAGCAGAGCATACTAATGAAAGAACGTGTTCAAAGGGTGTTGTTTTTCCTCACAAAAATAGTCCTGAAATTTTGCAAGCCTCTCTATTGTATTATCGACGTGCTCCCACCACTTCCACTCAAGAATGGCAAGCATGTTATCAGCCCGAGCCATTTTTTGTTTGTTTGATAGGAAAGTGGCGAGCGCCGAGAATTCGACGAACGAAATGAAACGCAAGGTAGCAGCAAAGCAGCCGAAAGAAGAAATCCCTATCGTTGCTATGGCAACTACGTGCAGCCGCGCTTTGTCGCGTTTCCGCGTCTACTTGCCTATACCGCTTCGCCGTTTGTTCTGCGCACATCCACCTGCGCCGCCGTTGCGACGGGCCTCCGCCAGTCAGCGAGCGAAAGGGGGAGGCATTCGTACACAACTTATGTATGCTCGTGCGTTCCTTCTATATGTGCGTGTATATACATACAAAACCTCGAAGTTTCGAAAGAAGTTCAATCGCCCCCTCCTCCGCCTACGTGAATGCGGGCTAGTGAGGAGTACATCAAAGCAGCGCACCATCTACGGCGCCTCAAAGCGGCAAATTTGCGTGTGTGTACACCGTTAATGACACCGTTTATAACAGTCGAAGTCGCCATAGGTCCTTAAATTTTGCCCTTAAAGTTATCATGAGTTCTCTGTCCTACGTTCGCATATGCAATTGCCTTTCTTGGTACTTTCGCTGTGTACAGGAAAGGTGGAAGCGCAGTGAGCCTAATCACCGAGGCCGCTGGTATAGCAGTGAACCCATAAATGGCCGTGTTTCACAATCCTAATTCTAACACATTGTCCGTAACTAGGCTCTACTTTGCAGAAATGCAACTTTTATACTTGCAAGTAGTCTTTCTCATTTCGTCATGGGCGTGGATACAGGGAAATAAAGTAGTGTAACTTCCACCTCTACTTTCAGAAATGCTGCTTTTATAGCTGCAAGTAGTCTTTTTCATTTGGGCATGGATACAGGGAAATAAAAGTATTCGTGTAACTTCCTCCAGAGTGACCTGAGAAGCGAGGAATTTCGGCAATGCTTCTGGGACGAGCGCTTATCGTCCTGCTTGTGCCACGGTGTGATTGGATAAGTTTACACTGACGCGACACCATACCCAATCACACAACAGAGAAGCGCGGCATGAATTCTTATGAAAAGTGACTTTTTTTACGGTGCGCATTTGAGCTGGAATACTGAGGACAACAGGAGCGTTTATTCTCAATGTGGCCCATGTTATAATTAAGCACCCCATACCTTGGGATAAATCAGAAAAAAATCTAATCTATAAGCTCTCGCCTGTAAATTGTTTCCCCCGTTCTGTTTTAAAGATCAATTCCCAATTGAACGCGAAAGCGTTAAAGAGCTCGTTTCGCAGATATTCCGGCGTCGGTCTCGGCTTCTGCGGTGTTGGTTGTGAGCGAAATATTATCATCTTATGTGGAGCTGAAAATTGAGAACTACTCCTATAAAAATAACAAAAAATCCTGGGTGTGGATCAAACCCGGGTTTTGTGTCTTAGTGGCGATCGAACCAGCGTTGCTTTCATGGCAAGCGGACGTTCTACCACACGGCCCAGCGTCTGCTTTGGAATATATTGAAAAGAATTTCATCTGCTTCGAAATCCAGTGAAAGTGACATGCTTCATGAACACACGCGTCCTGGATACATGCTTCACAATACAACATGATATCTTGCTGTTATAATGCTTGGTTCAAGCGCCCGTGGCAATCGGGCGTCAGAACATGTGATTACTCTATTGAAGTCATGGTTTAAAGCCGGTAACCTACTATGAAATGCAGGTACGCTACTGCGCCTGCTTGCTTAAGGCGATGTAAAGAGTGCATAGCTGGTTCTAAAAGGTTTCATGCTATAAGTGTGTGAAGGGATTTGGAGCCGGCACACTTGCCGACATGTCGCTGATGCAACTGTTGCTGGTGCAGGTACCTCTGCTGCTGGTTTCTGCGATCCACTTCGATGCAGCGGAGCGCAGGACACAGCCCTTTTTGTCTGATCCCTGGTCAGCATTTACAGTATCTCGACTATCATCCACACGGGTGCATGGGTCATCATCTGTCGTCAGAGGCACGTGTGGCCTGAGCCACGGATGGATCAGCGAGGATCAACCGATCAATTTGGGCCAACAGAACTCACGTGGTGCCGATCAGGCGTATATAGGCACTCAGCACGATGGCTTCGTGGGATTTGGAGCCGGCCCACTTGCCGACATGTCGCTGATGCAACTGTTGGTGGTGCAGGTTAGTCATTACTACCCATCTCACTTGCGGAGACTTGTATATGCATTGCCGGCTGCTCTCACGTTTGCTAACTGGTCGTAACAAAAACCACGGATGCACGATGCATACGTCGCGTCTGAAGAGATTCCGATTATTTTCTAACAGAGTGCTGTATTTGATTTTGTTGTTAATACTTGCGGGGGATGTTGAACTGAACCCAGGTCCTGCTAAGAAACCGGAGATGGAAGTGCTGAAATGTTTGTAGAGTGGGCAGGAAACTTTAATTTCAAAGTTAAACGGCATTGAAACCAGGTTCGAAAAAAAATGAGAACATACTGATGGAAGTAAAAGATAATCTTAGCCAAACTCAGAACCAGATAAGGGACATCAGCAAGATTGTAACGGAACAGGCAGCTATAATACGGCAACTCATGCAACAAGTGAAAGATCTGCAAACGAAAACAAATGACCTCGAAAACAGAAGTTGCCGGAAAAATCTTGTTTTCTATGGCGTTGATGATAAAACCTCAGAATACTGAGATGAATCCGAAGCTATAATAAAGAATATTTGCAAAACAAGCCTTGGAATGGAACTCGAGTCTGTGGAAAGGGCACATCGCTTAGGACGCTATAGTGAGAATAAGAAGAGGTCAATTATTGTTAAATTCTTATTGTACAAAGAGCGTCAGGCAGTGCTTCTCAATGCCAAAAGATTCAAGAAATCCCAGTACAGCGTAGCGAAGATTACTCACATGAGACAAGAAGTATCGGGAATAAGCTGTGGGAATATGCTAAGACAAAAAGAGAGGATAAGAACAATAAAGTGAAGCTGAATTTTGACAAACTGATTATTAACGGCATGGCTTTCAGGTGGAATGACGAAAATGAAGAGGTCGTCCCAGTACGCAGGCAATGACAAACTAGAAAAAAGGAGAAATACCGATGTCAAGAACTTGTTGCCGTCATCGTGAACTGCCGAAGCGTAGTTGATAAAGTTGCTGAGCTCTTGGGCTTAATTGAGAGTGTTAACGCAGATATAGTCCTTGTCACAGAATCTTGGCTAAAGGCCTCGATTGCTGATAGTGAGGTGTTTCCGCAAAATTACGTCGTCTATCTCAATGATAGGCTCACAGCAGGTGGTGGCGTTTTTTTTTACTTGCTCGTTCTTGCTTACAGTCAATTGAAGTTAATTATAAGTGCGACGCACTGGAGTCTGTATGGTGCAAGATAATACTGCCTGGTAACTTCGCGTTTTTGGTCGGAGTGGTTTATCGCTCGCCGAGCTCATATATTAGCATATTGCAAACATTAGATGAAATTCTTTCTGAAGCGTCAGCCCAGACAATATTCCTAGGGGGGATTTTATTCTGCCTGGCTTATCCGGGGGGTAATGGTTCCTGTATAAGTATAAGCGGGCGCGTGAACCTTGCGATGAAAAATATCGTCGACACGTTTGGTTTGACGCAGTACGTTACCACCCCTACTCGCAATGACGCTGTGTTAGACTTGTTGTTTTGTAACTCGCCAAATTTCGTAAATGTTGTGACTGTGATTTCAGGAATTAGTGACCATCTTGCTGTTGTGGCTTGTATTCGAGAAAAAAAAGTGAGTGCGAAGTTACCTACGAGTAGAAGGATCTACTTTTATGACAAGAGTGACTACGATGCAATTTCTAAAAAAACTTCGTAATTTGTTCCCTGTTTTCGGATGTCCTTTTTTGAGGAGGGCAATGTGCATGATATGTGGGACAAATTTAAGAATATATTTTCCGAGTTAACAACAAATAGACATATCCCCAGTGTTCATTCATCATGGCTAAAAAAGCACAAACAACCATGGGTAACAGCACACATATTAAAACTTATCAACAAAAGGAAGAGGGCATTAGGCGCATTCAAGAAAAGCAAATCAGTTGCTCACTGTGAAAAACTGAAGTCGATTACCCACGAATGTAAGCTAAAGATAGAAAAAGCTAAAGATGATTACTTCACTGAGCTGAGCAACAAAATTAAATCAAATCCTAAAATGTTTTGGAAGTACCTAAAACAGTGTGGCTCAGATTCCTTTGGAATACAAGAGTTAAGTTATAACGGCAAGTTAATTACGAATGACGAGGATAAGGCTGCATGCCTAAACAACTTTTTCCAGTCGGTATTCTTACCCAAACACAGCTGTAATTATCATTCAACTATTATGAGCATTTCGCCTATGCTTCCTGTCGAGCTTAGTGTTAATGAAATTGAAAAACTATTGAAGGACGTTGATGAGAGTAAATCTAGTGGTCCAGATGGAATTTTTCCGCGTGTACTCAAGCGTTGTGCGGGGCCAATTTCTACGTATCTTTATGTAATTTTTGAAAGATCTTTAGCGACAGGTACCTTACCACATGACTGGAAAATTGCGCACGTGGTATCGATACATAAAGGTGGGTCCAAAAAAGACGTTGGTAATTGTAGACCAATATCGCTTACGTCTATCCCGTGTAAAATCCTTGAACATATTTTATACAAAGAAATAATAAATCGTGTAAACAAGCATAAGGTTCTAATCAACGAGCAGCATAGGTTTCGCAGAGGGCTGTCTTGCACAACACAATTAGTCGAATTTTATCATGATGTAATATCGGGCGTAGATACTGTAGGACAGGTTGACGGTGTGTTCTTGGATTATCGGAAAGCGTTTGACACGGTGTCACATTCACTCTTACTGTTTAAGCTTACCACCTTGAACATTGATAAGACTGTTTTTAAATGGATTGAATGTTACCTTTCCCAAAGAACACAAACCGTAGTACTGAATGCAAAATGCTCCGAATACACCGATGTTACCTCAGGGGTCCCACAAGGCTCCGTCCTGAGTCTGCTATTATTTTTAATTTATGTTAATGTTATCTCTGCAGGAATTTCATCTTCTATACGGTTGTTTGCGGATGACTGTGTTGTGTACAGAAAAAGTTTTGATCACAATGATGTATTAGAACTTCGGAAAGACTTATCGCTCATTCATAGCTGGTGTACCAAATGGACATTGAATTTGAATATAACAAAGTGTGTACATATTTAATTTACCAAAAGATGACACCATTTCAATCGCAGTACCATCTGAACAATGTACAGTTGAAACAAGAGAGTACATATAAGTACCTAGGTATAATACTATCTGAATGTTCATGGAGGCCTCAGGCTGACACTCTCATAGCCAAAGCTGGTAAGGCCTTAAATTTCATTCAAAGAAACCTGCGATGTTCGCATGTGAATTTAAAACGTATGGCATACACTACTTGTATCAGACCTATCTTAGAATACGGCTGTGTCGTGTGAGACCCCACTGAGGTAACCTCCATTGCTGCTCTGGAACAATTACAAAATCGTGCTGCCAGGTTCGTCTTGAGACGGTACGGAAGGAGGGAGAGCTGCACTGCAATGAAGGCTGAGCTAGGATGGGAGTGTCTTTCAGACCGCCGCCAGAAGCAGAGATTAAAATTTCTTTATTGCATTTACTACAATAAAACTTTAATTATTAGAGAAATATACCTACACAACCCTCATTACACTTCAAAACGTTTGATCATAGTTTCAAAATTCGGGAATACCCAGCTAAATAGAACATGTATATCAATTCATTTTTTCCTAGAACGATTAAACAGTGGAACAGGCTAACTGAAATACAAGTACATAGTGGGAATGAAGGTGTATTTTATTCACTGCTGTAAACCCGTGTTGCAATCTGAACGAAGATGTATTGATGTGTGAACAAAATTCTATTATGTGTGTGAACGAAAATGTGTTTCAGTTATTTATGTGTGAACAAAGTTGTATTGTGTGTGTGAACGGAGATGTACGTCATTTATTGATGTAGCCCCCCTGCTATAACGCCTTTGGGCGCTGCGGCGTATCTGATGAATAAAGAAAAAAAAAGTACGCATTCTAAATAGAAGATCGCTATCGTGTTGACCTCCTAAAGGCGAAGCTTTCAGGTCCCCGAATTTTTTAACGACCATTATGACCTTGTTCGGAGTTTATCAATCGGCACGATTTAAGCAGTCATTTTCACGTCAGCCGCGAGGGCGTAGGCCGATTTATTAGGGGAGGGGGTCATCTCTTTGGTATGAACCTTGTTGTTGAGTAAGCGGTAGCGAGAAAAAAATTGGAAGAAAGGTGCTGGGGCACCGGCGTGGTGTGGTGCGCGACACGGCTACGCCATCGGTCAACGAAACTTCACCTTAGTTTTGCTGTTATTCTTCGGCATTTGGCTGATGAACCTCTTTCGAGTAAAGTGCCTGGTAGCACGTACGATGCCAAGTATTGAAGAAGTATATCAGAAATACAAAAAAAGCCACAGGTTTGCTGCAAAGGCGAAGCAATCAACGCGATAGCAACAAATTGGAAGGTTACAGGCAGAAGCGCAAGTAGATCGCAACGCGCCCCACGTTTCTCATGCACAAATGACGCAC
The DNA here is from genome assembly GCA_013436015.1 of Rhipicephalus annulatus. Taxonomy (NCBI): domain Eukaryota; kingdom Metazoa; phylum Arthropoda; class Arachnida; order Ixodida; family Ixodidae; genus Rhipicephalus; species Rhipicephalus annulatus. The sequence continues at coordinate 33,984 of WOVY01001997.1, read as the reverse complement.
GAAACGTATTCACAGGTACAGGTGAACGTGAATAAGCGTCTCAGTTGATACTTCGCTGTGTCTGAAAAGCGCGCCGTTTTCGCAATCGGAGGATGTGAAATGATTGCGGTGACCTTTGTGCGCCCGGCAACTACAACAGAGTCGTTCCCACGAAACCCAAAGGCTAGCCAAGACGTACGATTCTCCCCACTGCAAGATAAGGGCGCGCTATTGAGCGTACACCCCTTATTCTCAACGCAGGCTATAGAGTACGCGCGAGCGATTAAAGCCGCCACGCGCTCACTGCGCCATCTTGCTGATCATGCTGAAAACTCGACAGCCCCCCCCCCCGAGATACCTGCCAGCAGCGGTAAGTGGTAGATATGAATAGCTTGCCGTTTGAACGTTGAAAGAGGTACTCTACGAATGCCCAAGTATTGATCAATAGTCAGCTAAGAGCTGACAGTACCTCAATGAATTTTGTGGGTGTATTTTGTGACGCACATACTTTTTTACCAATATGCAATATGTGAAATGTGAAGAGTCTTTATATGAAAGGCAGTAAAGCAGAAAAAACTCTTCGGTAGCTGAGTGGTTAACGTCTCGCATTCACGACGCGGAGATCCCTCGTTCAATTCCGTGTGTCGGAGTCTTATTTTTTTGAATTTTTTTTCTTGCGTTTACATATACATAGGTACGTATACATATACGATGCATGACATCGACGCCGACGCCAGTGACGAAATCCAGCCGGGAATGTCCATATAATTGGTATTGCAAAAAAATGAAAGAATGGAGAAGGTGGAAGCTTGCGATAAACAATCCGTAAGCAGGGGTTGTGTCGAGACTTGTCTTCCTGATGGCCAGAACAGAACTGATTTCTTCAGCGCTTGCGTCTCTACGCTTCATACCCTCTCCTCAATGCAGAAATAACTATATGAAGATAATGCGAAAGACATTGCGTCGACAGACTATTTTATATAAAAAAAATCTGCCCCGTTTTCATCACCACGACGAGTCACCGGAAATTCGTGGATGACAGGCAGTGACAGTTTTTGCAACCATCTGTGACGAGGAGCTTACTAGGCGTAAGACTTTCATGATATTCTAATAAGTGTTTCAGCAGTACAGCAAAATATCACTTGACATGTTCCTACGCCCCCTTCTTCAGAGACCAGGAATAACCGCTCGAAAAGACTGCGCTTCTATCACTGAGAGCAACCTCGCAAAGTATTCTTGCATTGATTACAAGTATATACTTTCGTATACTACCGCGACCTTTAAGATTGTTGTACGGAAAGAGATAGAAGTTCTGAATTTAGGTATTTCAACGTAATCATAATCACTGCTTTTATGGACATCGGCGTTTAGTTCGACTGTAATCTACTATGTGAAACGTGACCTTTATTTTTTTTTATTCTCGCGCGTAGCGAAGGTTAGCCTCATGGCAAGAAAAAAAACCAAAAAACTTCTAATGATGATGATATATGGTGTTTTTTTGGCGCAAGCGCCATTTGATGGCCAAAGAGCGCCAGTTCATGCGACAAGGAATGTGGACAATGATTGTGATTAGCGGCTGTATAAGGGCCATAAAATTTCTCGCGGTAAGGCGGGTAAAAACATACAAGTAATAAAATCATGACCATGCCGTGAAAGGTGTGTGTGGTGTGAATAGATAACAAAAGTTGGTGATAATAAAAACGATGGTGGACATGTATGGCATTAGCACTAGTGCCTCACTCGTTCATACCGTTGCGTGCAAGGGCCGTGAGGCAAGTGCTTTTCTGTGTAGCCACCGCAGCAAAAACCTCCCTGGAGAGGTCGTGCTACGGGATGCCCGGGTATATGATATGAAAATTACGAATTTCTTTTAAAAACGCTAACAATGATTTATGACTAAAAAGCGGTTCCCTACCAACGAACATTGCAGGGTGTAAAGGTATTTGTTGTCGGTAGGGTAATGGAAAATGCTGTTTTCTTATAGTTTACACTGGATTAACACGTGAAGGACGGTTAATGGTTCACCACATCTGTCACACAATGGTGGATCGCCACCAGACAAAAGATATGTGTGTGTCCTGTATATGTGTCCTATCCTGAGTCTCGTTAGTATAACCTCTGTATGACGCGATTTCGATACTGGCAGCCAATGACCAAGGTGTGGCTTAATAATGTGTAGTTTGTTTTGTGTGTGTGTATCCCACTTGCTCTGCCAGTAGTCCCTGATGTTTCGTTTGAGAGACGGCTTAAGATCAAGGGCCAGGATTAATATGGGTGTAGGGCCAGTGCTTTTGTGGACGGATGCAGCAAGCTGATCCGCCATCACATTGCCTTGGATCTCACGGTGCCCTGGCACCCAGCACACTACAACATGTTGTTTCAGTGTGTAGAGTGTGCACAAAATGGAGTAAAGTGAGACAAGGACCAGGTTTTTTGTTTTTTAGGACTGTGCAGAGCCGTTACCACACTGAGGGAGTCTGTATAAATTACTGCTTTTTCTATTTGTAGTTGTTTGATGTGTTTAGCTGCCACAAGTATCGCGTAAGCTTCTGCTGTGAAGATACTTGTGATTGGATGTAGAGGGCCAGCATCCGAAAAGGATGGGCCGACAGCAGCGTAGGACACAGAGGAGTTGGACTTGGAAGCATCTGTAAAGAACTCAGGACGTGTGTATTTGTGTTGAAGTTCCAGGAAGTATGTTCGGATATGGGCAATAGGCGCATGTTTTGTAACTTCTAGAAAGGACACATCGCAGTCTATAGTCTGCCATTGCCACGGTGGCGGATATGCTACAGGAGCCATTAAACTGTGTTCTAGTGAGACTCCAGTTTCCTCGGCTAGACTTTTCAGGCGAACTGAGAAGGGCTGCCTCATCGAAGGCCTGTTTTGAAACAGAAATGAGCTCGACAAATCATTAATAGTAGAGTATGAGGGGTGCTTTTTATCTGCTTCCACCTTAAGGAAATAAACAAAAGACATATAAGTTCTCTGCAGATGAAGCGACCACTCATTTGACTCAACATAAAGGCTTTCTACGGGGCTGGTGCGAAAAGCACCCGTAGAAAGGCGGATGCCCAAATGGTGCACGGGGTCCAGCATCTTTAAAGCACTTTGAGTTGCAGACTGATAAACAACGGCCCCATAATCTAAGTGGGTGCGAATGAGGCTTCGATACAGATTTATGAGGCATTGCCTATCACTACCCCAAGTAGTACGTGACAGCACTTTTATAACATTCATGGCTTTTAAACATTTTATTTTTAAATTCTTGATGTGCGGAACGAAGGTCAGCTTGTTGTCCAAGATTAAGCCTAAGAATTTATGTTCGGCTTTGACGGACAGACGTTGCCCGTTCAGTCGAATGTCAGGTTCAGAGTGCATGCCTCTCTTTCGAGAGAACAAGACACACGTGCTTTTTTGTGGGTTAAGTCGAAATCCGTTTTCATCTGCCCATTTGGAGACCTTGTTTAAGCCCAGCTGAACCTGCCGCTCACACATTGCCAAGTTGCATGACTTGAAGCCAAGCTGAACGTCGTCGACATACGTGCAATAGAACATACTGTGGGGGATGGACAAGTACAAAGAATTCATTTTCATAATAAAAAGGGTGCAACTAAGCACACCACCTTGTGGCACGCCTGTTTCCTGGACAAATGTTTGGGAGAGAACACTGCCCACACGGACACGGAATGTCCGGTTTGACAGGTAACTTTCGATTATATGAAACATTCTTCCGCGCACACCAAGGTGGGACAGATCTCTTAGAATTCCAAAACGCCATGTTGTATCATAAGCCTTTTCGATATCGAGGAACACAGAGAGAAAATATTGTTTATGGACGAAGGCGTCTCTGATCTGTGCCTCGATACGAACAAGGTGGTCTGTGGTGGATCTGCTTTCTCGAAACCCGCACTGAAATGGGTCGAGCAAATTGTTTGTTTCAAGGATATGTACAAGTCAGCAGTTTATCATTTTTTCGAAGACTTTGCACAAGCAGCTTGTAAGTGCAATAGGCCTATAACTTGAAGCTAAAGAAGGGTCCTTGCCCTCTTTCAAAATGGGAATAATAATAGCCTCTTTCCAGGAGGTAGGAATTTTGCCAGCAAACCAGATAGCATTGTACAAACAAAGTAAGGTTTCTCGTGTTTCGGCTGGTAGGTTTTTTAACATTTCATACACCACACGGTCAGAACCTGGGCAGAAGTACTGCAGGAGTTTAGAGATGTTCGGAGCTCAGCTAGACTGAAAGCTTGGTTATATGCCTCGCATGTAGTGGATTTGTGTTCTAGTTTCTGCTTTTCTATTCTTCTTCTGTATTTTTGGAAAGTGTCAGTATAGTGGGACGAGCTGGATACCCGTTCAAAGTGTGCATCGAGGAAGTTTGTCTGGTCTTCCAAGGTATCACCCTGAGTGTTTACGAGTGGAAGTGTGTGTACTTGTTTTCCTGCTATCCTACCGACCATGTTCCAGACTTTGGCCTCTTGTGTATATGAATTTATCCCTGATAAAAACTTGTGCCAGATTTCTCTTCTGGCCTGCCGACGCGTTCTCCTGCCTCGAGATTTTATTTTCTTAAAGCTCTCAAGATTTTCCGCTGTCGGCGAGTTCCGCAGCAACCTCCATGCCCTGTTCTGTTCCTTTCGCGCATTCTGACACTCAGCGTTCCACCACGGGTCGTGTCGTTTGCCGGGAAGTCCAGATGTTTGTGGAATGCACTTGGCTGCTGCGTCAGTAAGACAGGCCGTGAAGTACTGCACAGCTTCATCTATGCCTAATCCGCATATTTCGGTCCAACTTAAGTGAGTAATTTTTTGAAATTGTTTCCAGTCAGCTTTGTTTATCAGCCATTTGGGAACATGTGGAGGACATTCATGTATTATTGGTGTACTCAAAACCAAAGGAAAATGGTCACTTCCGTATGGGTTATTTATGACTTTCCACTGAAGTAATGGTACAAGTGAAGGAGATGCGATACTGAGGTCTATGGAGGAGTAAGTATTGTTTGCAAGGTTATAATATGTTGCCTGTTTCCTATTCAACAGACAAGCACCTGATGAAAAGAGGAACTGTTCGATGAGACGACCTCGTGCATCACATCGACAGTCACCCCATAAACCGCTGTGCGCATTCAGGTCCCCTAGAACCAGATAAGGTTCTGGTAACTCGTCTATTAAAGAGTAAAAATCATGTTTTTCCAGGTGGTGTTTCGGCGGTATGTATAGAGAGCAGATGGTGACGAGCTTATTCAATAGAACTGCTCGAACAGCCACTGCCTCTAGGGATGTTAGTAGTGGTAGATGGCTACATGCTACTCCTTGATTAACAATAATGGCCACACCACCAGATGATGCCACAGCATCATCTCTGTCCTTTCGAAAGACAACATATTGACGCAAAAAATTTGTATTCTTGGATTTTAGGTGTGTTTCCTGTACACACAGCACTTTTGGAGAATGTTTGTTTAGAAGTTCTTGGACATCGTCGAGGTTTCGAAGTAGTCCTCTGACGTTCCATTGTATAATTTGTGTCTCCATTATGGGAGTAAAGAAGTGCTGTGTGTACGAAATGAGTGTGGCTGATGTCTAAAGGAGAAGTGACTTATCTTACAGAGCCTTTAGAAGGCCCTGTAATTAGCGTTTTGTCTTTTTTAGAGCGGTCTAGGGAACCCCGCCGCTCTTTTGGCGCAGTCTGCGCCGGTGCAGTTGATGTGTCCATCGCCTCAGGAGAGGCGACAGATGATGTTTTCGTTGTAGGCTTCGTCGTGACAGACGGAGCCTTAAACCCCACCGGGCTGGAGGTCGATGGGACCTCTTTAGTTTGTGTGGTGCCCTGGCTGCTGCCAAGGTTCACAGGAGCCTCCGGTGGGGCTGTATTCAAGGAGGGTGGGGCAGCCGAGGCTGCTCCCCCCATGGGGGCTTGTGGCGTTTGCCTCGGCACGCTGGGCGTGGTCCAAGGCATTGCCGAAAACCGAAGTGGTGCTGACCCCCCTCGCACCACTTCGGCATACGCTGTGTTCCCAGAAAAATGCGGGGAAACGCGCTGCCGCGCTTCACGGAAGCTTATGTTCAATTTAAACTTTGTACTAATAATTTCTTTTTCCATTTTCCAGGCCACGCATGAGCTGGAATATGCAGGATGGTCACCCTCACAGTTTGCGCAGTGCACTTGTAGCTGACAGTCATCGTCAGTGGTATGACCTTTGGTGCCGCATTTCGCGCAGGTAATCTGTCCTCGGCAGCTCTGCACTGTAAACCAAATTACACCCATATAGGTGTTTTATAGTGTCTATAACTCGCATCCCCACACCCCACAAAATGGGTGTATCAAGCAGGACTACACCTATTACCGTGGGCGGATTTCCGAATTTACACCCTATGGCACAAACATCTTTTGGGGTGAAAAAGCAAATGTACACCCAAGTGGTTTTAAGGGAGTGAGGGTGTAAAAGCGAATGTACACCCAAATAATCTTAAGGGTGTAAAGGTGTAATATTGTTGACACCCTAACACCCTTAAAAACAAAAGTAGTGTAAGGGTGTAATTGTCCCAAACAGCAAAAAGGGTGTGGGGGTGTTCATGCTGAATAATGCCCCGACACCCATGCGAAAAATACCGTGATTCGAGTGTTACACCTTTCCAGTCGGCCCCTGTGGAAGCACGTGAAAGCTTACCCTTTACCATTCATGTGCAGATGTCCTATTGTAGTGGCTCCTGCCACAATGTGGTAATCCTGGCCCTAGCACAGCTTTTATGGTGCATATTGAAGCACGGCATATAAGGCTCTCACATATAACATGTAATCCTAGCTGAATGCGAAGGCATCACTCAAAATGAGCTGTCACATATAACAGAACGTTCACAAAGTCATGCCATAGTGCAAAATGAAATCAAGCTTTATTTTATTAGACACAGAGCAGATACAGGCTTCAGAGACAAATTGTACCTTAATCAAAAGCCTTTTTCAATTGTGCAGAACAGAATGCCATTTGCTACAAAAGACCGAAAATAAGAAATCAATGGTACGGCATGGAGCTCTAACTACCGATGCATGCATATCAAAGTACAACAGAAGAGCCTTTATTTGCACTTAAAAAAGAACTAATTTTAACACGCTTCAATGCAGCACAAAAGCACAGTGCAGTGAAGCATACAAACAGCTAGAAGAGTAGTGCAATGCAGCATGCCTTATTCCTCCAATATATTGAAATAATATATCAATGCACACTACAATTGCCTCATTGATACGCCACAGTTTGCATGTGTTGTGGCATGCCTAATGCATATTATGCAAGGCTAGTGATATTCTAATGAATGTAATGACAAAACAGTCTTAAAATGGAGTTTTCATTTCACAATAACCCTTGTGTGTTCAAACATTCATAATACTGGAGAAACAATAATACAGGAGTGAAAACAATAGGCAAAGTTACAATAGCTTAACAGTGTCACTAGATATTAACCATGCAGAATAATTGATTTAAAGATGTAAAATATCAAGCACATCACATATGTCTCCCTGAAACAATGCAACATCAAAGAACATAAAATGGACACACAAAAGCAGGGTGAAAGAGTAACCACTTACAGCTAGCAGAGGTGGAGCAGCCAAGCTATCATCTGGAGCATTATTTTGGAGCATCATATTTTCCTTTTCCAGGGAGAAAATTTAAAATTGGAGCAGGTTTCAGGAAAAACAAACGCAGCATTTTTGAGCCTGATATTCAATATTGACAGCATTGATTGATATGTGCAATTTAGCATCCCAAAACCACCATATGGTTATGAGAAACGTCGTAGTGGAGGGCTCCGGAAATTTCGACCAGCTGGGATTCTTTAACATGTACCCAAATCTGAGCACACGGGCCTACAGCATTTCTGCCTCCATCGGAAGTGCAGCCACCGCAGCCGTGATTCGATCCCGCGACCTGGGGGTCAGCGGCCTAGTACCATAGCCCCTAGACCACCGTGGTGGGGCTTCAAATTTACAGTAGTACAACAAATTAGACTGAATCACACAAAAGGAAAAATATATGTAGAACTTATTTGACATCCGCTAATTCATTCAAAATATACGAGAGCGCAGCTATTTCAATAAAAGCACTCTTGAACTGTCCCACAGTGCAAACAATGCTAACCTTCCTATTTACGAACGCTCCTCGACTCGAATCTCGTCCTTATTTGAACAAGCTGAGCACAGCGCCACCGCTTGTCTAAAAAATAATGCTGCGTTTCTCGAGAATCGCTGCAGATTATCACTGATATTGGGTGACTGCGCTGGAATCAATTTTCTCATGTCAAGGCGAAACATTTAGTGAAGGGACGTTCTAAAATACGGGGGTAAAACTCACAGTAGTATTTGCCGAGCTTGTCAAACTGTTTGATAGGTGACCCAGAAGTTCTAGATATTCGTAAAGAAGGAGCTCAAGGGGGTGGCAAAAAAAAAAGTCGCATACGATTTTCCTTATTGTCGCTTAAGGCTGCAAAAACCTCATAAATCACTCTGAAAGACGGCCAGCACTCATACTAGTACTCGTTATTGAATGGCATCTGCATGGCAGAGTAATATAGGGAAAAAATATCTTGTGCCCTGTGACAGCGAGTATTAGTAGCCACTTCCAAATCATAAAACACTTTTCCGCAGAGCGAAAGCGTACTCTGGCAAAAGCGACTTAAAAAGCGTTATGGACGTCATAGAAAAGGGGGGAGAACTTTCTTTTAAACCGTTCTACTCTTTTCTTTTGCTGTGAGGTTAGAATATAGTCAATTAAAAGTTATAATTGCGGTTTGTGCATCTGTATTAGATTGGATGATGATGAACCCACCTCGGTGGTTTAGTCGCCAAGGTACTCAGCTGCAGTTTTCATGCTGGCGAAAATGCGGTACGCCCATTTGCTTAGATTTGGGTGCACAAGAACCCCAGGTGGCCGAAATTTCTGGAGCCCTCCCCTAAGGCGTCTCATAATCAAATGGTGGCTTTAAGACATTAAACTGCACACATCAATCAATTGGCTGGTGATGCACAAACTTATGTTGAATAATGGATTTTATGTTTCTTGATAAAATTAACAATACTGAGAAATAATTGAAGCTGGTTGGGCATTTCATAATGGTTTTGTGCAAAATTAGAAAATTGTATCCAATTGACACAATCGGCACGGCTGCTGTTCTCTTGAACATGCAAATAGAATACCAAAATAGCTTGTAATATTGTGCTACAGACATTAAACATGTGCTGTAAATAGAGATGAATGCCTGAATTGAATAGTCAATTTCGCGAGGAAACAACGACCACACAAAAAAAAACACATGGGCAGGACGGGTGCTCACTAGCAGCTGTTTGTAGCATACATTCATAACATAGCATATATTCATACACACAACCTTAAAAAGGTGGTGAGTCGGCATGAAGTACTGATGGAGTTCGTGCCCCTAACAAACTAGCAAAGTTGAGCCGGTGCATCGCTGGAAATCATCCTGAGCAGCTGAAAGGCTGTAAAAAGGAGCACGCGTGGCCATTCACGAAGTCTGCCACTGAAGTGGCTTACAAAATACCCCTATCGTGCAGAAAGAGACATGTTAGCCAGACGACGAGGCGCTGCGTCAATGATCGAGCGAGGGAACATGCCCTTACGGCAAAGAATAACGACAGTACCCGTTCAAGAGCGCATGTCACTTCATGCGGATTCACACCAGGAGCAATTTTGAAGGGCTTTCACAAAAGAAACGGGGTATCAATTGCGTTAGCAAAACTTCACTCATCATGTATGAGCTGGAAGCACGGTATCTAGCGATCATGTGTCCTATAGCGTGATTAGGTAAGGGACGGCCCAAGTAGGTTGCACATGCGTTGACGAAAAGTGGGTTTATATCAGCCTGTTTCCTCAAGAAATAAACAATTGCAAATGAGTGCCCATCCCGTTTATGTATTTTCTTTGTTTGTGTGGTCGTCATTTTGCGCAAAATTGACTAATGTTTAATGCAAACACGCACCAACTATCCCAACAGCGAGTTCTACTAGATATGCCCCGCCGCGGTGGTCTAGTGGCTAAGGTACTCGGCTGCTGACCCGCAGGGCGCGGGTTCGAATCCTGGCTGCGGCGGCTGCATTTCCGATGGAGGCGGAAATGTTGTAGGCCCGTGTGCTCAGATTTGGGTGCACGTTAAAGAACCCCAGGTGGTCTAAATTTCCGGAGCCCTCCACTACGGCGTCTCTCATAATCATATAGTGGTTTTGGGACGTTAAACCCCATATATCAATCATGAGTTCTACTAGATATGAACGGCACTGCTGCACATGTAAACAACAACAGCACGTGCAGCCACCTTAGAACTGTGAAAAAAATCAGCATTATACAGTGCCTCAGAGGAGGCACTTTCAATATATTTCTTGGTAAATAAAGGGCTTAATAAGCATAGGACCTTTTTCTGTGCTCATGACATGCTGTTAGGGTGATTTCATGCCAAACGCCCAGCCATTTTGGCGACCATCTCAAATGCATTAGAAAAATATTGTGCTGATTAACTGTATTGAAAGCAGTGAAACGGTAGGATATTTCGGAGAGAAAAAATGTTCGGTCACGTGGTTGCCTTCGGAACTTTCCGCAATGTCGTTTGGGTGTTTGTGAAAAAATTTATTTTAAAAGTACGTTCTATAGCAAACTTGGCCTACATGTTGAGTTAAGGTTCTTGTGTAAGGTGTTTGAAGCTCAGTAATATTATTGCAATTATACTGGCACATAAGTTTCCAAGAATTAATCCAAAATGTGGTATGTTTGCAATTTTTTTATTGCAATACTGCAGTTTTTATGAATATCTGAGTAGTGAATACTTACTCCACGCAAGGCATATTTTGAGAAAAAAAATATTTGAGACCTCTCAAGCTGGTAAACTTTATGAAAAAAAATCATAAATTTTACAAAATCATAATTTTTGTTCATATTGAGATGCGATTACGCCATGCGGTGGCTCAACTAAAAATTACCTTTAAACATAAATTGAAAGCAAATAAACAGTTCTTTTCATATACCATCATTACATTTTTTGTTTCAAGGAAGAAAATCTTTTTTAGCCTTCCCATTGGCGCCTATCTTCCCATTTGGTCATACGACAGCTGCCGCCTTGAAATTCCCTATTTTCATCAATGGGAAAGTTCAAAACTTATTTTCTTCCTTAAAACAAAAATATGTAATGAAAACAATTGGCATATGAAAATACCTTTTTTTCCTTTCAATTTAGGTTTGAAGGTCATATTTATTTGGACCACTCGACAGTGCAAATCGCGTCTCAATACAGACGAAAATGACGATTCTGCAAAATTTGTAATTTTTTGTCGTAATGTTTAGCAGCTTAAGAGGTCTCATAATATTATTTCCTCAAAATATACCTTTTGTGTAGTTAGTATTCATTACTCAGACATTCATAAAAAGTGCAGTATTACAATAGCAAAAAATGCAAATATAACACATTTTGGGTAAGTTCTTGAAGGCGTGATAGATGAACAAAGTGTTTAACATCGCAAACAACAAGAAGGGAAAGAAGACACGAGAACAGAGCCCTGAACATACAACCAAAGTTTATTGCAAACTAACTGCAATATATAGAAAACAGAATCTGCGCATAACCACGCATCATAAGCAGAATTGCACATACTTGCGCCATATGGCCTACCTTATCAACAACCGGTCATATAAGTGGACCCCAGATACCTAACTTTACAGCAGTTAAGAAAAATTGAGGGTACGCTAACACAGGGAGCACCAAGGCCTCACTAATCTCGTACTCGCGCCGATTTTTATATCCCCCGTGATCAAACACTTGTCAAGAATTGGCTGACAACAAGACTTATTACAATGGTCTGCCAAGTGGCTGAGAAGGAAACCTTTTAGAGAGTTAGCGTGCTCCCTCAACCGATCATTCATGCATCGCCCTGTTTGGCCAATGTCCACAAGTAAATAATATCTTGTAGAAAATCGCTAGAACACATTCAACATGGCACAAAGCGTGTTTCTTAGTGCCTGCTTCTTTCTTAGGTCCTTCACTGTTGACCCTGCGATTTAGGCCAGCGAGCTTGTCGCGTGCGCAGAACGCAACTCTTGCACTATTTTGTAGGGTTAGCTACACTGGCCTCCATGAGCCAATTTCGCGTGACACTGGTCTGCGCATGCCCAATGATACTTCGCCGCCGCTGCTCGCACCCCGCCGCCGGTGTGTGCGCAATTCTATGCGCTGCGCAGACGATCAGTGGTGTGACACACTGGAGCCGGCACCTTTTCCAGCGACCTTCTTCAGCCTTGAGAAACTTCGTGTACGTAGGGAATAACAGCCTTGCTAGAATGAGGCTTGTCGAGTTAGCTGTTGCTTTGCGTCTTATCAGGCAAACTTAGTGACGTTTCGGGAGTCTCGGCAATAGAAGTTAGCAGGAGATTAAAAAAGCCTGCTTGTTGAAGGCGGTGAACTTTGAGCGAGAAACTGCACTCTATCTGGTGGTGACAAGAGCAAGTTAGAATTGCCTTTAGGCAGAAAAAAGCGATGCTTCACTTCACTAGCTTAGAATGGGTGGACGTAAAAATAAGGCTTTTCCTTGAGCAAGGTTTTTACCGCCATTACACATGGTCAACCAAAAAAAGCATTTCCCAGTCTAGACATCGTAACTTGTCATCATGAATTAAACTCCGACTTTATATACAGTTGCTTCATTTCACGTCGAAAAACGTCAAATATCTCACCGGTGCAGATTTGCGCATTAGCTCAAGTTTAGCACTGGTTCTTTGTGAACTTTTACTCGCGCGGTATGAAAGAAGTCTCATGGCTAACTTTGATCACACGAGTACAGTTAAAAGTGTTGGGCTACGTTGACGACTTTTTAGTGTTTTTCCGCATCGATCAATCTGACCCTTGGTGAACAACCGATGAGATATTTGACGTTTTCGGGTGTGAAACGAAGAAACTAGAAATAACGTCGGAGTTTATTTCTGACGACACCCTACGATGTCTACAATTAGAAATGCTTTTTTTTGTTGTTGATCATGTATATTGGCGGTACGAGCCATGCTCAAGAAATAACCTGCTTTTTAGGTCCGCCCATTCTAAGCTAGTCAAGTGAAGCATCGCTTTTTTCTGTTTAAAGGCAATTCTAACTGGCTCTTGTCACCGCCAGATGGAGTGCAGTTTCGCGCACCAAGTTCACCGCCTTCAACTAGCAGGCTTTTTAATCCCGAGCTAACTTCCATTGCCGAGACTCTTCTAACGTCACTAAGAGTGCCTGATAAGAGACAAAGCAACAGCTAACTTAACAAGCCTCATTCTAGCAAGACTGTTATTCCCTACGTACACGAAGTTTCCCAAAGGCTAAAGAAGGTCACTGGCAAAATAGGTGTAAGGGTTGTGTTCTGCGCACGCGATAAACTCGCTGGGCTATGTCGCTGGGTCAACAGCGAAGGACCTAAGAAAGAAGCATGCACTAAGAAACACGCTACGTGCCATGTTGAATGTGTTTTAGCAATTCTTTACAAGATATTTTTTTACTTTTGGGCACGGTTACATTGGCCAAACAGGGCAATGCATAAATGATCGGTTGAAGGAGCACGCTAACTCTCTAAAAGGTTCTCTTCCTAGCCACTAGGCAGACCATTGTAATAAGTCTTGTTGTCAGCCAATTCTTGAAAAGTGTTTGATCATGGGGGGATATAAAAATCGGCGCAATCATGAGATTAGTGGCGCCTCCCACATTCAACAACTTGTGCTTACTGTGTTGCGTACCCTCAATTTTTCTTAACTGCTGTGAAGTTAGTTATCTGGGGTCCACTTATATGACCGGTTGTTGATAAGGTAGGCTGTATGGTGCATGTATGTGCAATTCGGCTTATGGTGTGTGGTTATGCGCAGATTCCGTTTTCTATATATTGCAGTTGCTTTGCAATAAACTTTGGTTGTTTGTTCAGGGCTCAGCTCGTCTCTTCTTTCCCTTCTTGTCGTTTGCACTGTTAAGCCCTTTCTTTGTCTACCATACAGCACCAACCAGCCGTATCAAGCACTTTGTTAGTCTTGGAGGCATATGTGCCAGTGAAACTGCACTAATATTACTGCGCTTCAAACACTTTACACATGAAGTTGTATTTAACATGCAGACAAATTTTGGTATAGAAGCAAGGAGACCTACTTTTAAAACAAAATTTTGCACAAACAAGAATAAAACGACATTCCGGTAAGTTCATAAGGCAACTACGTGACCAAAAAATTTTTCTTTCAGAAATATTTTACGGTTTCACTGTTTTCGATGCAGTAAATCGTTACAATTTTTTCGAATACATTTGAGATGGTCGCTAAAATAGCTGGGATGTTTGGCGTGGAATGACCCATTAGTGAATCAACCTTTTAAGCTGGAGACATCTAGGCCGTCTCCAGTTTATCATACAACTCTAACATTATGCATTGTACACAGTTTTCTACATGCACTGCTGTTAATCTGATGGCAAACTGATACTCATATTGAAAAAATAAGTAGGTATATAGAACACATAGCTTGATATGAAGCCTTCCCATCAGAGGAATGTTCCTAAAATGTACAAGATATTTGGTGCACCCTATGAGTAGCGTCCACCACTGCTGCAACCCTTTGAGTGAGGTCGTGAGCCCGGAACAGCTGCTTTCATGTTGTGATGAAGAGTGCACTGCATCGTCAGCACCCGGTCCATCGTAGAAGACGTAGTGTGCTTTCCTTTCAACATTCTACATGTAAGAGATGCACAACATTCAACTAAGCATTTAAAAAATACTGGGAACATTCAGAACCTCATTATGATGTGTCAATATAAAAAGCTCCAGCTTCCCCACCTTCAGCTTTACCACTATTCACTTTTACATTTACAAGCATCTGTGCATATTAGTGAACGAATGCAAGTGCCATGTTTGAGTCTACACCATGGTGGTGGTGAAAAAGTGCTTCTCTCTTGAATCATGCACCTACCAAGAAGTTTGAAATATACTGGGATGCTCACTTTTCAGCGTTTTTACCAAGTTTTCTTGCTTAGCTAGAATACCCTAACCAATAGGCCACTACAATGGGTGATACAAAAAATTATATAAACCCATTAAGACAGAAAAGTAGCAATATTTATCATTTACTTTGAAGGATCGTTTTGTAGACATGTACTCATCACAGATGTACAATCTACTGTGTGAAAATAGTGTAAAACATCGAGCAAGCCCCAATCTGAAAGGATCAACAGCACTTGTTAAATGACAACTGCTGCTCGAAACACAGCACTGTGTATTTGTGGAAGCTCACCTCTAAATTTCTTCTCCAATTACATAAATTTGGTGTACTGGATAACTTTATAATATGTCTTTCACAGGTTGCTGATTGGTCAACAAAATGATTACTTTAGCCCTTGAGTAAAACTGACTACGTTAAAAAATTAATAAGACGTGCTAATCTTATTTTTCGAGTGCAAGTGTAAGCAGCTAATTTGCAGCTGATTTTTTTTAATTCATAAAAACAGCCATGCAATAGATAATGTATCACAAGTAAGTTATACCCGTGCCACACGGGCATAGAAAATGACATTTGGTGGCGAAGGCCTTCAGTTCCCGAATGACATTCGTTTCGCCGGCGCTGCTACACGTCCAAAGCGAATGACATTTGACTTGATGATGTCGATCACAGCACCTTCCAAGTGAGCATTGAGTGAATAGCAATAAAAAAATTAAGAAGCATTTACAAGCTTCATACACATCAGATAATCATCAAATGTAGAAATAAGCGTATTAAGCTGTCCTAAGTTTTAGTTTCTTGCTTTGTTTTACAAGGTTGCAGCCGACCGTAGCAACCTAAGCCAACACTAGTCAGATCCACAGCGTAAATAGACACTAAAATTGACAAGCGTTTCATTATCAATACTTTATTTTCTTCGTATAACGTTCAAAGCATCTTTTTAAGACTTTAGTGCAAATAAAAGACGGGAAATTTCATTTTGAGCTCAATATAATTTGTTTTATATACTTTCAGGTAAATCGCACTTCGCGAGCTGTGTCGTCGAGAGTAGGCATTTCTCAGTCAACTGAGTTCTGGCGAAGGCAGTTGGTGGCGAATGGCATTCGAATGGCATTCGGACGAATGCCATTTTGTTCGCCCGTGTGGCACCGCGCGAATGGCAATAAATCTGAAGGCATTCGGGGGTAAATGCCATTTTTTCTGCCCGTGTGGCACGGGTATTAAATATATGCTCAATAAGCTCTGAACTGCTAGACTATAAAGACATATAATTTAAAAAATGCACGACTCATTGGAGAAGTAGCTAACAGCAATATATGCATGGAGGGCTTATTAGTTGGATCAGTGTGTTTGCATTCGTAAGGATGAAACCTGCACAGACAAAATGCATGAAACAGACAAGAACTGTTAGGTCTGCCTGCTTTCATTTACAGCCACTTGTGTCGCCATCCTCATTTCGTTTTTCGCGTGTTCATTAGTGGCTAACTATGCCTACACCATTATCATCTGTGCTGTATCAGCTTAACTGAAAGTTTTTTGTGGGTGTTTGTTGGTACACTTTGGCTAAGCTTTCATATGTAACCACAGCGCCAAAACCCTACACCAAAATATACAGAAATATTTTATTCTACAATATTCTATGTGCCGCACTACAATGGTGCAAAAATGCAAAAAGATGTGTGCAATTGAGTGTGGCTGTTCAATCTCTTATTAAAACACATCAATATTTCTATATCCTGATTATCTACGATATACTAGTATAAAATTAAACAAACCTAACAAGGCATAAAAAGCGCAAATCGCTGACCTAACAAGGTACATCTAAATTTTTTGAGCTGCACGATTTGTGACAAAACACATGTCACGTCACTGCAAAGCGCAAGCATCAAAGGGGTACTGATACAAATTTTAAGTATTTTCGGATTCTTGCTTTAAATAGCGTATTTACTCGCATTAAAAACGCACCCCTGTCTTCAGTCACTGAAATCTGGATTTTTTCTCCCGCGTAATAAACGCGCTCTATTTGTCCACTGTAGTCCGGCTAACTGACAACTGGCGCCTCCTTTCTGTTGATCTGCTTCGTTTTATTATTATTATTATGCCATTTCTTTCGCCCACTTCAGCTCGCTCACCCCCCCCCCCCCCCACCCCATGTCTCACCCGCTGCCGCATGCCGTAAGGTTTATCTCCCGTAAGGCACATCCCCCGTTTTCTTTAACCATGCGCGACAGCGAGGTTCACGAACGCTGCGACTGTTGAGACATCGCAGCTGATAAGCACACAGCGAGCGAAGGTCACCGGCGCCAAGAGACGGTCGCTTCCTGCAATGACGAGTATCGCGGGCGAATCGGGAGTTGGCAGGCAGGCAGGCACGCACTTTTGCACTTCGTTGTTCGCATGCACGAAAGCTTACCTTTTCAGCAATAGCACGAAATCCAAAAGCGTCCTCCATGTAGCTCCCAGCGTACACTCCGTTGATTGCTTGATCGGAAACACTCTGCTTGCGGCGTGCACAAGCTTCAACGAAAGCCGTTGACAGAGGAGACACACTCCGCCGCACCGAAGTTGTTTTGTACTTGCCGACGCGCCACAGATTGCAGTGACTCGTACTGTACCTACTGTAAGCGCTAGTTGAACCGTGCAAGCCGTATAAGTACACATCCTGGACAAAGCAAGTGAATAGTAAAATAATAAACCACCGTTAGCCTGCAGCGAACACGCATACGACATGTTACCACCCAATTCAAAGTCTGCCTGTTGACGATGGCGATGCGCAGTTGCCCCGAGACCTCAAAACCGAAACCGAAATTCGAAGCAGCACCGTTTTGATATAATATCTAAGCTTTGTCAAGCCTCCAAGATATAGTGTAAATTTTATGCTTGACAACATATTTATTTGCTTGCAGAGCTTCGAAGTCGTTTTTTTTTTTGCCACTGACGTGTGCAGGTGGCAAGTGCGTAGCCTTCGTAATGCTCATTTTTCTTTGGCAATGGCTGCTGCGCCGCGCGGCGCTGTAGCCATCCCCACACAAAAACGGCTTCTGCGCCGCACGGAAGTGACGTCACAAAAATTGTCATGACATACGTCGTTTCCGATTTAGCGCGTTGTTCGAATTTACCGAATCGGAACGTGGCTCAGCTGGCCAGCAGACGCTCACTTGCTGCTGCTGCTGCTGCTGGAGTGCGGCTGGTTGCTGCTTCTGCGAGCTGTCTACAGGCCTTGTTCTGCTACATATTCGCAAGCCTCGAACATCATCTTTATCTAAGCTCAACCGCTTATTTTCACTGCTATTTTATATTTACTAACGTTGTTTATATCCATCCCAATACGTATTTTTGTGATTTTTCGCGTATAGGCTGATTTAGCAGTATCTGTGCGTGGCCCTTTCTTTGGTCATCCGTGTTAACGTGCTTCGTATCTGTGTCGTAGTGCATTTGCGTAGTTGACAGCCGTGTTTTAGATTAAATATTCACTTTCTTGTTTCTTTTTTTTTTCATGGTGTAATTCTGAATTGAAAGTGTGCGCAACATGACGCGTGTGTTAGTAGCGGGCGATTCAATGGTGAAATACGTCGACCAGTATTTCCCATCGCGCCGTGGCTTGTCTGTTAGCGTTGCCGCACACAGAGGAATAAGGATTGAGCACTTGCTCTCAATGATTGCTGACAAGCTGGCCAGTTTTGATATTGTCATTGTACATGTTGGCACGAACAACACTGTTGACAGTGTCAACATGTGCATGGACAAATATCGCCAGCTCGCTCAGGGAATCATCGAAAGCAATCCCACGTTGCATGTAGCTTTTTCTGCCATTCTTCCTCGGGGGCAGAATCGGTACCGCCAAGGGGAAGAACAGTTGTGTGATGTTTGTCATTTGAATGACCACTACAGGAATGTGAATGCCGCACTCGCACAGCTTTGCCTGGAGAGGGGCTTCACTATCCTGGATAGTCTTGTGGACAGCTGGCCTGGATTCCTGAGCAGGGATGGTGTCCACCCCAGCCGGCTTGGCAACAAGGTGCTGGCAGATTTCCTGCACCGTGAGGCCTGTGCCTTATCCACCCATCTAGAGAGGAGACACATCCAACAGTCCTACAAGGAGTCCAAGGCATCTACATGGAGTGGGTGGGCTCGGCAGGAGCACTTTTCCATCAACTTGGAAGTCAATTTTCCAGCACTTGGTATGCATGCAGTTCAATATTCTCCAGCAGTAGGTGGACCTTCCCCTGCACCAGCTCCTGTCTGGAAAACCAGCAGTGCTCTCATGCAGAGACACAAGACTGACCAACTGGCCAGTACCATTCATGGTATTGGCTTTACGCTCGTTGGCGGTGTCCGCGTTCGCTGCAAGGGAAGCAAGGCTTGGTGGACCTGGGACAGCCTGCCTTCCCCCATTTTCCATGGCACAAGTGTACCATGCAAGGGAAACACTGGGGAGAGGCCTATTCAGCCAATGATCCCTAGTCGAGGTGCAAGCACCACTTGTGACAGGAAAATAAGGAGAGCCTCACAGGAGCATGAGAGTGCTCTTGTGCGCTCTTCTGTGGGGGAAGAGGAGGCCAGTGCTGGAAAAGCAGCTGTGCCACAGGCTGTCAGCCAGTGTGGCGACAGCGAGTGGAAACTGGTGCAGTCAAAGAAGAGCCGGCGGAAGGCTGCGACACTGCACAAGCAAGAACAGAGCTCTAAACTGTGTGCAGACAGTGAAGGCAAAGTTCTTGCTGTGACAGCTGCCAAGTACATCAGGTCCACTTCACCTATGACAGCAGTTGTGAGCCAGAAACAGATTCAGTCTGCTTCTTCCGCTGTCTGTGGTAGAAAGCCTGAAGGACGAGCCAGTGTCTCGCACAACGTCATTCGTGATAGTTTAAAAAAGGTGCAGCGTGTTCCTAGCAAGCAGTTGAAAGACTGCTCAGTTAGTTCCGCGACTCACTGTGAATCTGTCACGAATGACGCTGTGAACGAGGTTTCTGTCTGCAAAAGCCATCTATCAGCACTGACTCGGGATTGCATGCGAATTGAGCGCGATCCTGGCACAGAGGCTGGTGACCCTATGGAAGCTGGGTGCACTGCAGCTGTGCAGTACAAGTATTGTGAGGCTGCTTTGACATCCAGAAGCAGGCCTGCCAGCCCTGGTGCCCAGGCTATTTGTGTAAACACTGGTGCCAACCCAACTGTCCTCAATAACCCAGTAAATACACTATATGGGGGGGGTAGCAAAGTTTATTTAAATGCAACATTTGATAACTTTCCTTCTTTTAAGAAAAGCTTTGATGAGTGGTGCAGGGAGGGCAGGCATGTAGTCATGATAAATAAGAGTAATAAAAGTCCATTCACATCAGAAGATAAGGACTTCGAGTATATTAGGATTAAATATAGCTGCATTCACGGTCGCACAATAAAGCCCAGGGGGATAGGAAAGCGACCAAAGCAAGCTTACAATGATACTGGCTGTGAAATGACAGTATCGATAAGCCTATGTAAATCGCCTACTCTGCACTACAAGATAACTAAACTACAAGCTAAGCATAACCATCCCACAGAATATTATGATTTGTATCCTCAGAAGAGGCTCCTGAATCATGGAGAAAAAGAAGAATTCTTTGACTTAGCTAAATGTAATATTGGCGCAAAGGATTTTAAAAACTTGGTCGAGCAAAAAACTAGTAAGAAGTTAACTACAAAGGACATTAATAATTACAAGCAATGATTTTCTATTCCTATCCGCAATGAGCAGGCTCATGGTGAAATGGTTTTAGAGAAGGTAGAGACCTTGCTAAAAAATAATCCAAACTGGGTTATTCACTATGAAATGAATCAAAATAATAACCTGCAATTCATACTTCTTCAAACAACGCACATGCGTGAGATTTTGGAAAAGTATCCAGAGATTCTATTTATCGATGGAACGTATAAAGTGAATATTGAGGGTTATATTCTTTACTCTATGTTAGTTCAAGATGGTCGTGGTCGTGGGAGACCTGTGTGTTATGCCTTCTTACGAAATGAGACGACTGAAATTGTTGAGCCCATGTTCACAAAGTTTGTAGATTTCAACCCATTTGTTGTGTCTGCTTGCAAAGTAGTGATGATTGATAAAGATCTCAATGAACTGCGCATTTTAACCAGTATTCTTCCTAATTCTAACATACTTTTGTGTACGTGGCATGTGTTGCATTGTTTCCAGCAAAAGGTTAATGAAAAAGCTAGACAGCAACGTGATCAGTTGCTTCCTCTCTTAAAAAGCTTAGTTTATTCCCCCACTGAGCAAGACTACTTCGATAAGCTTGCTAACCTCCAAGCTATGACTTGCACAGATTTCATTTCTTACTATATGCATAACTGGCACTTGTGTAAGGAAATGTGGGTACATGCATATCGGCAAGCCCTTCCTACATTTGGTAATAATACTAATAATCGCATTGAGTGCCACAATCAAAAGATTAAAAATTATCTCTCTTCAAGCATGCATTTGGTTCAAGCAATAGAAGCATTGGTAGGTTACATTGATAATGATTCTTTATCTCTACAGTTCTCTAAGCTTAAAGAAATGAAGCTAAACCTAAACATAAATGATTTCAATGACCCATTTCAGCTAGAATTGTCCCGTAATTGCACTTCTGAGGCTACAAGTAAAGTACTAGAGCAGTATGAGAAGTTTAAAAATGTAAGTTATCAAGTCACTTCCACTCCTAATTCTTATGTTGTAGTTTCACCAAGATCACAGTACAGTATTTCATTGTGCTTGGCTTCTTGCACATGTGCTTTTTATAACCAGTACACTCTGCCTTGTGCACATATTTTAGCAGTGCGTGACTTTACTAAGCAAGATCTTTTCGACAAGGCTTGCATACCAGACAGGTGGTGCAAGATCATTTCCTGAGTGACAGCTGCACAATCACTAGTGCCACACCAGTGGTAACAAGCAGCATTCAGTCACCACCCTGTGTGAAGCTTGACAGTGCACAAGAGAAGTATACTTATGCTTATAAGAGTCTTTGCGAAATGTCAAAAACCGTGGCTAACGTATTATCTAATTGTGGTGAGAAGGAGTTAATGGAAAAACTTTCGTCCTGCGAGGCTTTCTTCAGAAATTTAACCACATTTCCTCGTAACCAAACTTCAGCAGCCATAAAGGCTGCACCAGCTCAGTTAGCACAAACTACTGCCACAAGTTATCTTGGGCATTCTAACAGTACAAAACTTGTGGTACCTTTGGTTAAAGCAAGAAGGGGGCGGCCAAAAAAAGTGAGAGCTGTCAAGCGTAAATTTTTCCCAAATCAAGTAATAAAGGTAGGCCTTGCAACTGTTAAAGTAGACATGCTAAATGTCTACAAACGGTATTCTCTTTCAGATGCAGATTTAAATGTTCTGGTACAGGGCACCTCCATATCAGATAGCGTAATCAATGTCGCACAGTATTTAATTCAGAAAAAGTATCCTACTTGTGTCGGCTTTCAAGATGTCTTACTGGGCCGATGTTTACAATTCACTCAAATCAAAGGCCCTTTCGTTCAAATCTTGCATGTTCAGAATCCCAATCATTGGCTTACAGTAACAAATGTTGGTGCGGACAAAAACACAGTCTTCATATATGATTCAATTGATCAAGATACCCCTCCTGACGCTGTTAGGCAAATCTGTCATATTCTAAAATTACAATCGCCAACATTAACCATTCAAACAATGAAGGCACAAAACCAGTGTACACACTTGACTGTGGCTTTTTGCAATTGCCAACATGTATTATATAGCGTCAGGCAGAAAACCAGAAACTTTGAACCTTAACCAAGTTATGCTACGCAAACATTTACTGCAATGCATACAGAATGGTATGATCGAAGACTTTCCCCTCATAAACTCCATGGCTGCTCGCGTACAGCCAAGAGATAGTATTTACAAGTTACATTGTGTCTGCCGGCAACCACAATGTAGTGGGGTAGTATTGGACATTACTTGTGCAAGTTGTTCAAGAGGATTTCACGGAGCTTGTCTCGGCTCTTTAGCAGCTAACTTGGACAAAAAAGTATTCGTGTGTTCTCAGTCATGTTTGCTGGTTGCCAAGGAAACGATACATTTTTCTAATTAATAATAGCATTCCATTTTGGTGTAGACATATGGCAAAATTTCTAAGCATTCTTCATGTCTCCTCCTCTAATTTTTGCTTTTCTTTAAAGGGCCACTCACCCACTCACCGGGTTTGGCGATTTTGAGCTGACAAGTGCAATGCACACATCGGGAGTTTATGGTCACTTCTGCCAAACATTGCAACTCTATGCGACGCGGAAATGGGTCAAATTTCAAAACGAACGCTTCTCCCCCTTTTTTTCGGGACGCGCTCCCAGAGAAGGAGGTTATGATGTGCAAGTATGAATCGCCCTACATACACAGCAGTGCAGTGACGTTGGTCCTATATGTATACGACTGTGCTCTGACGCTGCCAACAGTGGCACGTGACATGACGAAAATTATTTAACGTGACATGCGTAGTTAATGTAATTTGTTGCTTGAAGAGATTAATAAAACTTGGGATACATATTGAGACGCAATAGAAGAACGTGTTTGTCTTTTGCATTTTTTCCCCGTGAATTGCAACGAGATGCCGAGCTAATGTGCTGGCGTTTCGCATGCGTTTGTGTCTCCGCGGTTACTGCATCAAGCAGACTCCTGTCCTGAAAAAGAAATTAATGGTCCTGCGCATTCGAGCACTCATTATGCTCATCTTTTCAACCGCATCAAAGCCAGCGTTTCCAAACAATGTCGCAAGAACAGGCAGTAGACACAATACAATGCTGGTCAACAAAACGACACCGCTCGCGCGCTCGAGGGTTGGGCTTGTTTGAGCACGTCATGTGCACGTGACCTCTTGGTTGGATGCTGGAGAGGGTAGGAAAGAGATTTGGCTTGTGAAGGCTACACGGGGGAGTGGCAAGGGTTTTGAGCTTGCCTCCTTTCATCCTTGTTTCCTGCTGTTAAAAAAAGAAGAAACTGTTTTCTCAGCTCGTAATGAACCGATTGAAAAACTTTTTGTGGTATAATGCTCTCCGTTAGATACACAACTTCCACAGTTTGTTATGGGACCTGGTGAGTGGCCCTTTAAGGACTGACTTCAGGGATCGAAAGTATGATGTTAGGCATGTTGGTAATGCATAACGGATCACATAGCACAAAAATTTGACCCAGGACAAGAGAAGGAACAAACACGAGTGCTCACTTCCAAGAAGATTTATCTTGAAGAGCAAACACATATATACTCATGAAATGTGAAGATCAGGCAAATCATTCAAGACGCCCACAACTGCCATGCGCAAATATCTTACATTTTCAAAAAAGACAATTTGACAAAGCCCGAGACAGAGTGCTGATGCAGTTCAGCTCTAGTCTACAAATCCTCTTTGCCTCGATAATTTCTCTTGTCATTTTATTTGTTGTTTTTTCTTCCAGCAATAATGATGTCCCGCAAAATCATTTTGCAGCCACACGTGCTGCAATGAACACCCTTGTAACCTCAAGAATGGTCGCAATCGTTTCTTGGCCTTGTACTGCAGCAGGTGTGGCTCCAAACCACTTTTGTGTGACACCATTATCATTGGGGAAAAAAAAACTACAAGAGAAATTGTCGTGGCGAAAAAGATTTGTAGACTAGAGCTGAACTGCATCAGTACTTTCTCTCACTCTGTCTCTAGGGATTTGTCAAAACGAATTGTCTTTCCTGAGGATGTAAGGTTTTCGTGCATGGCAGTTGTGGGCTTTTTGAATGATTTGTCTATTTTTTGCATTTCAAGAGTATATATGTTTGCTCTTCAAGATAAATCTTGTTGGAGGTGAGCACTCGTCTTTGTTCCTTCTCTTGTTCTGGGTCAAATTTTCACATTATGTGATGAGTTTACTTTCTGCATGCACCACCTTATTTTTTTTCTTGTTGTAAGCTAGTGGTGGAGCATTAACTAGAAGTACATAAAAACATTGCCAAATGTATGTTACCCCAACGAACCAAATTCCTTTGTTGAGGCAATCCTTTCTGTGGCATTCCGTCTTTATTGACTTCTCATCACGTCAAACCTCAAACCTGTCTCTTTCATAAAAGTTCTAGAACTAGTTCTTGCTTTGTTTTGTTTTTTTGCCAAAAGTAGAAAAACTTCCCTTCGTTGAGCAAATTTTCCTGAACTAAAATATATTCATATCTAATGCACGGAATGAAAAATAAAAAACAAGAAAATTTATAGGCTGATCACTAAATGTTAATTGAATAAGGATTTCGGAAATAATACCATGAATGGCACACAACAAACACTCATGCATGCAGCCTTTTACCATGTGCAGCTGTAAACTGCAAACAAAAAGTATCAGATATTGTATATGATTTGCTTTTTTTTTTCTTTT
The DNA here is from genome assembly GCA_013436015.1 of Rhipicephalus annulatus. Lineage (NCBI taxonomy): Eukaryota > Metazoa > Arthropoda > Arachnida > Ixodida > Ixodidae > Rhipicephalus > Rhipicephalus annulatus. The sequence goes on along the minus strand of WOVY01001997.1, from coordinate 8,634 downwards.
CAGCAACAGTAACTTGCCCTTTAAGAGAAAAATATGAATATCAAATTTTCAAAAATAGTCATTTTTGAAAACCTGTCAATATATCAAAATGGTTTAGTTGATTCATGATTATGCAAGCAGTTCTTGCATGACTGTGGCACTGGGATTGTTAATGTAGGCAGGCTGAGTTTGTAATGTTCTAAAGCCTCAGCATTTTAGTGTTATATTACAATATAACATTCAAATATTTTATGAATTCAACTATGAAATTTGCTCACAATGAGTTTGCTACAAATTAAGCAACCAAAGTCTGTATATATTGCCCACATTAACGTCACACTGCCACAAGTCTCTAGGCGGAGCCTGACCGCTACAGAGCGCGTTCTCGGGTGGCGGATAGAGAAAAGTCTTGCAATGAAGTGATGCCAAGCAGCTTCTATTAATAGACAAGACTGGCACTTGTGCCCGCGGACCAACAGGCAGAAAATACATATGACAACAGGAGTCTTTTCACTGCTGTGGTGGGCAAGTTGAAAGTTTCAGGTGCCATTTTTTAAACTCTTTGATTTATCTGTTGTTTTTTTCGTCTGTTTTCTTCATCTTGTACAGGTCCAGTACATTGTGGACTCACCCTGTTGTCAAGTCGTCAGGAAGTTGGATGATGCTGTCTTCTTCTAGCTAAATTATGCAACTACTAAGAAGGGGATCAGAATTCTATTTTGTAGCAGTTATTTTACAAATAAATGTTAGTAAAATTTTTCTTGGTTGTAGTAGTGTCATTGTGTACTCACAGACCATAACATTACATAAGACAGGAATTCAAGTGCACAACAAAAAAGTGCTGCTATGAGCACCTGTTATCAACATCAGCTGGTCATTCTTAAATTTGGTCTTTTATTTATCGCACATCGAGTAGCCGCAATTGCTTGGTTTACAGGCCGAGAGAAAATTTAGCTCCCTTTCTTACACGCCAAAGGTTGCTGGCAGTGAAACAGCGTTGTCAGCATTTTGATAGATACTTTGAAAATGAACGTGAAAACGACGGAGGGACAAGACAAAGGCGAAGTACTGAGTCTTTCTAATCTCGTGTCTCCGTTGTGTTCGTGGGCGTTTTCCAAAAAATGCATAGTTTCCAACTCGACCTTACTGATATATTGTGAAAACTTTATGAAAACATGAATCCCTGAAGTTAAGTATAAAACTTTCACATAGAATGCATCACTTCTAGCGTCAACAGTTGAGCTATTACAAAACTTTGATAAGTCTCAATACACGTAAAAGCAAGTATGGTCAAGCTTCACTGCCTTGTGAAAGCACTGCGGTAAAGCCAGCGTGAGCAGAAGAGCATTACATGATACGAAATGAACGCATGCACAGGCCACTTGTTCATCAAACAAAAATAAGCATTTGCGACTGCTCAGGCCAAGTATGCATCTTGGCGAGTCCTTTTCAAACAGACAAAAAGACAATTACCAAAAGATGATTAAGCTTCACTGCATGGAAAAAGCATTGCGGTAAAGCCTATAAGTAAATGATGTGCAGCAATCAAAGGATATATGCCTTATTCGTCGTAGGCACCTGTTGGTGTATTAAAGCTGCTCACATTTGACAGGCTATTATGTGAGTGAGAGGCAATACCTGATGTGATAATAGCTGTTACATTTCTTTAATTGCTCACTTTGGGAACTATAGCTGGTTGATCGCAAGTTGAATTTGCATGAGTCCTTGAGTAACTTAGCCACGTGCCATCTTCGCACATGATGTCTTAGCTGTCACCGAGTTATATAGATAGATTGACGTGGCGTGGCTTTGATTGCGCGCGCAGTGCTGTTTAGGTTAACTGCTGCAGATGGGGAATAAATATTTAAAATCTCGTGGTACGCGATGCATTTGGTAAGGCATGCAGGGCTTATTCCTAATGTACGGCTCCTGCTTACGAGCTGCGCAGTCTGCGATCTGCGCCGATAGACAAACTGATGGTGGAAGAAAAATTGCTCTCTCCCACTAAAGGGAACCATGCATACGTGTGAAGCAGCGGGCGCTAACGCTTATACAGGCGGCGCCGTGGACGCTGATTCTCATCGTGGCGTTGCGCAGGAGATCAACCTGGGGACGAGGCGCTAAGCACGCAGTGATGGACCGGTGTTTCTTTCTGTAACATGCCAATCACTGCTAATGGGTGAGAGACACAAGACTCTTATTAAATGCAGAGACCCTCAGTACATTTTTAACTAAGTATAACGCGCACTCTGCTCATTTTCATTGTTCAACAACGCACAAGAGAAATCTATCACCAGCACTACCTTGGAGGTCAATATCCAGTGCCTAATACGGGGTGGCCAGTGAACGGTTGGGCAGTGCTAGCAGTCATTTTTTTTTTATCATGGAACTCGCTATCAGATGCTGCTTGCGTCGGTGGTGCGAGTCGAGAGAAGGAGGAGTGTAGGAGAAAAGAGAGACGGGGAGGGGACGCGCATGCGCAGCAAGGGTGGTCACGCCGCACACAGCATTGAACTCGACCATAACACGCTTGGCATCTAAAGTGGCCCCAGTGTACGAGAGAAAATTGCTGGATCTGCAGTCGAAGATTTTCCACCAAAGAAATGTAGGCTGCAGACTTTAGATCACATTACCGGCTGCCATTCGGTTCAGCACATTAAATGTATCAGTTAATTTACATGGAGCATACTACGAACTATAGCTACATGTACCTTATAAATGTGCCCGCAAAATCACCTGTAAATTTACACGGTGGACACTAATCCAGAGTTCCCGCCTGTTTCTGAAGCATTGTTACAGCAGAACACTGAAAAACATTGCTGCAGGTGCATATATATATATATATATATATATATATATATATATATATATATATATATATATATATATATATATATATATATATATATATATATATATTTACACAGCAATTCATACACGCCATTCTAACAACCTGACATATACACATGGCCCCACTCATGGGTTGGCTGCTGTGAGGTGCATGCACAATAGCTTTCCTTGACACTCGCAGTGCATCATGTTACTGTAACATAAACAGCGTCATAAGGCGAGACTATATTTTAGTTTTATGACATTCTTTGGCTCCCAAGGAGCAGGATGCTTTTCTTGAAAAGAAAAAGAAAAGGCAGATTTCATGAACAGTATACAGGAATCGATGCATAATGCGAAGCAGCCAGGAAGGAGGAAAGCATGCTGTACAATTAAGACGTGGATATTATGATTTGCATGTTAGGAAATGTCATTTATGGTCATCATACAGTGGTATGCAATGCAAATTTCGCTGTATATTAAGTTAGCGAAATTGCCGCAAGCACACAAAGAGCCCGGCATGTAAATCACGTGGTGCATAATTGTATGTCATAATTTACATGTTACCATTTGCTCTTTATGTTCATCATGCAGTCACGTCCATAGGTTAACGAACTCACCCACGAGTCGACTCAATCAAACTCAGATCAAGCTGTGAGCGTCAGTCTGAATGAGCTGCATAAGTTTTGCTGACCTATGGTCACGTCATATTAATTTTGGTATAAACCAAGCTATAGCAAAATAACCGCAAGCACACCATGAACGTGACATGCATGTGAGCCCATTCGTGACATGCATGTGAGCCCATTCGTGACACGCATGTCATGGTTTTTCCATTACCACACCATTATTTATGTTATTTGCACAAAAATATCTCGTCATATCATATTTGGCATATATCTATGTAATGAAACGGCTGCGAGTGTACCAATCAATGTATAACGGTATGTATACCAATTTTGGTGTGTACATCCCTTTAATGATATGCCAAGGAGTGCACAAGGTCGTAGGCGGCTAGATAGATAGGTATATATATATATATATATATATATATATATATATATATATATATATATATATATATATATATATTTATATATATATATACCTATCTATCTAGCCGCCTACGACCTTGTGCTCACTATATATATATATATATATATATATATATATATATATATATAGTGAGAGAGAGAGAGAGATTGTTTAATTGTATGATTGATTGATTCAAAGTCACAGAAGTTCACTAAGAAATGCATTGCACTTGAAATTAAACAATTGTAAAAGGTCAGCTTTTATTAGTATATTGCGTGAATGGCACCAGTGCTCTATCTGGCTTATTAAATGCATATTATTTAATTTATTGTTATATAAATATAAAAAACACACCTATTTCATTTGCAGAACCCTCTGAAGAAAGTAGCATGTTATGATCGTAAATCTGTAATGGCTGGATGGCTCATTGAGATGTTGTCACTCTCTTACCACATTGCTTGTATTGCCTCTGTTGGCAATAAAACGTCAATGATAACCCCATTTCATTCATAGACAGTGCCAAGCTTACTGCCTACATCCCAGATCAGTGGGCTTGGGCTGAAGGCTGCTGTTTGCGAACGCGTGTTGCCACTTGCATTACATCGTCAAAAAGTTTACCGTGTTACAAAATTGAAAAAAAATAAAGTATTTCTCGAGTTCAAAAAACAATACTTCCCTGTAACTTCACATATCTTTAGGTAATATATATAACTTTATGAATACTTTTAGTCCACTAAGTGACCAGCAAAGTTGGCTTTCAATGAACACTGAGCTTTCTTCTAAAAAAAAGTGAAATTGGAATTTATTTTTCAGTCGATATATCTTGAGCACCTTAATCGTTTTTACTTCATAGCATGTTGAACAGGCTGCTATGACATATTATTTGTGCCGTTTTATTTTGACATGCTTCTACAGTTAATATCGAATTTCACAAATTTATTCAATTTGGCTCGTGCCAAAATCCCTTAATGAGTTTATATACATAAAAAAGTAATTTATTTACAGTTACATTATCTCATTAGCTTGCCATAAACACCATTTTATCGAGTGCATCCTATAGACATCCTTTGAATGAAAATTGTTGTTTGATACTCTCTAGCTGAGTCGGCGAAAAGCTATAAACTAGCACGAACAGGCAAGAAAATTTTCGTCTACAGAAATTAGCAAGCAGAGCAAGTTTTAATTACAAAGAAAAATTTGGTGATTTTTTAGCCAGATTTTGCAAAAAGCTGTTGAAGAGTGAGTATCATTTTAGTGGAGAGTTGTAGATGTTTGTCTGCCTTTTCGCCTGACATGTTACTCCAGATATTGGGTGATAACTATGATATATGCAGTGATAAACACATAACACATACACTCACACATGTGCACTACACTATTTACAATGTTTCGTTCAGATTTGGGGCCCAAAGAATGTCAGTAGCACTTTTGTGGCATGTAAACGCACTGGAGCTACTTTGCCATGGGCCTAAAATATCTGGTGACTCTTCTTAAAAGTATAAGTGATTGCTGTTTATATCTAACAATTCTGGCATTTTGGATTATATTTATCATACCTTTATCTCGTGTTTGTTTGATACTATTGAGATTTTGCTGTAATTTTAAACAATCAAAAAATATTCCCCTAGAGTTATTCAAGCAAAAGACCAAATTGAATGGTACTGCACAATATTACTTGCACTTTTCAAATACTTTCACACCATTAATTCTGACACGTCAACTTTACCATGCTGTGTCCAAACTTTTATTGCATGACTTCATCAGTGTACTGTTAACATTTACTTTAGAGTTTTGCCTCTAAATTTAAGTTTACAGACTTTAACAAAGTAGTACGACCTTTTTGAGACAGTGTATTGGAAGGCTCCAGACAATTTGAACCCATTGAGTTCTTTATTGTGCCCTAGTATTCCACCTGACGTGGTTCTCTAGGATTTGACTTCTACAGAAATGCAACCATGGTGCCTGGATTAATCAAAGCTGCATCTATTGGGTGAGTAGGCGAGTACTGTATGAGCCACTGAAGCGGCACCACCTCTGAAAATATAAGTGCATACATGTGCACCAGCCTATACAAGCAAATGCTTCTCTTGAATAAAAAATAATTTTTTTGTGGCTAAAGTATTTTCTTGCTATTTTTTTCTTCAGGCTTAGAAATGGCATAAAAAAGACATTCACAAACTTTATTGATAATGACTAACCAGCCTAAAAATTCATAAAGCGGTTTTCATTTAAAAGGGAAGGAGACTTGGTACATTAGAATTGTCATTTACTGATTTTCTTGCAAGGAAATGCCTCAAGGCCCTTACTGTAGGATATATTACATAAAGAGGAGAGAAAACAGATAGGCTGTAGCATCAATAAACAGCAGAACAACAATACTCATCAAACAAAACACCTAAAAAAGTGTGTGACATAACACAAACAAAATATACAAAAATGCATTCTGAAAATAGAAAAGCTCTAGTGAGGACAGCCTACAAATGGGTAATATTTTTTAATAAGTTTATTAAATTTAAGTGTAATAATTTTAGTTGCAATATAAGGAGGGCAGCCCAGTTCAACTCGCTAATGGTTTTAGGCATGAATGATTTAGCAAAGATGGAAGTACAGCAAGCTATGTGTTTAATTTTGAAAGGACGATAGTGATGTGGAAATATGATTGGAAAAAAAATGAAGTAATGAGTGGCAGTATATTTTATAAAAAGAGGTAAACAAACTAGTGTACAATGATGGTAAAGGTTATCAAGACCAGCACAAGCCTTTAGGACTGACACACCAATGAAATGGTAGTAATCAGAAAAAAAAATCAGTTGCATTTTTTGGAGAGATCGATGTGTACCTATGATGTAGTCCTAATCGAGGTGCCACATCTATGAAGTATACTCTATATTTTAGGATAAATTAAAGTAAAGTGGGTGAGATTAAGCACCTGTGCAGGAGCATGTTGGAGATTACAATTTGAGAGGCAGAGAGGTAGTGGCAACTACAAAGCGAAATAGGTTATGACGGGTGCATGTCAGGTCAAACATAATGAACATTTAATATAGTTGTCAGTGCAAGCTGAATCAACATTTATGTATTTGGAGTATGTGAAGTTCAGAAGCAGCATGAATTTTTTTGTAAACGTGACAAGTTTAGCCCTTACAACTTATTTAGAAATGTAGCCATGATGAGGCACCAAGTGTAATTGAACAGAGGTTTGCTTTATAATAACTGATAGCCAGAGTTACTTTTCATGGCTCAGTACACTACAAATGAGGTCATCAGCGAAAAAGTCTAGTTTGAGAAAAAATACATTTAGGCAAATCATTAACAAATATTAGAAAAGAACAGGGGACCAAGGAAACTTCCCTGCGGAGTGCCGAATGTTACTTGAGCTGTCGAAGAGTTAGAGCCATTAACAGAGGTGAATTGACTGCGATATCAGAGGAACCCTTGTATACTAAGATGTGTGTGTGAATGTTCAGTTGTGTTAACTACAGAGTCTATGGCCCGTATTCACAAACCAACCTTGGCCTTTCCTCGAGTTCTCCTCAAGCTTTTGTACCCTCTACTTGTGTTATAAAGGCACAAAAATGGTAAGGAGGTAAAAAACTACAACAAGACTGGTTCACGAATACTGGCCAACTTTGTACATCAAGCGCAATAAAGGCTTACAACCGATAACAAAAACTTGAGGTAACACCGAGGATGGTTAGTGAATACAGGCCTATGGTCGGAGACCCAATCAGTGCACCGAAAAAACTGGGAAACAAGGTTTCAACTTGAAAGCCAGTGTCTATTAATAAGCCATGAGTAAATTATGTCAGCTGATGATCACAAGGAAATTCCTTACAGAAACTGTGCTATTTAAACATGATGTAATTCTTGAAATAATTATTTATTTGAGTTTGAATGATGCCTTCGAGGAGCTTGGAAAAAGTGTAAGTGAAAGGAATGAGTCTGTAGTTTAGAGAATCAGGGCAGGTGCCTGATTAGAACATTGCATAACTTGGCTTCACACAGTTGATGAGGAATGCAGCAAAAGGATAATGATCAAAAAAAAAGTGCAGTAAAGGCTTCAAAATGCTCCCAAATATATTTTAATATATCGTGGCTAAAAACAAGGAGATCTATACTTGCAGCATTTTATTGTTTGTAAATAAAGAAAAAATACCATCTTTACTGACGACTACAAATTTATTGCATAGAATAGAGAAATCATGAAATGAACTAAAGATTCGAAAAGGAGTACACCATTTCAAGAGTGAAAAACAGATGAGAACGCTTTTATAATAAGATAGGCAGAATAGACGCCATTCAGCTAGTCAATGTTCAGATGGATCAGGATATAAATGCGGCTTATATTACATTCCAAAATCCCAGGGTTTATTACATAGCACAGTGGACACGCAGGGGCGTCTGCATAAGCAGGCGTTTAGTGTGTAGTGACACCACGGACCCGAGCTAAGGGGGGGGGGGGGGGTCTCACCAGAGATGGATTGGCCACCCGGGTGCAGTATCTGGCCACCTACCTCCACATGCATACGTCAATAACTCACGGCCCTCAGTCCCAGCAGCTGCGAAGCAACTGACCCCGGCGGCGGTCAGATCTGCAATGCAGCAGAGGGTGCTAAGAATCTCTGGATCCAGACAGGCCACCATTGGAACCTGAACTTGGCAACGTTTAACACTAGAACCTTATCTAGTGAGGAAGCCTAGCTGTACTACTCGAGGAGCTAGAGGGTGTTAAATGGGATATAATAAAACTCAGTGAGGTTAGGAGGACAGATGAGGCCTATACGGTGCTAT